>JACJUM010003237.1:16654196-17048180 GCA_020976665.1 Heortia vitessoides
TATATATATAATTTATAAAGTCAAACACAATTTTACACTATATACCTGCTATATTTTGCAGATTCTTATAAAAATTCCGTTCTGTGGATAAACGCTTTGTGAACTGATGTTTGTATAAAAAATAATAATAATAACTTTATTCAACAACAAAAGGAAACATAAACTAAAATACATTTTGATACTTAGGTACCTAAACTAGGTCTAGCCTGTTCTTATAGGCACCTAATTAGCAAAAGATATCTCAAAATTGTGTGTCTTTAAGTTTACTCTCGTCGCATTATTTTACTAGTAAGAAAATGCGACGAGAAGTTTATGATGAGCCTCTCACTTGATACATTGTTGTGAACAAGACATTATTTTTAAGGAGTTAAACATTAAAGCAGAAGTAGTAGTTATAAAATAAGAATTTGATTGAAAAAATATATGCATAAAACCAATCTTACACTAAACTCAATTATTTTTTCCAGATATAGAACTAAGGAGCCTTATCTATGATGTTTTAGAATTTATGGAAGAAAGACCAGTGAAGTATCACATTTGGAACATGTTACCGATAGACATGAGTCTATCCTTAGGTTTTATGAGCATTTTTATATCTTATAACATTTATCTTTTGCAATTTCAATTGTATTAAAAAGTTTGATATCGGTTTGAATATTGTTTTATTTATTATAATTCTTTTAATCACTCACATTTATTTCTACCATAAAAAATAATGTTGACCTTGCTGTATTTTGGCTTAAAGGCTGAGAGAGGTAGTTTACTGGGTTAAGGTATCTTATTGGGATTTCATAGTGATGATATAGCCTAATGGCTGCGGTAACGTTTATTTTTACCTAGAAGTATGCTTGATAATTAAACTTGTATATTTCGTTTTACAAATTTCGTCTGCGTTGGTAACTCACTCTCACCCATCTCTACCGCCATATAGCGGTGTTCGCCTGGCTGTATTCCGGTTTGTAGCATAATATCTTTAAGTCGGGACGCGCTAGTAATTTCTTTGTGATATTCCGAGCATCTATACGCTGCGGGGACGCTTACTATTACGCGGACTGTGTGCATATTTGTCGATCAGGCCCAATTAACATAAAATTGTTCGTCGACTAAATCGTATAAAAAATTGTTTATTTTACGAACACGTTTCAAATTTAACCAGACGTGCATTTTGTTTCTAGTTGCTCAGCGTTTTTCTTGCGTAATTTAGTTTAATGGCTTATTTACGGATCTTCCAATTCAGGAATCGATCACGGAGAGAAACTACAAGCATTGCTCTCTCTATAGTTTATTCCACTATTTTAAGTTGATTTATAAGAATACTGGGTCTTTCCCATAGTGCAGTATATATCATGGTGCAGTATATATCATAGTGCAGTATATATCTTAGTGCATTATGTATAATAGTGTAGTATATATCATAGTGCAGTATATCCCATAGGGCAGTTTATTTTATAGTGCAGTATAGTATCTCCTAGCACAACGTTTCACAGCCATTATCTTCGGTGGTTATTCTTATTGGTTGAAATCTTTTGACTACTTTGAAGATTTGCTACAATAGTAGTAACCAATTTAAAGATTCAAAAAAGATTTCTTTAAAAAAAATATCTCGGAAGATGTATGAACAAATAACACACGACAGTGTCCACCATAAAGGAACATTAAATTCTGTTTTATCTTAATGTTAGCATACAATTTTTATTCAATAACTCAGCATATAATTTTTATTCTTTTTTAAGTTTATTTTATTACCTCAATCGGTAACCTAAAACCATAAAAACTTACACTAGATAATAAATATACTCATCTATGACGTCTTACAATTTATGAAGACAAAAATCAGTGAAGTATCACGTCTGGTACATGTCCACAATATATATTATTCTCTCTATGAGTTTTCGTGTTTTTTAGAATAGGTCGACCATCAAGGATACAGTCCACGTGATTGTAAGCGTCACATCAGCCTATAGACGTCGTAATACCAGCGTATTGCCATTTTATGGGTCAAAGATGTATTGTCACATAAACTAACAATTTCACGGCTTTGTGAGGGAAGTATCTAATATGAATGTTGTTAAAATTTAAGTCTTATACAATTATATCTTTCGCAATTTTTACTTTACTGATATTTTCATCTAAAATTTGTGTGCAACTCTAATTAGTTTTAATTTTTTTTGTGTAGTTTAATTCGTCATGTGTTCCCATGATTTGGTGTTTAGAATCAAAAATATTCATCATATAAAATAAAAGCAAAGATGACTTGAATTCAATGGATGTTAAAACCTTATCTTATTTGATAAACTTTGTATCAGCCAATATAGCTGAAAGCAATTCGTAGTACATATTACGGTGATCTTATTACGGCCGTCACAAAATGTCAAACTTGGGATAGTTTCATTTTATTTATGTTCATTTTATTGTATTTTTAAAGACTTCTAATACTCTATACAGCCAAGGTCATGCTGTACTTTGAGTTGATTAATTTTACGACTTAATTAAGAACGGAACTTTTAATGTACACTTAATAATACAGTTTGGAAATTATAAGGAAAATCAACAGTATTTTTTAATACTAGCGGTGCACGCTGAATTAGTCCGCGTAAACAGAAAAAAGGTTACAATTTTTTACAAGAAATTTCAAACTTGAATTTAGATCTATAGAGTAACAAAATTTTTTACACGATTCCGTTGATCCCATACAAAATGGTCCTAGAACAAAGCACTAATTAGCCTATCTATTGCAGTTATTCTAGATTAATGCATGTGTGCACACATGCATTTTGAAAATTGATTTTATTAATGTAGCATCAATAACTGCTATTACCATAAAGAACAGCCTTGGGTATATGAGAATAAAGTAAGTTTGTACCTTTCATAGAGAAATTATTTTTTAATTTAATGTTAAAAAATAATCTAGTGATGTTTAACTTAAAAACTAAGTGGATCATTGATATTTAAGTGAATAGATTATGAACTAAGATACAAACTAATAATAACTATACAGCTATGAGGCACAAAAAAGGTATTTTAATATTTTAATATTCTGTAGTCAGATTTTTTATACGTTTCAGAATCTTTCAACAGTATATTATATACCAATGTCTGTTATTGTAATAGGTTCTAATACAAGACTAGGGTGAATAGATATTTTGTATACAGTAAAATAATAAATTGACGTATCTTGTTTATAATATATAAAAATTTCAGTCACATAATAAGTATAGAAATAGAATGGTAACAAAAGAGATTATTATTGAAAAAGACTGTATATGTATGTACAACTCTTGTAAAAATCCTCTCTTGTAGAACTTCTCTATTGTAGAACTTTTCTCTTGTAGAACTTATCTCTTGTAGAATGTCTCTCTTGTAGAACTTCTCTCTTGTGACCTCTCGATTGTAGAACTTCTAAGATAAGTCATTCTTAGAAGCCATGATTAGCTGCATTCTAGTTAAGTGCACACATTTTAATATACCGTTGATAAAATAAATAATTTTAAACTGACAAGATGTATATTTTGTCGTGTGAGATATTTATATATGTGATAAAACAAGTGAAAATTTATCCTCGATATAATTCGAACAATTTGACAAGGTTTGAGTTAATTTTACCGTTGACAT
Source organism: Heortia vitessoides (assembly GCA_020976665.1). Taxonomy (NCBI): domain Eukaryota; kingdom Metazoa; phylum Arthropoda; class Insecta; order Lepidoptera; family Crambidae; genus Heortia; species Heortia vitessoides. Next base: position 16,657,809 of record JACJUM010003237.1, read on the forward strand.
TTTTAAAATGTTTGACGGGTCTGGATTTTCAGTTTATTTCGACTTGGATACATTTATGATCATCATCATACCAGCAATTGAAATTTCACTGCTGGATATAGGCCTCCGCAAGAAAGTGGTAATGTTGCCCGTAATTGCCACGCTGATTAAGTGTGTTGGCAATCGCAAAGCAATGTTTTTGCGACGGGGACGCTGCTACCCATCCCCGCACTGTGTATTTGAGCTGCACTATTTTGGATGGATATACCGTCAACTGTTGGCACTTTAGTCGGCTCTTACGACACCTATTACAGGGGGAGGTGCTATTCTACTTTGGTACCTCTCGGCTACATTAAAACATAAAAATGGCAAAAATGCCGGCCTGATTCGATTATAAAATGAAAAAATCTTATTTATGTGATATGTATGGAAAATGTTAGATCAATTTTTAATTCAGTCTGATTGTGTACGTGTATCTATAGCTCAGGACATTGCTTATTATACATTGTATGTCGACAAAAAATTTCAATAGTATCAGTGTTATGCTGTACAGATTAATCATCCAACTAGAGAGTGGACGTCCTACGCTTTACTTGACTTTGCCTCCTATACTTTTAAGCCCTCATTGGCGAAACGCTCTGCGCACTGCGTGCCCTTTTATGTCTACTTATTTGGTAACTTTGTTCTTTTATGGATCTACTAATTCGATCACCCAAAGAGACGTTAAGCATTGCTCTCTAAATAGCTTTTTAGGCACATTTTATTTAACTAATAAGGCTTATAAAAGTAGATTTGACATTTCAATATTTAATTATTTAAGAAAATCGATTACAAATATATTATATCTTTACTTTGTTTAAATAACGTTCCGCGAAGATGGCGAGTTTTTACTATATAGAATATTTAAAATGTTGATAAAACTTTGAATAATCATAAGGATAATTTCACACGTATTTATACTAATATCTATCGTAATATATAGGTAAATATATGTAGACGAGGTCGAACTACAGTTCAAGACTTCATTAACATGGCAATTAATAATGCCTGCATTGACAAATAGCCAACCAACTACAAACTATGCATACATTTTACATAAACGTAAATTTAGTATATATACGCAACATGCACTTGAGTTTTGATCGAACATTCATTATATCAGCCATTTGAAGTCCATTATTATAAACCGGTTTATTTGTAAGGTTGGAAGTCCTTGGTTTGTTGGAAAGTAGAAAACCTGCATACAAGAAAACATCCCTAATAATATGATAGTAGGAACCAACCCTAGAAATCATCTTCAAAAACATGGTCCAAGAGAAAGATAGGACGGTAGATTATTAACACGACGCTGTCACCTTTCTTGTACAGTACCTTAACAGCACCACCACTCTCCTATTCCTTGTTTTGACATTGTTGAAGTTTGAACTTCGAGGACGACGGTGATAAAAAGCTTCTGAGGAACTATAAGTATCTGTGTCTGTCCATCCGCTTTCAGAAGCTCAGACGTGGTTTCGTCATCACCAGGCGCCGTGTTGTTCTTAAGCTAATTTAGGACCATTCTAAGCTTGCTCGGGTCATCCTTAATATCTTACTTATCTATTTATAGAGTTTTGTAATCTCCTGCAGTACCCGGGGGCCTAAGTCGTCGCTAAAATACCATCTTCCCTTTTCAGTTTATAATGAAAAAATAGTTATCAGACTAATCAAGATTTTTCAAACCCTTTGGAGCCTTTATTCCGTTCATTTGGTTGTAATTAAATTAACTTTTAATATTTTGTGATCGCCTATTTAAACCTATTTATCACAAAGACATAATTGAATATACATTTTTGATCGTCAAATGTAATATATATATCGATTCTACATAGGTATTAATGATAATACATACCCATGCATATTAGTAATAAAAATATCTTTGTGTACACCTATGTTTAGCAGTAATTGATATGATGAAACAAATGCAACATTTTCAAAGCAATGATAATCTTACCATACGAAAATATAACTGGAACCGCAGGGTGAAGCTGGATGCAGTCTGCATACAGCCGGTCCGATTAGAAATCACCTTGAGGAAGCCAATTTCTAGAAGTGGGTTCACTACAGTTGACATTCTTATTATTATTATAAATCATACCATAGTACCTCACGGTAAAGCATTTATAATTAGTACCCGATAGTCTTCACAGAGAATTGGTGGTTTATTTATAACTTGTGTCTTGTAGATAGTTATACAAGTGATATAATGATGCTTCTCACAACATTCTAAGCTAAAAAAAACCAATTTATCTCCGCCGCTTAGCGAGAGTGATAATCAAATTAATAGTTGATATCCGAATGGCTTATCGGAAGTCTTTCATATTTAAACACCGTTTTTTAAACTATTCTATTATTTTATTTGTTATGTGACTACAAAACTCTAATATTTAAAAAAAGTTCCGCCAATTTATTATTTTCCAGGTACAAAGTACGTCTTTATGTTATCCGTTTACTATAACCCATTGCCATAACAGACGTTGTGTAGAATGATGTTTTTGACAGATAAGCGAAAGAAAGCCGGCTACTGATAAATTTACCGACGGTCGTTACCAAAGATTGCTGCATTTTTTTAAAGTACAGAGTCTTTTAATTGCCTCTTTGTAGACAGAGAAGTATACTTAAGAGTAAATTAAATAAATGAATAATTTTAAAGTCCACTGCTGTACACTGGCCTCCCCAACCTAGCACATGGGATGATTTTTTGACGTAAGTACTCCCCAAACTAATTATTATTTTTTTATATCCAAAGGTTCACTCTATACGATAAGGCCATCCAATGTACTGTCTTAACTTTTTAATTTGTAAAATTTTTGTATCTGTTTTATTGGCGTTTAGTAAAAAGTATTTATATGATTACTTTAATAAATATATTTTATTCTGGAAATAAATTGACGAAAATACATTAACAAATTAAACTATAATTTTTTTATCACATGTATTTATATATTTTTTTAATTTTACGCAATTAAAGTTTAAATTACATAACATCAAAATCATAGACAAATTAAATCAATAAAGTCGAAATTGCAAAAGATATGTGTTATAAGCCATAAAAATACTAAGAAACCCAAGAGAGAGACTCATGTCTATTGGTGACATGTCCCAGACGTAATACTTCACTGGTCTTTCTTCCATAAACTCTAAGACGTCATAGATGAGACTCCTTAGGTCTATATCTGGAAAAATGTTTACAAATTTTTGTAACATTTAATAACTATAACATACACAATCTTTATAACTGCTTTCCTCGATATTTAATACTAGCAACGCCTCGTGGTTCCACCTGCATTAGGTTGTAGAAATTTCATACTAAATTTACACTCCCCATTTATGTGAAGATTTTAAATAAATATTTCAATATTTTATACAAGTGTTCTATGACTTTCAACGTAGAACTTTCATACTGACTTCTGAATGAATACCATCAGAAACGGCAATACTTCTTGTTAATTTTGCACCCTGTTCTACCTCTTTAGGGGTGAATTAAAAAAACCGAAATTATCACCTTCGTCAGCATCATAGAAGCTGTAGAACGTCAACTACTCGACAATATCAAACCTCAAAATAGAGGGAACATTATTAAACTGCAACAGCAGTTAGTAAGACAGATCTGCATAGTTATTATCTAGATATTAGTACAGTATATTGATAATTTTTATAGTTAGAAGATAATTGATTTTAAGCGACAAATGCTGTGATATATAATAGACCGGTGAGTTTTAAAATCATTATCAATTTCTGTGCTTTGAGTAACTTGTCTGAGCGTCTATGGGTTATTCTAGTGATAGTTATGCTTCATCTTTATTTATGACTACGATTATTATCATCAATTTTATCTGTGATATGAAATTAAAAAAAAGGATAAAAATATTAAGATCGTTGAATAATAAATCGAGTGTTTAATGTTCATACTTATTCTCATTTAGTCATATTTGTCCAAAAATCTTAGATCACTAAGCATTCAATCGGGTAGTATTTAAATATTACAAACATTACTTAGCATTTAATTTTTGATCTTTGAATTGACTACTACTGTGTGAGCAAATCTCTTTAGATTTGCTGCCAAAATACTGTACAAGTATGTTTAAGATAAAATTAATGATTACCTCACCTTTATATTTAAACAGTTCTAAGGATAGTAATATTTTTATTTCGTTGTGCTCATACATAATTAGTTCAGCGACAAATCCCGGAGCACAAGAGACCACTAAATTGCTTCCCATATCTAAGATCCAAGTGAAATATGGTATTGACTGGCCCTGTAACAATGTTTAATTTATTCATGTATTAAACTGCGCGAATAAACTTTTTCAAAAAAATATATACCAATATTTATAATATTTCACATTTTAAACAAAATTTGTATTTGTATTTTTACATAATTTTGTATTTTTTACACTTTTTGTTTTATGTTATTATCTTTAGTCTTACCTTTAAGATAAAAAATAAATAATAGTTTAAGAATAAAATTTTTAGCATGCTTCCCACCAGGGTCGAAAACATCTGAAAACAAAACTTTAAAATAGAATGAAAAGTTTATAATAGAATTATGTAAAATGAAAAATGTGTATGAATAATTACCAAGGCTTCTCCAGCTCTGGTTATTATTTTTTTCATTTTACATCATTTAAGACGGTACAAGATTTTTATCAAATCACACATTTTTAAAGATACATATAAAGTGAAGAGCGTTATTAAGAATATTAACTTTTTTTTCATGGATTTCTTTTTTTTCTTATATGTATTTAAATACAGGCGTTTTTAAAAATGACATCAAACAACTTCGGAGATATGAATTCTTCTTGTTATAACGGCCTTTTTTAATAAATCTTTTAAACTCTGCCTCTGTACTCGGACGGATATAATTACGATATTACCCAATAGTGCTGAACTTCGATATAAAGATAGTTACTGGAGAGATTGAATCTCTCATGCTATGCATGCTATGCTATTGAATCTCTCTGCTACATGTCTGGACAGCAGAGCTGTGCAGTCCAGACATGTTAGAGACATTTTGTAAACGGGTATTACATTTAAACAGTAAAACCGTTCCAGTTTACTGCTTTCCAGACCAAATATAGCTTTATTGATCACTACCGTTATATTTTTTCTTCCAATTAAATAGTTGTTTCAATTATTGCATTATTATTACCGCTTTTAGAACGCATATATATATATATATATTAACATATTCATCATATCAATATATATATATATTATATATATATATATTAACTTCTTCTTCTTCGCAGTCTTTTGACTTACCAGACCAGACTGGTAGGTACTTCTGTACCAAGAATAACTGAGGGTGTACAAAAGGACTAATGCAAGCAAAGAAATCGAAATAAGTGTGCCAAGATTGAAGCAAATGGAGAACTATAATCTCTGCCTACCCTGTTAGGATATAAACGTAATGTATTTGTGTATATGTATCTTTGAATTATTATCATCACCATCATCATAGTAATCAGTCCATTGCTGGACATAGGCCTCCATAAGAATTATACCACGATAATTGCCACGCTGAGCTAGCGTGTTTCCAATGCAGAGCGCAGTTTTCGCGATGCTGCTTCATATCCCCGCTCTGTGCATTTGATCTACATTGTCTCGAAAAGATATACGGCCATCTGTCTGTTCTGGTACCTTAATCCCCTACATCGACACCTGGTACAGAAGGAGGTATTCTACTCTATCGGTACTTCGCGGATTTTCTGCGGGTACCTTATGGCTTTTCTGCCGGTACCTCACGGCTTTTCTGCCGGTAAGTCACGGCTTTTCAGAGCTATTATAGATTATATCAGAGCTTATATACATTTTTATTCTTCGAATAAAATCATAAATTGTTTGTATCAACAAATTTTTATGATAGTAGTATTTAAAAAATATATATTTTTAATATTTTTTGTTCCTCAAACAAAAATTATCAATCATACACAAATATTGATTAAATATTTTTTTAAGTTGCCAAAATATTGAAAGCGTGATTTGTCCTTATACTTACGAGAAACTGCACAAAATTTGACGTAGAATCGATATTGTCCACGATGTGTTTATAAATAAGAGCATACTTCTTAATAAGTTTCATTTTGCAGCGGTCATCGTTTTTAACCTTGCTCATGCTTTTCTCTAAATTTACTTTGAGCATTTGAAGTTGCTTCCGGAAAGCATCAAACACCATGATAATGCTTAGAGCGCTTATTATACAAGCTACCTTCTCAAAACCAGAGCACGCAGACACAAAAGCAAACCTAAGATTACTCATTACTGCAAAATAATGTGCAATTGTTAATATGATTATCAGTATCACGGTTAAAGTAGTTATAAACGATACAGACGTAAATCTGTTATTTTCTAGCATTGAATTGATAATTTGATTTCTCTTAAGGAAATTAAATAAGAACATTTGTTTATTATAAAATGACATAATCACTTTCGATAAATATTCAATTTTGATAGAATAATAGTGTAAAATAATTGAAATATCATTGCCAAGGACACAAAGCATGAAAACACTAACTGACATCAAACAAAGGCAGTAAACAACTGCCAAAACCGAAAGATACTTTTGTTTACAGTGAAAATAGAATCCGAAAAGTAAACTGACATATATATAAGTTTCATCGGACAATACATTATAAAACCAACGTTTCACGCAGTCAATTTTAAAATTCATAACTATTTCAAATATATGTCTTGATTAACACGACGATAATATATAGAATCCAAATACTCACTGCAGCTGGTTGAGTCAAACCGTGCACTTTTAATTAAAACAAGTGAGCTTGAACATTTCGTCTATTTCAGTATGTTCTAAATTCCAGGGACAGATCTATTTGTTTGATAAAGTCATTATTATAACCATATGAAATTTATTCATGTTACAGTGATGTTCGTATGGGGATATCTAAACGTATTAAACTCTTTAAGTTTATAATAGATGTTAATAACTAAAGAAAAGGATTGTTAGATCCATTTACTTCTTTTAAACTAATTGGAACAAATTTGTATCCTATCAATAACTATATGCATAAAATAGTAAAAATTTAGTATTAATGGTACATATGAATCAAATTATAAATAACTCAACACATCTCATACATCGAGATAAGTCTCTTAAAGCACTTGTCAATATAAACTTGATAACTATAAATAATTTGGTTTAACAAGGGTCTTTCGGCAACTAATGCAATGAGCTTATTAAAAATATTTGTGGTACCTAGAAGGATTTACATGCGTTAGACATTTTCTGCGATTTAACCAAGGCATTAAATTGCGAGCATTGCATCTTGCGACATTAGTCATAAAATGACACCATTAGATATAATTAAAGCAACCTTAAGTTTGCTAGAATTAAATCACCAAAATAGAATACAAAAAGTAGAATTGAACGGCCAGCGTTCCCCTGGGTCAGTTGTTATAAAGGGTTAACCATAAATGATTTACCTTGCAGACCACAACGTTATAGTATTGTTTGCAGATGATACCTCAGTTTGAGTTTAATCATTGCAAACCTAGAACCACTATAAAGAAAAGCAAACAGGGAAGCAGCTAATACATATATTTAAAAACCACGGTAGACCACCTTTATATATCTAAATTTAGTCTGACTTGACCTTGATCTTAGTTTTGAATATAACATAACGAAAACAAGTATTGAATATTACTGCTACCAAACTTAAGTAAACATTAGTGTTGGTTGACGGTAGGATTAAATCCTCATTGACAAAAGCAACGTTGTCGAAGACCGAATTTCACACTGAGATAAGTTTGTTGGGCAAAGTTGAGAAGTCAGATTCTTAGATGAACTGTTTTAAGTTCTATTGTTAAGTAGGCTTAATCTGCACTAATAACTAAGTCGGTGTTATATCTTATAACGAGGACAACGTGGAAGGGGGAAGACTGAAACTTAAACGGATAAAAGTTTTAGATTATAAAAGTTGAGAGCGATTAAAAGGAATCATTTTCGTTATATATTCTTCCTAAACAAACAAAGTTCTTTATTGCCTGATTTTACAAATAATAGAGAACAAAGTTTATGATTTCTTTAGATAATGGTATTATAAACTAAATATGTATTAAATTTATTGATTGGGAATTCGAATGAGCTTGATTAATTTATTTGTATTCGTATAATGTGTTATATACATATATTTTATATATGTATAGTTTATTACTATATTTAAATTTTTATTAGATTATATATTGTTAAGTAGATTTATGTACCTTGAATTACCTTTTGATTTTGTAACTCTCTCCTCGCTTCCAATGGTCGCCTGGAAGAAATCGCTTGACGCGATAAGGCTGCCCATTGTATTGTTTTAATGATCAATTTTTTTGTATGTATACCCCAGGTGTACCATAAAAATATTATTATTATTATTTTTACAGCGAGTAAAATTTTAATATGAACAGCTGGCACGCATAATGATCTATTCGTATCCTAATAGCTAAGCAGTTTTGAAAGCAGCCTTTTAAAATATTCTCATTACTTTGCTGTTTGTTTCGGTTGACGGACGTTTGGCGCTGGACCGCGCAGCCTTGCCGATTCCAGTTACGTCAGTTTATTGACTGGGTTTTTTTCGAAATTTTTATTATTTAGGTTATTTAATTAAGTTTCAGCTTTTATTTTAACAAAAAGAAAGGATCTTTAATAAAGATTCTGATTCAGGGATTTATGAATAACATTAATTTGGGCTATGACAAGGATTTAAATACTGTAGCGCCTTTCTCTCTAGAAAGTAAACATGAAAATGGTCTAAAAGTTTAGTATAACCTTCACAAACTTGTATATTTTTATATAAAACGTCCCCATCTTTTCCTATTTTTATATGTAAAATAAATATAATAGTAGAATATAAAAGCAAATCATCAAAGCTACAGCGTAGTTACGCGTTGTCCAATTAATAGCCAAACAATTTACCTGGTGAAGTAAACAGGAAAAATATAAAACGTACTACAATACGCATGGCGCTACGCGTGCTTGGATGGTTTTAGTCTTTTTTGTTTTATATGAAACGATTTAACGAATGTATCTGTTCACCATATACCTTGTACAAAATGGAACGAAGAAGCTCATAACTTTTACATCAATACAAACGAGAAATGTTTTTGTAGACCGATGTAAGCCCGCCATAAAGCCGATCCAACATCTCGATACAATATCACGTTTCCGTGTGTATCATCGTTTCAAGCATTGCCTTGTACTAAAATATACATCTCATCCAGTACGATCTTAATATAATTTCGTTCGAGATCTCAGCTCACGTAGGGCTCGAGACGTGACGATCGTTCTCGCCTTCTGCCAGCAGCATTAGCTGCATGGTATGGTATAATTCACAAAATACTTACTATATTTAATACCATACCTGTACTAAACATCGATTAAATAATAATTTTCCGACATTATCAATAAAACTCTCTAGTTGTATTTCTTAATGTTTTTCTATATAGCGTGCAAACTATGCTATTAGCCGTGGCACAATCATTACTGGCAAAGTAGAATAGTACCTACTTCGATACCAGGTGTAGTAAGAGGCGACTAACAGAGCTGAGAAATAGCACTATATCCATCCATACAGTGTATTGTAGCTCAAATGCACAGAGTGGGGTAGGGCAGGAGCATCCCAGTCGCAAAAACTACGCTCCACGATTGCCAATACGCTTGCCCAGCACGGCAATTATAATTAAGAAATCCCCTCTTATTTTATTGAGGCGGCCAATGTTCATCAGAGGACTTCCAATTCTTTTAATGAAGGTGATAATAAATAAATCTCATGTTCATCATCATATCAGCCGTAGGTCGTCAATTGTTGGACAAAGGACTTCTAAATAGGTTTTCAATACGACCAACTTGCATCTCCAACAGCCATCAGTTCACTGTTACCCATCTTTCATGCTATACGGACCGCTTCGTTGCTGATTCTTATCACTTAAAGAAATTTTTCTAATGAGGAGAAAGAGATTTTTCTTATCGGCTTATTAAACATATGTGTTTTCTGTAATTATGCAGTGTCAATGAATAGTTAGTACAGGTTTTAGACATAAACTTTGACTTAATCAGTTAAGATACTTATTTATAAAAATGCGAACAAATACGTATATCAGTCAATGGTCTATGTGTTCAGTTTTGGTGTTCAGTTTGTTTTTTTAGTTTGAAGAAGTTTGATTGACAAAGTAAACTGTTTTTGTTCCCAAGTTGCCGACCAAGCGCGAGACACGCGGTCTTGGTAAGAGATCATTGTGTTTGATTTACGGTGTAAAAAGCATACTATAAGGACATTTATCAAAATGTAACATTAAAAAATTTTATATGGCCATAATATCTCGTCGCTCTAAACTTGTACCAGAACCTATTACCATAACGGATGTTGCGTAAAAGGGTGAATGTTTTTTAACAAATTAACGAGAGGAAGCCGGCTACAGATAAAGGCTGCGATGATAATTTGGAGAAATTTATAATAAAAATTCTTTCTTGATAAATATGCATGCCTCTATAAAACTCTTTTCTACAAAAATGACTATCAATTTTTTTTTTAATTTTAGCTTATGTAAGGAGATAAAATTGAAAAGCCGTATGCAAGTCAGTAGATAAATTAATGTTAATATTTTCACCGTTCCGTCTTTGTAATTTTATTTGCCCCAGTTTCTATATTACTTTTAATGTCTTTTACAAATTGTACCAATTAGCAGAACAGGGTAGATACTGCAGAGGCGCAAAGTTCTTGTAAATGTTCTGATACTATTTCCAACATAAATTCAAATTACGTTTGTTTCTTTTTCATAGTTCCCTGCGAGTTTGGAAATAACTATGTGAATACATATGTTTCACCTTAGAAATAGTAAAACAATATTTTACCTTTAAGATAAATTAAGGTTGTTGTAATCCTGTATTTATTCATGAACCTAAAAAATAATAGGTGAAATAATAAAAATAAGGTGTGTTTATTTTTATTTACGTTCAGCTAATATCTGATATTAATATTTGAAATATTAACATAAAGATTTCTTTTTTTTATTAAATTAGTTCAACAACAATCCTACAGTCCTAGTGCTAGAAGGCGTCACCGAAGTTCGTTATATCAAAAGAATATGACTAGCGCGTCGCTAACCTTGTGACAGACATTATATGTCTCAGTAATTTCACTGCCTCTCTCACCCTTTAAAACTGAACCCAGCAATGGGAAAACTCCATTTGCCGTTAGAAATAAAGGACAGAAAGGTACCAATGCAGACCTTTGTGTCAGATCTACCTTGTATATATATTTATATACATATGACTACTTTATATACTCTCCAATATATGTAGTGGTAAACGGTTTTCAAAATATATTAACAAATATATTTATTCCTTAAAATTATCTGCTTAATGTGTGTATTATTATTTAACATTTATCAGCAAATTTAATCAAAATTGTACAAAAATATTTCATCAGATACTTTGCTATCTATTTAACATTATTATTCATTGAGAAATATATCAAAGACTGTATCGAAAATAATAAGGTGTAGGTTTCAAGAAAATTAAATTCCAGAAAATTGAATACTTTACTGCTTTCTGACACGCAATAGTGCTGAACAAATGTGGTTATAAATGAGTTAATAATGCGCCTTACGACACCGTTTGATAGAGCTAAGCTTTACCTTGTTTAAGTATGTAACTAGGGTATAAATAAGTTTCTTTACAAAATCCCGGACCTAGAAAGCTTTTGGAAATATATAAAATTTGCCTTGACCACAAATTGGACGCAAGAGAAAGCCTTAGTTAGGGCAGGTCTAGATTTGCTAGGTTTTCCCTGGTGTTCCTAAATTTAATATAACTGAACTAACAAGTCAATCGAAAATTTGTATTGTAAAATGTGATTATTTATATTATAAGTATTATATAGTTAATTTATTTTACGTAAATAAAAAAAAATATTCCATATCATATAAAAAATTAAGCATTTATTTTGGATTGAACTGACTTTTTTTATGAAGCGTAAGGCTTTTTAAATAAAATGAATGTAAATTTTAATAAATGTATTGTGGCTATAAAATTAAAAGAACTACGTAATGAAGTCAAAATATATGACATTACAACATTTGATAGCATCGCATATGTACAACAAATGCTGTTAGCTATATTGGCTGGAAAAAGGTTTAGAAAAGGTCCCAAGCAATAATTATAAAGAAGACTTAGTTCGGGTTGAGCATAGCCATTCGACGGATGGATTTTAGTTCACGTAATAGTACATTTTTTACTGCAGTTAAATATAGCGTTTTTATTTAATATTTAACTTGGCCTAATAGCCGTTGTACCATTTTATAAATTACTGTAGATCAGCTCAAGATATATACCGCCCGATATACCGCCATCTGTCGGTTGTGTATAGTAAATACATGTTTAATTTTCAGTTTGTTATGAACGCAATCAGTATAAAAACGATAAGAAAAAGATAATAATGCCCAAAGAGAAACTCAGAGGTGACATAGATATTCTAGACGCAGTACTTCAGTGGTTACCTTACTTTTATAAACGCTAGATGTCGCAGATAAGACTCCTTTAATATAAATTAAAAAAAGGAGTTATACTATTGTTACATTATTGATCGATCTACCAGCGATATTGAAAAAAGAAAGATATAGTGGTGCATAATATACATGCACGTGAATTATTTGAAAATTTGAAAAAGTTATGTGACCAGATCCGTCCCGCTCTTTCTTCTTTCGGGTACATGGTGAAATACCTGAAATGATTTTTTTATTTATTTTACTTATTATATCAAACTTAATAGCTATCCTTACTAGTTAAACCTGTTATGATAGTGTAGATTTAAAGAGATATAACAAAAAACATACAGACACTTAATATACAATATTACAGTAAACTCACATAACTAAATATAAAATTGATTTTCAAGTTCATCCAAACAGCCCGAAAATATATTCACCATATATCCTGCTTATCCCATTTCCGTAGGAGTTTTAATCCCTTTCTTGAGTCTCGCATCTAAAATCTACTAATACGTATTTGATAATAATTAGGTACTCTGTGCCACAAACATCAGATTTACATACTAATCTGATTTTTTTGTACTAACTTCCTGGTACCGTTTTTCTTGTATAAACCTGACCATGAGAAATATAAGTATAATAAAATATATGTCTATTTAGGCGTAATAGTTCTAGTTTTCCATTTTTATGTGTTAGATACGATAATAATTTTCTACAACATATCATACATTGACTTGGCTCTGTGGTAAGTTGCTTGAAGCACTTGTGTTGCGGACGTCCGTCATCAGAAATCACAAATATACTCATACATTTAACACCCAGACAGAAAAAACACAAATATTATCATATAAATATTAGCCCTGTATCGGAATCGAACCCACGAGCCTTGGCGCACAAGATATGATCGCTACCATCTGCGCCATCAGGCCCGTCAAAGAAAGTCAAAAGATTTCAGGTAGACGCGTTGCGCAGCTGGTGAATAGCGTTCCGTGGTTTTAGTATAGATCTTTCGTACTAACTATACTCTGTGGGATAATTATTGAATAAATAATTTACACACGTTTCATTACTTTCAATGAAGAACCCCTATACTAAATTTGATTCGAAAATCTTTAAAAACAGCAATGTTCCATTAACAAGCCCGCGTTGGTATATCAGTCAGACACTCAGTCAGCTTTTCTTTTTATATATAATAGTGATATTATGCTTTAGCGAAATAAAAACGAAATTGCGTTTTCTGAAATAACATTTATTTATTCACAACGCTATAATACAGTTTTAATATAACATAACCATTTTAAACTGAGTTAACTTACCTGAAATAACACAAAAACTACATTCAAAGCCTTTAGTTTTATTTAAGTTTTTACGATTTCAATAGCGCAGTAATTATTCTTTCATGCTTGCCAAATTGATGTAACCTAGCTTTATTTCTGGCAAATTCCTAGTTACTCACAGTCGGTGTGCCTCATAGTGACACTGACTTATAAATCCTTGAAGAGGTAGAAGAACTTTGTCCAGTGATACTCATTACATATAGAGTAATGTAAGATATCTTTAATATTAACTTTTTATTTAACCTTACTCCGTTGCAAGTTGCTTAAAGTACTTGTATTACGGACATCGAGCAGGAAACAGAGGAATCACATTATAATACTTGAATACATATTTTAGCACTCAGATACAAAGTAGGGATCAAACCCACGACCCTTGGCGTATAAGGCAGGATCACCTGCACCACACACCACACTATTTGCACCATCAGGCTCGTGAAAATGTATTTGGAGAAATTCCTCTAAAATCTATTTGGGCAAGTAATCATTTCGTCAAAACATACATTAATTCTTACCAATTCAAAATAACTTACTTATACATCTTCATTATATTATTATGTTAGTAAATATAATCTTATGAATAAATACGTTCGAGAATTTGACTCTATTGATAGAACTACTGAGCCGCCTGCTATGGTTTAAGCATTTCATTATATTTACTTGTTTATATTAGAATCTATATTCAATTAATCCTAGGCTAGGCTCTGCATAGTGGGCTGTTAGTGACAACGAAGGTGTCCATATGTTAGTTTAGTAGGGTATGTGTAAAGTCTGCATAATCCAACCAGAAGTCGAAGTGTTTCGAATTTTTTAGCTGCAGCCTATGGTGGGAATTCTTTGGCTTGTGGACATGTACCAATTCTAGACTAACATTTTTCGTGTTTCCTTACTGTGTTTGTAAGATTGGTTCCAGCCCAACAACTTTTGTCCTCGATCACCTTTTGGTCAGCTCGTCGGCCGCTACATTACCTCGTATGCCACTCTGACCTTTTATTCATTGTATTGTAACTTCATTTGAAGAGCTTACCTCAGACTGCCGCTGGTGGCACTTGTAGATTAGTCCTGAGGTCACGGTCTGCCTCTGCCACCAAAACCGAGAAGTATTCTGAGAGTATTTTTATCCAGAAGTTGGCTACTTTTCTCACTGCCTTGCTCATCGCAACCGTTAGTATGCTTCTTCGCATAAAAGTTCGCATTGTGCATAAAATACTGTATTTTCCACTGGGTAGAGATATGTATGTTTAGGTTCTAGTAAAAAAACCTTTTTTTTGGAGCCATCAGTGTAAATATCTATCTTTTTTGTGTTTCCATTTGCATTTTGTATTTTAAGCCAAATATAAACTGTTTCGGTATTTAATTTGCTGCCGCTCCCAGTATTGGTTTCTTTGTTATGAATTCTTTAAGTGCGTGACACCATGGAAGTTCGCCATAGGTTTTATTCTTGAGTCTGACCGTGGCTCGTCGTTGTAGTACGACATTAATAGAAAAAAATGGATGCATTTAAACTGTTTAAGTTTTATAACAGAAAATTATTAATGATCATTGACTAATTTTAGCCGGTTGAAAGCAGATACGTATGACTAAAAATGTTTAATAAATTAACTAACATATTTCACATCCGAATAACCATTATTAACTTTTGACTCCTAACAAAGTAAAGAAAAAGAACGCATAGCCAGATGTTGCCATTAGACGCGGTTCAAGAATTAATATCATTTTAGTTTTCTGAAGAGAATCTGGCAAATTGTAGCTGTACTACTTGGAGCGTGGCGTCTGCTAAAATGTTTTCATTTTACTTATGATGTTGAATTGTTTTATTGTTTGTAATATCACCTTTTTACAAAATATTATGCGAAGAAGTATGACATTAATTTAATCAAATAAAGTACAGTTTATAATACTTGCTGGTAATGTAACTTTTTAGTAGATTGTTATTTATTTTTCTTAAATTTTCAAATCCCAGTTACATATTTATTTAGGAAGGGGAATTTATATTATTATTTTATTATTTTAGGTAGGGTATTTTATTTTGTCAGAGATAGTAAATTTTTTGTAAATATAGTATTCGTTGTTTCAGAAAAAGTTACATTTGAGCCTATTGGTTTCAAAAAAAAATACAAATTCTTTATAACATTGTAAAGATTACGTCAATCATTCATTTATGTTTACCTTCGTATAGCCAAGTCCTAATAATATGTTCACAGCAATTGGCAACCTAATTTTGTTCATATGACAACATCAGTCAGAGATAAAACTTCTACGTATTTTTATTACTTTACTACACACAAGATAGCTAAATCATCTTTACTCGTCAATAAACGAAGGAACAAATAAAATCTATCCAATGTATTTCCTCGAAATTAAAACTTTTATACCGAGTCAAATACAAAAAACGTTTTACGATTCAAATACAATCACAAAACAACTTGAAAATAAACACAAAGTTGGTTCAAATCGGCTCTACCTGCAAACAATTCATGTAAAACTGATAATGAAAACTGGAAGTTTTCACATCAGAAATTTGACGTTGGAACTAAGTCGTACGGTAACTTAGCAACGATGTTAATTGGGCACGATGAGTTAATCTTAATCAACAATCAAGTTCTTATTGTACATGTGGACTAAACGTATATAAGAAAAATGTCGTCTTAAGTCAACAATTCATCTATTTATTTTATTTATTTATCATTAACATTTATATACGGATTTTCCCAATTACACAATTATGAAGTTGTAACTAAAATTAAATTTTTCTACATTGAGCTTAATTATTAATAATTTGACGTTGTCGACATATACGTCAAAATCTAGGTGAGAATCAAATACGTCATAAGGAGTGCGTTAAGTACCTGCTGCATGAGGCATAAAGGTAATTACGCACGCGCTAGAGTACGACATGGCAGAAACACAAGCAGACGATATCTTTGTCTGGATCGAATGCGCAAATGATTGTTAGGCACAAAGATGCGTGACAATTACTTTACACATTCAGGCGAGTCCATATCTCCATGAAATATTGTTATAGCGGTTAACAGCTTTGCAGGAGCTCTCCTGGTTATCAAAGAATTCATCCCTCACATTCCTAGCAAGAACTTAGTTTAGTACATAAAGGGATAATAGCCGTATTCCCTAAACAATAAAAAGCTTTTACATGCTCTCTAAAAAATCTGGGAAAAAAATCTTTATAATATGCCATCATATCTATTAAATCACTTCAGAGCCTGAAATTTCATTCTAACACCTTGTAATGAAGTTTTTTGAAGCAATTTCTGATAATACATTATTGCGCTTCTAAGAAATATAAGAGGCTTGAAAATATTGAGGCTTTCCCATTAAAAATGTATACTAAGATTTTTTTTCTAATCGTATCGTATTGATTTGGCAAAGTAAAACATAAAAAAGACCTCATACACCTGAGATAGACATAAATAGGTTTTCTGCATTCACTCTCACCTATTTCAACAACAAAATAGCAATACTCGCATCGAGTTCCGGTTTGAAGGCAGTTAGACAATGAATTTACCGGGTAAGGAGATAATTTTTGATAAAAATTAATATAACTATTTTTATTGCTGTCAAATTGATTCCTTAAAGCTTCTCAGATGGTCAGAGTAATAGACAGAAGCGAATTATATATATTATTTTTTAACAACTAATAGCAGCTTCATGCAGTACCATTCGATTCCAATACAGACAGTGACAAACGAGAGGGGAGAGGAGTTGCACTGGCAAAATTGAACAATTCCAATTTATCCACAGTCGAGGGTACAAAGAAGCTAATTGCTGAAGTTCCCTGATTAAAATTAACTCTACTGTAAACGTACAATATGCCGGCAGATCGGATAGTTTCGACGAAGTTGCCTTGATATATATCCAATATAAATTGTTCAGGGTAATGTTTTGTGAAACTGCTCAATAAACAATTGTTTTTTTTTCAATATAAATAACAGGTTATTGATTTAAGTAAACCTTATTTTCCAAGTTTGAAATAAATTTGACAATAATAATATTAATAGAGATAGTCTTATTGTTATTGTCTTTGTGAGTCCTTTAATTAGAACACCAATTTCTATGATCGTGTTGTGTTGTGTGTTGATCCACGCAAAGTGGATTAAATGGACCACTAAGTTTTACATCTGATGCTCTTATAGTCTTTATAGATTCCAAGAAACATATACAGGAATTCTCGGTAACGTGTTTGATGCATTCTCTACTAAAAGGCCATTACCATTATTATGGCTATATGTATTTAAATATATACGAGTATGCACGTTTGAATTATTATTTTTATAGTACCACTTATGGTAAAATCGCTATTTAATATATTAAATAATAAAATTTAAAATATATTTTCATAATTCTCTTTTTTTAGCTTGATAAGATGTATATTGTTGTAATTGTTTCGTTTAAAATATATAAAAATTCGAAATTTCCTGCAAAACAATCAAATATTAATGGATAATCATAATGTTCGTGACTCCTAAAAATTTCTTCGTATTTATTATTGTCTTTAAATGCCTAGGAAAAATAGAATTTTACCTCTTCTACAATATCAAAAGGATAATAGGAATAATTTTGCAAATTTGGGTTGCTGCTTTCTCTGTTCCATACTAACACACTAATTTAAAGTTAATAGATACATTAATCTTTATTTCAGTTTTTCACTGTATCGGATGGATATATTATCATCTGTCAGTTTTGGTACCTTTATCGCCTATTGCAGAAAACTTGGTACATGATGAGGTCCTGTTCTTGTCTGCCGGTACCTCACGGCTTCAGGACGGTGAGTATGGGCAATAGCATTCCCGTCACTAATATATGCTATACGATTGCCTTAACACCTGCACAGCACGGCACTTATAGACAAAAATCCTGTTTCCTTAGAGGGGTCTATACCCAGCAGTACACGTTCTTCGACTGTTTAGACAACATTTTTCACTTTATTACGCGGTAACAAACATTTGGATTCATTACTTTGTAGGGAATTTATTTTTAAAATACAACAGGTGTCCTAGAACCTGTTAAATGTAACTCCCATTTGTTTGACTCCTATTAATTGTGACCCTCAGAACAAGTTCCAACAGGTCTTCTTCATCTGTTTCACTAATTAGGGAAGATTAAACATCTGCCCGACCCAATTGTCTCGACCCGTGCGTTTATTACTTAACACCAATTAGTGTGTCAAATTGCTTTGGAACTAATGCAGCTAGCTCTGAATTACTCACCCAACCATCTTTCTTGTAGAATTAAACACATATTGTAAGAAAGCATAAAGAAATAAACACCTTACGTGGGTATACTGGTATACATCGGCAGTTAATGTACCGGTGATGTTAAATAGTACCTCCCTTTTGCCAGAGGCGACTTAGGTACCAAGACCGATAGATAACGAAATATCCATTTAAAACAGCGCATCTTAAATACAACAGGATGAAGATGAGCAGCAGAATTCGTTGTGAAGTTGCACACAGCATCTCACCTGTCCAGCGCATGAGCAAAATTCTAGCTTTGGCGAGGTCTAAGTCCAACTTTCTATGGCTGATAAGATGGTTGGTAGCACATAGGTAATTCGAGGTTTCTGCCCGCAACTTTATTCACTAGATCTTTATATCGATTTCTCAACGAACTCTTATAATTCTGGAAGTAGACTATGCCACTATCCGATAGATGAACCGTGAAGAAAATTATATTATGTGTTATTCCAGGCTATCAACAATCGTAGAGCCAAAATATCATATCTCAGTAATTTCGGCGCAAAAAAGTTACGAACATCGTTACAAACTTTAACTATCTGCGTATTAGAAGATTGTGGTGGAGTTATAAACATGCTATAACCACGAAACCATTTCGATTGATCTTGTACTTACATAATGATAGTAAAAGCGTGCTGCTAGTTATTAACATGTCCGATTCCATAAAGAGCATTTTCATGATTTGTACTGAAACTTAACCAAACTATTTTTTTCATCAATAAAAGCCAATCAGTTTTTATGATCTACACCTTGTACAAAGGTCATCTATATTGGCACCTACCTGTGACCTATTTCTACCGCCAAATAGCGTTCGCATTACTATTTTCCGGTTTGAAAGTTAACAGAGGCAGTAAAATTACTGGGTAATGTGACGTAATATCTTCAAGTTAAGAGATTTCTAGTACGGTTAATTATTTGGTGCTCAGCAAGTCTGGTGAGGAGCGTAGCTTTGGGTAGAGCTGCTATCCATATACACCCAATTGCAATGGTGCTATGCTATTTTGGGTGGGTATACCGCCACCTTCCAGTCTCGGTACCTACCTTCAATCACCTCTTATGAACGTAGTCATATGAGGAATTTTTATTACTGTGCCGGTATACAATGGAATACAAACATATTAGATAAAACAAGGCGATTTAAGTTTGACTTATACAATTAACACTTTCTTTTATTTACAAATGAAATCTTTTCGTACTGTACTGGATGACTAAAATATAAATTTAAATTGAAATAAAATAATAAACTGACTAAAATATAAATTGCCTCCATCTTAAGAATTTCAAAAGAAGTTCAAAATCGTGCTATGGAAAATCCTATTTACCTGGAGTTTCACTTGAGTTCACATTTTCGAATGAAATCGATCCCCAACCAGGAAAAACATTTATATGATAAATATTTGTGAAGGTTTTGTACCTTAGTGTTAAAAGTTATATGTATTTAAGTATAATATTTGTAATTCCTCTGTTATCTTATCTGTCACACAAATGGCTTAACTTAGGGAACATAGGGTTGGATCATCTTTTGAGATGGTGCGTGATTTTATTGATACCAGAATTTGTTTTCTACACTTTGACTAATACAAAAACGTGATCAAGTAGTCCTTAGACTTAAGACTACTGAAGAACTTGGAACTCCTACACTATTGTTTAAGTCTAAGACTTTCACTGAAAAAGACACGCGTCAGCTGTCAGTGAGCTCAGACAACGGAGTCAAGACACCTCAAAGTTACAATAAACCTTTGACATTATAAAATAAAGACAAAACTTAGACCATAATGAAACTGCAGACTAACGTCAAGCAAGATAATACGTAGATTGACTTTGATAGCATAATCTCAGTAGGATGTCGGTAGCAGATACAAGAGCGTACAATGGCGACACCATCCATACTATAATGTGTTACACATTGATAGAACTGCGAGCCACAATAGATGGCGGAATGAACTACTTAGAACACGACTTAATTATTCAAAAACACGCTGCTATAAAAAGTCAAATAAAATATCATAGATCTTAGAATTGATTGATTTATTATCAAATCTACAGGATTTGTTTCTATGTGTATGGTTTTATTGAAAAGATATCACCATTTGAGAACGCTAACTTTATATGGGTACCTAAATTCAGGGTAACAGGGCTAACATATTTCCATCCCCTATTTTAGGGTATGAGATGCGAGTGAGATTTTTACTTTCTTATCTTAAAAACTAAAAAATTCACATAAAATTATACCCCATATGGGGATAGATTTCCCAAAAAATGAGGCACGATAACTTTTTGTGACTAACAAATACATCGCATATTTATATAATATACAATGGTTCTTCATTTTGTAGCTTTTTACGATGAAAATTGCAGGATGCACTATACAAACTTCTAAACCCCATTTTAGGGAAGTGGTAGGGAAAAAAGTAGTCTATGTTTATATCCCTTTAACTATCTTCACTTAAAAAATCACGTCAATACGTCGCTCGGTTTTTCCTTCAAAGACGAACAATCAAACAGACACACACGCACACGTTTCCATTTATAATATTAGTATGGATAATACATGACTAAAATTTTTTAAACTATTACGAGTCAATCGGCATTATTTCAGTTTCTTGAGATGTAATTGATCTCAACTATATTACAAAAAAATATTTTTATTTGTTTTTAAAATATCTAAAAAAATGTTTCGTCGCTTTATGTCTATAAATAAATATTGGCATAGTTAGTAAAGTAGAAACATACAAGCATTTTATGTCACATTTAGACACCCTGAGCACATTCGTCCTTTAACCATAAGCAGGTTCAAATTAACGCGATCTACTATTAATTAATTACCATAACTGAAATTGTCGGAGTAACCAAGGCACGAGGATTCCGTGCCACACTCCCTGCAGGGGGGCTAGCTCGTAGTTACCGGTAGCTCAGTAATTATTTAGCGGCGCCGGGCTTAACTCGGTGCACTGGGAAACGGCGTTATTAACAGCAGGGATGACGATTTGATTAATTTTGTGACTTGTCGAAAAGTTTATCTCATGCGAGGGAATACGGAACGTTTCTTA
The DNA here is from genome assembly GCA_020976665.1 of Heortia vitessoides. Lineage (NCBI taxonomy): Eukaryota > Metazoa > Arthropoda > Insecta > Lepidoptera > Crambidae > Heortia > Heortia vitessoides. The sequence goes on from JACJUM010003237.1 coordinate 16,679,952, forward strand.
ATTCCAAATTAAGAAAACAAATGCTGACTGAATTTAACGTTCTTAGTATGACATAGTGTTATTACATTTTAATATGTTAAATGTACATATTTTTACCCATCTTAAGGAAAGTTCGTGACCATTTTGTTATAAAAAATGCGCTATATACACATATATTCATTAAAATAACTATTACACACGCTACTGTTGAAATGGCACATATCGCAAAGGAACACTGCATCAACTTAAAATAAAAAAATGTTGTTGACCTTCTGACGTTGACTTACATAATCACGTTAGGCACCATATTAGGCAAACATATTCTTTGAAAAAAATCTTATCATGTTGTTTGTTTAAATTTTCTTACAAGAATTCGAGCTTTCGATTAAATTTACGAATTTATGGCGATGTTTCTATAATTATGGCAAATATATTATTTTGAGTTGTTGCAGTCTTCATCTGCAGGTGCGATCGTAATACCAGCCATTTAAAGTCCACTGCTGGCCATAGGCCTCCCCAAAAAAGGGGGATTATAGGCAGAAGCCTATAATTCCCGCGCTGGACAATCTTCAGCAATCGCAGAGTGCAGCTTTTGCGACGGGGATGCTGCTGCCCATCCTACTTGTGCATTTCAGCTATACTGTTGCGGATGGATATACCTCCAGCCGTGGCTTCCAAGTACTATTTAACCCACTAAAGTAAAGTTCCCACAACAATCCGTCATATTTGATATTCTTAGCGTATATTCAAATTCACACCTTCCGTTATTAAATAATTAACATAACTGAAATTATTACGTTAATCAAGGCACGAGTATTCAGTGTCGCGCTCCCAGCAATGATGTGTTAGTTCACAGTAACCGGTAGCTAGGTAATTATTTAGCGGTGCCGAGCTTGACTTAGTGCACTAGGAACTGTTTTATAAACAGTTGGGATGATGACTTGATGTACTTAATAAATAAGGTTAACAAAAAAGTAAAGTAAAGCTGTAGAGTAGAATAAATAGGATGATCTTTATTCATTTAGTCGACAACTCAGAAGGTGTGAAATAGATTTGAAATCCGTCATAAATGTAAAAGGTTACATTTTCGTGTATTATATAAGAATCTATGGAATTGCAAACCTTACTAATATTCATATTTTAGATTTTTTTTTTTTAGATTTTATTTTAGATTTTGTTCTCATAATAATTTCCTTTCTCGTAAAATTTGTAAGTCAATGTAAAAGAAAACAAGATCTGCGCAGGATTTTTTAATCTTTGCTGATATAAAAGAAGATATACAAACATTTATCTAGAAAAATTATGCATATCATGGTGTTTGTTTAGAATGAACTTCAAAACTACTGACCTGATTTCAATATTTATTGCCTGCTGTGTAAAGTTTCGTCGTATTTGAAAGATACGACAGGTTATACATAATATTTTGTCGTGTTAAACATAGGTATAAATGAACACTTGGTTACAAATTGACCGATCGATTTTGCTAATTCTTAATTTTTTATGTTTGTTATTGTCAGAAAAATGATCTTTTGGATCAAAGAAAAAGAAATAAAATAATAAAGTTACACAAAAACCAAAAATAGATTAAATATGAACTGCATTAAGACAGACCAACGTTTGTCGGGTCAGCTAGTTTCTCGATAAAGTTCCAGCAAAGTTTTATTGTATGTTAATATATAGCACTGAAATGCGGTCCGCATTTGACTTTGAACAATTTATGTGCACCTTAAGCATACAGAACAAAACAATCGCTTAAATCCATTTCAGTAAATGCTACAATGCAAGTTTATGTGTAGTGATTTTTATAAATTAATATCACACTTAAAAATATTTGTGTTTTCATCATCACATGCATATGCACATTTATAATAATAACAGTTTAGAGTAACAGTAGTAGAAAATTTTAATAAAAAAGAACAGAAATGACTGTAACACTTCTCAGATTGCGCTTCGCAGTACTTATGTGAAAGAGACTGCATGACAAACATTTTAATGCAGGGCCTAAACTATTAGAGATTAGAAACTTGAAATTTTGCTCACACATTGTTTTGTTTTCTTTTATAACAAAGGGGAGCATGAAAAGGATTTCTTTTAAATTAGGGATAAACTGATTTCAATGATATTCAGGTTATACATTTGATGCCTTAAAACCTGTAAAAAATATTTTTTTAAATCATCCACTAAGGTAGTAGTGGTTAGCCTTCAAATACCAACAGAGTAGAATAGTACCTACCTCTGTACCAGGTAGGAGAAGACTAAGGTACTAGAACCGCAAATGGCGGTGGATATGGGCAGCAGCATCCCCATTGTGAAAGCTGCACTGTGTGATGCCCAATACGCTAGCCCAGTGCGGTAATTACGGGCACATTCCCCCTTTCTTTGAGAGGCCTATATTCAAAAGTGGACTTCCATTGGCTGTAATGATAAAGGTAGTAAAAAGAGGGCACAATGTTAGTATATAGCTATAGCTATAAGTTAACGCGGGTGAAAGCGCAGGGTGGTGCTAGTTTCTTGAAAGTGCTTATCTAAGTATTTTTTAAATCAGTTCTGTAGTTTTAGAGCCTATTGATTAGAAAAAATAACATTTTTATTTTTAATATATGTACAGGTTAAAGTCTATCTTATCAATATCCTATTCAAAATTTGCATGTTTTGTTCTTATATCAAAAATATTATACACAATCAAATATTGTAAGCTGCCCTGTTGCCGGTAGCTTAGTAATTATTTAAGCGGAACCGACCGCTCGACTTGGTGCACGGGGAAACGGTGTAACTAACAACTCAACTTAAGGATTGAGAATTAAAAATTCCTAACCAGCAACCGCTGTGACGTAAGCCTTTGTAGTTTTCATTAACTATATTCTACCTTTTTATCATGAATCAAGGAACAAAAGGCGCCGACGTAACAATGGTCGGATTTAATTATAAAAGAAATCTCATAACCCAGTCCATGTTTACTGCGATAGGTGGAAATTATTCGTTAATTTTTTTAGCAATGTTTGAAAAGGTGTGTTGAATTAACCGATTCAGTACTTTACGCTTTTACAATTACTTTCCAATTGAATTGTGTATAAACACTTCATTTGGTAAGATTATAATAGCTTTTTTGATTGATCCACATATTATTAAAGTCACATTGACTGATTTGTATAAAACTACTTACATACATGTTAGTCATATGCAAAGAGAATTTACAAAACAATTCAAACCTCAGTAATTGAAGGCATGTAAGTCCCAGAGGATGCATGCAAATTAGTTGGCAACTCTGTCTGTTGGGATTTGATCCCGAAAGTCATTATGTTACTTCCTACTTCATCAAACGTACGGTTGGAATTGTTGAAAATAAAACATTCAAATATATCATTGACAATGTTCTCCATATTCGGCTACGTGTGTTTATATCATATCCATGTGTGTGTAAGTGTCCATGAAAGGGGGAATTTTGTCCATAATTGCCTCACTAAACAACCATGGTGGCAATCACGGAGTGTAGTTTCACAACGGATATGTTCACCTCCATCCTGTTGCATTTGTGCTATACTGTTTCTGATGGATATACCGCCATCTGCCGGTTTCGATACAGTTAGTGATGTAACAACAAGAAATACTATTTTGATCTGAGAGTACATATATACGTACATATATTTTGAAATATACATTGTGTTTAGTAGCGTTAACTTGAAATTAAATACATAAATACAAGATGACATGTTCTGTTGTGATACCGGAAACAGGTCGGGAACTGCTTGGAGCTACATCGAATTCAGTTGTCATATCATATAACACTTTTTAGCTTTTGTGATTTTTAGCTCAAAACTGTCATCCTTAGGTCTATCATTTATTCTTGTATACCACCTGCCCCTGACAACCAATGATCATTATCATCATATCAGCCATGAGAAGTTCACTACACATAGGCTTTCCTAAAACAAGGGATTTTTTTCCATAATTGCCGCGCTGGGCTAGCGTGTTAGCATTCACAGAGCGTTGCTACCACGACTGGGATACTGTTGCCCATTCCCATGCAGTGCATTTGAGTTACACTGTTACAAAGGGTATGAAATCACAAATATAATACTTAAATATATTAAACAAAATGTTTAATGTATTCAAGTATTATATTAGTGATTTCTTTATAGTTCAATGGCCCTAACACATGTGCTTTAAGCGACTAATCTAGGAGTCGGGGCAATTTATTTGGTGTTGTGTATATTTAAATCAAATTTAAACTTTAAAAATACAGTTTAACTTTTAGTTTCCATAGTTTATCGTGACCCTATTAAGTGAGAATTATGTTATATATATTCTCAAATATCAAAATATTTAATAATAATATATAGAATAATCAAAAAAGATAGTCTTAATTGGATTATGAAGAGAAAACAAAGGTTTAGGTTACCAAATCCTGGACAATGCATGCAAATTAGTTGGCAACTGTACCCCACCGGGACTACTACCGGGTTTGTATATAGGTTTGTATACTAGCGACACATTCCACCAAAGCAGACTTTTAACGTGTTCCTTGTTAATAATTGAAGACTAGAAATAGACTTTTTTGGTGCAAATGAAGTCCTTATCACAGTGACGGATTGCGAGCGTTTTGAAAGCAAAACGTTGCGCGTGCACGGCGATAACATCACGGCCGCGCTGTGAAGCCGAAGCAGGTTAGTTAAGGCTAGCCAAAACGCCTTCTATCAGCTCTTTACTGAGTTCATAGTACGCCACGTACATGTAATAGAAACGCTACGCTGCGCGGCCACGTTACGTTCGCAAAGCTACAAAATTACAATAAACTTTGACATTATAAAGCGAAGATAAATATGGATAATAAATACATACAGCTAACGGTATAATGAAACTGCAGACCAGCGCCAGACACGATACATCGTAGATTGACTTTAAAAACATAATCTCCGATGTATGTCGGTAGCAGATACACGAGAGTACAATGGCAAAACTATTCTTACGTATATATCTAATATATGGATCATAACTGAGTTCATCGCACGCCACGTACAAGTAATCGGACAGGTGAGTGTTGGCATCGTTTACTCTGCGTAACACCGCGACGTTTTTACAAGTCGTTTCATCTATCATTCCACAGTCATAAAACTAAGCTAAATTCGCAAATAACATCCAAATATTAAGCTATGTATTTAAATATCTACCTTTGTGCTTCACGATGTCTCTCGAGCAAAATTTGAGTCTTTTCGAACACTACAAACAAGGGGCTATTTATTTAGGAGTTTATAATCTCACTCAAATCTTCATATGGTGGTTCTATAAATAGTTCTGGATGTAGTTTTCAAGTTTAAGAAATTATTTTATTTGTTGTTAAACCAAATTTGCATTAAACTGTATTTTAAAGATGGAAAAAAATAAGTTTATTAAAACACTTTTATTCTATAATTATATAATAAAAATAAACATAATTTTATTTGAAGGGCTTGTTGGCGATAGTGTGCGTCAAGGGTCGCACAGAAACAACCCACAACTTCAATCCAGGACAAGCAGCTATCTAATAAACATTTGTGTAATAAAATAATAATATAATAATAAAAAATAATAATATAATAATATAATAATATAATAAATATAATAAATAGTAATAAAATAAACATATATTATATTCGAAACTCCTCATATTTTCTTTAAGCTTCTTATCACGAATCAAGGTGAAAGTAAAATATGTCATACAGCACATTGTTTATACTTTAGGCAGCATGTCAAAAGTTGCATTAGCTTAAGCGAGTGTGAATTGTATTTTTCTATAAATCATCAAAATGGATGGGTTACAAGGAAAACCACTTATTTACTGTATTCCTTTTGCAAAATATAAATATTGCTAACACTAAATCATTTTTTTTATTTAAGCAACAGTTATTTACTAATACCTGGTATCTATATCTCAGTGATATGGGTAAGAATATTTACTCTTACCACATGTTTTATTCAAGTAAAAAAAGTTTAAGAGAGTAAGTGAAATTACTTATTGATGTGACATTATATAAAATCATATAGTTGCAATAGTAATATCCTTGTTAAACGAGCGTCTATAGGCTGCAGTTATGCCTTCGCGGACCGTATGCTGTTTTGAGAACTTAGTCATGTAAAAATACACACTGTTGTGTGAGTCATATTTGTGACGGTTGATTTGTCGCTTTGTGTACGCACCATTCGAAGCAGAGGTGATCTACGAAAAAACTATTACACCTTTTTACAAATAATAAAGAAATTAGGGCATTTGTATTCTCTATTAAGCTAATTCAATTCAAACCTCATCAGGCTTCACAAGTGGATTCCGTGAAACGAAATTTATTCTCGGACTCAATGAAACTTAAATCTCCACTCAATCGTTGTCGAATGAACCTTTCTAAAGTTATTAAAGTTTTGGATTTGTTCAAAACTCTAGTCGTTATAACTATAAGTGAGGTTTAAGTTGAAAAATACGACTATTTTCTGCTCCTATTCTGAAAAAAAATATTTTAATACCTCTAATGCTATGCTAGTTATATATAGTATAGAGGCCTTAAACTTTAATATATTTAATTATGTTATAAAATCAAAACTATTTTTACCTGTTTTGTGAACAAATATTCAATGTATATGTTACCGGCCAAACCCGATTTCAGGACAAACCAGTTTTGCCTAGGCGAAACTAGTTGTTCCTATACACGATAGGATTAACTAGTATAGCCTAGTTCAAACTAATTTGTCCTAAAGCCGATAGGTTAAACCAGTTTAGGCTAGTCCAAACTAATTTGTACTAAGCCCGATAGGATAAACCAGTTTAGGCTAGGCCAAACTAGTTGGTACTGACATAAATACGCACACTTTAGGATAAACTGGTATGGTTACTGGTACTGGTATGGTTACTGGTACTGGTATGGTTACTGGTACTGGTATGGTTACTGGTATGGTTGGTTAGGTTAGGTTAGGTTAGGTATTTATTTTGACTTTCTAGATATACTATAATGTTCAGACTAGACCATACCAGTTTATCCTGGAGTGTGCGTATTTATATCAGGATCAACGTAAGAAAAATGGTACAATGGTCAACGTAAGGATGTAAGAAAAAAATAAGAAAGGTGAGCGTAAAATGAGTATATAAAAAAAAACTTTACGAACATATTAACTTTTCATGTGTAAATAAAGCACTTTTAAAAATAGTTTATATTTCTTATTTAACCAATAAGTATATATGGCTAATGGCTATAATGGTAAATATATATGGCTTGATGTGGCACAGCTGTCATGTCCGACATGGATCGAATATAGCAGATGATTTTATTATCATAAATCTTTGTGAATATATTTTTAGTTTTAATGACGACGAAAGAAGGTTCTTACTTATTTGCGTTTAACTAAATCCGATTGCACGAATTTAATTTTATTTGTTGTCACTTTTCAGTTATTTATTATGAAATTTAATACGAAATCACATATTTTACTCGTAACCTTGTACTTTTGCAAAAGAACGCAGATAAGTTATTTATGATACTGTAGTTTGTTTCAAGTAATTTCTTTAACGGCTAAATTACTCTTGCAGAACCCGACTATCTCTGGCAGAACCCGCATCTGTTATAAAACTATGGCATATTTTATTTCTGAATAATAAAATATAATAAATTTTAATCTAGTTTACCTAAAAAGTGATAAAAGCATGTGCTTAGCAAATATAATACAAACGCCAATGTACCTAAGACAATAACCAGAAACCATAAGACTAAATTTAGCTATATGCAGAAAGTAGTCTACGTGCATCGGTGATACGTCGTTATTAGATCCAACAGCATGAGAAGTAGTTCAAGGACTGCACCTGAAGTTTATCTAACTCTACTTACAGAAGCTAACAATTGATTTAACGAAATAAATTATTCTCGACTACAAACTTTAGGTGGCGGCGACTCCGATCACCGCCCAATCGCTGTCGTGTACGCTCCAAATTCACCGAATGGAGTTTTCAAGTAATTTACATACATTGCTTTCAGTATCGTGAGATGGACTCCCAAAGAACTCCCCCTGCCAATTAGCTTTTATTTTCTATGCTTGAATTTCGAAAGTTTAATGAAATACCCGAGTTAACTTTGAATTTAAATTAAGTTCAGTATGCAAATGACCGGAAGATTTTGTTGACTTTCAAAACGGTTTTATAGCTGGTAGCAATTCCTGGTCAGTTAATCGAATTTCTTGAACATAATAAAGTTGTTAGTTGTAACAATACTTTATAAAAACTATAATATACATTTGATGTTACAAACAAAACAAAACTAGTGTTACGTTCACAACAATAGTTTCATTTTGTTTTTGTTTCATTTTTAGGCAAGAAGAAAGAGCAATCGTTACCTAACTAATAAAATTAAGATTTTGTTTATTTTTTATGTACTATTAATAAAATATTCGTTAGTTTTGTAATCAAATTTATTCTGAAATACAATTCATCAATCGTATAAATATGCTATCGCTGTCTACATTTTTTAATATGTTAAGTAATATACTAGAATTGTATACATAAATACTTTTATGTCTGAATTTAAGCTTGTGTGTTAAGTATACGCATTATGTGCATATTTTTTATTCAATTAAAATATAAAGTAAATTTCCAAACAAATTAAAACATTAACAAAGTATACACGCGGCGGGGAATTAGAATTTTGTAGTCTAGAAGGTACGAGCTACAGCTATTAGTGTATTAAATATCTGCTAAAACAATATTCTTTGCTCTAATTTGCTATAACTGCTATATTTTGATATATACTTTAGAAGTACATTATAAAGGGTTATTTATCTTATTATTTGTGTGTGTGTGTGTCCATTCGCTTGGAAACCCTTCTAGTAACAACAACAGGAAGTCTATCACACCCTTGTAGTCACAAACAACTTATATAAGTGTCAGATATCTAAAGTATTCCGACTGGCATTATTTCACGTAAAGGCATTCTACGTTGATATGGGTGAGGAATTGAAACAAAGCTTTACTAAATATTTCAAGCGCAGTCATTTTGTCAGACAAATCACAAAAGGACTCCGGTGGAAAATTCATTATTCTATATATCACACATTCACATCACAATTTTGTAATTAAATACATAAGACTTACTGAGTACTTAGGACTGCATATTCTATTAAATATATTGCAATACATAATAGAAATATACATTAACCTTAATAATAATAATTATGCGTTTATTTTCTCTACAAACAACATTACAAATGATTTCCATATATTATGTTCTTTGTGAGAGACTCATACTTCTCGTACAAACCCGTATTACTAGTCACTAGGCCTTCCCATTAAATAAGGAACTTGTACGCATGTGATATGTAGGAAGTACGGTGATGCATGTTGTAGAATATAAAACGCAACAGTATAAATTAAATTCGCTAATTTAGTTAAAAAATAAGAAGCTAAATCTTCTAAGCATTAACTAAGAAGAGGGACCAAATTATTATTGAGATGGTTTAGACATGTAGAAATAATAGATGATAACAGAATGACTTCACAAGGGTTGGTATACCAATCATCCTATAGGACGATCTAGGTGAACATACCTTAACCAAGTAGAAGAAGTATTAAAAAAGAGCCAGGTCACAGCACCAGGAATAAAGGAGCGTGTATGAATGGACTAATGCCATAAAAAAAGCGAGAGAGGTATGCCAAGGCCGAATCAAGGTAAGATCTATAGTCTCCTCGCTGGGACACAGGTGTGATATATGTATGAACAAATTTCAAATAACACTTCTATTTCCATTAACAAGCAACATGATGATTTTAGTACCTAAATATGACGGAAACTGCAAAAACTCTTCAAGTTGTACACTACTTATAAATCTAGATCAAGAAGAAATATAGTACTTTTGATAGTACTTTTTGTATTGTATTAAATATTTATTTAATACAAAAAGACGTCTCAAAAAGACGAAGTGTCTCACAAACGCCATTGCACAAGTAACTGACTAAATAACAAGATAATCGCAATAAACGCTCACATTCTTATTCACTAAAAAAATTGAATGTTGCCTTAAAAATATTTAGTACACTAAATACAGGTATTATGACGATAATAAGCTCTTTCTTGCTCCACAAAGTCTGCACAAAATATTATACTTGGTTCTTCTTTAATCAATTGAGTGTAAGTAATAAAGATGGTAGGCACATATTTATATGATCATTAAAGATCTCAACGTAGGCACATATGTTTGTATTGCGCAAACTTTCTAGACTGTTTTTCACAGGTTACTGCGTTCGACCTGATACGGTAAGGTCGTAAAAATATTGCCCACTCATTTATCTTGTCAGCAGTTTTTCTGATCATATGAAATGTTCTTACATGTCTCATTTGATTGTGGGCAGATCTTTGATTTAGATAGTGAAAACTTGGAATTGCCAAGTCAGATGTGATAAAATTGAGTGACATGTTTTCACGTGAAAAAACAATAAAAAATATATATTACTTTGTTGACCGTTGAATGGTTTTAGGTACTTATTTATTTAGATTTAAATTTTTATTTGTTCATTGAAATTATAATCAAACCGTTTAGTGCACTGAAATGAATAATATAAATATAAAAAAACAGACAACATAAAAACTGACTATAAAATAAATTGCTCCAAGTTTCAAAGTTGTCCATCACCGTAATGCATATACAAAACCTTTGTTTATTACTATTGACAATCTACGTCAAAGACTATTGACTCAGAACGGTTAATAATACTCCAACGGGCTTCTTGAGTGTAGACATAGTAAACAAATGGGAAATATTATATTTGCCACTTATTTTACATAACCAACAATATTATATATAGGTAATAATCAATGATTCTTTTGCTGAATCGTGAATCTACGCTCTGCAAATGCCATTATCTAGCCAGAGTTAAGTCAAACATCAAACATAGATTGAAATTCGTAGAAAAGCCTTTTTTGAGAGGTTTTTTCAAGCGGACCACTTCCTACGACTGATGATCCTATGACAATGTTGGCGTTTAAGCTCCACATTAATAGGCCTATACAGCTTTGTAGACCTATTTTCTAACATTTGCGAACTTATGAGAGAAATAATTGAAACATCGGATAAAAGAGTAGTTTTATTTACTACAGTCCATTTAAATAAATGTCAAATCTAATAAATAATTTAACTGTTAATAGCTCTAACAAAAGTCAAAAATAATGTAAGTTTTTGTACACCTAATTTAAAAAACGAAGACATAATTTAATCTCGTTTGAAATGGTGTGTAATCAGTGATTAGTGATCTCAAATGGACAGGGTGGGGATAGGCAGCAGCATCCCCATCGCAAATGCTGCGCTTTGCGATTGCCAACACGCTTGCCCAGCGTGGCAATAATAGGCGAACTCCCCCATTTTTAAGGCGACCTATGTCCATTAGTAGATTTCTGATGGCTAAAATGATGAAGATGATAATGGGCGGCTTTATCGAAAAAAGTAATAACCTACTTAAAATTGGACACGATACTAATACTAAGAGGAACGCTATTCCAAGCGGGTATAAATAGATGTTATATCCGGATATTATATGCGCAAATATATGTATTGAGTAATACATTTTTAATAAATGTAATTGAAATGCATTCCAAAAAATGGAAACTGCCTAATAACTAATAACTGCATAATGCCTAATAACTGCATAATTGTGAAAGTGAAAAATTTGAAAGTATAAGTATTTTAAACGGTTAACTATATTGAAGATGCAGGATTGTCGACTGAGAAAACGCGACGTTTTTTAAAATGAGAAATATTATTCGTTCGTTCGTTCAATCGTTCAAAATTATTCACTAACTAACCGAAAAACCTTAGGGTACCGGTGGGGTAGAATCGTCCCTTCCTCTGTACCAGGTGTCGAAAGGTACCGAAACCGGTGTCGGTATATCCATCCTAAACAGCGAAGCTATAGGGAACCCTCAGCAGCAGCATCCTCATCGCAAAGTTGCGCTCTGGAATAGTCATCACACCTATCGAGAGCGGCAGTTACAGGCAAAGTCCCCTCTATCTTGGGGGGTCTATAAGTCATAAAAAGTCCATTGTTGGATATTTCAATAAGTGGTTTTTTTATGGCTTATATGATGATGTAGTAGCCGAAAAATATCTTATTGTATCAGTCGTAGGACGTCCACTACTGAATATGCCTCCTTAAGCTCGTATCAATAGAGTTAACTCAATATTCAAGTCGTTTAAATACAGATTTAATTAATTGTTTAATATCTTTCAGAAAATACTCGAAATTGAACTTAACAAGCTTATTAGCTGTACTTAATACTTATTAATTAAACTATTCAATATCAAAGACGTATATTCAATACATCTGTGTATGGCCACTTTAACCTCACGCATCTAATCATCCCTAATAAGGTGCATACATCATGCTCTCGAATTAGATCAGCCGGGTTAACTTAGGTCAATACAATTAGCTCTAATTGAGTATGAAGAGAGTTAAGCATTTTAAGTACAGTGTGTGGTTATGACAGTACGTGGCCGGTGCTTTTTGTGATGTTCTGTAATAGTGTTTTGTTTTGATGGTGATATACTTTCGCGCTTATTATTGAATTGATATATGTAAGTATTAATAAATATATTTATGTATAATGTAGTCATTGTGCAGTCAAAAAAAAAAAAATATTTTGTATAAATTCTTTAAATAATTATTTTATACATTTTTTGTGATATCCGTATGTACTATAAAGTAGTAGTAGTGTAATGTAATGTATGTATCAAAAATAAGTACATACGATCATAAATTATTTATAGGCGAGCCGAGAAAAGTAAAATTATAGACGAAAACTTGACGAAACTTAAATAAGTAAATTAATGGACGAAACTACATGACGTTAATTTAATAAATACAACTGTAATTCTTATTCAAATAATTTCGGTTTCCATTTGATTAGCATATTATTTTTATCTAAAAACCTCTCAAAAAGTGTAAAAATTATTTCGTCGCTATTAAATAACTAGAATATTATTTGGAAATAAATGAATAGATGCATGACAAAATGAAAATTTAAACTTTTACATGTGAGTTCAAAAGCCTTTTCACCACCTATCAAGTCTAAGTGACTTGTTAAAACTTCATTTAGTGTTTGGAAGTTTTGCTTCTATAGTCTAATAGTAGACAGCGTCATGGAAGTATCATCCTGGATAAAGGTATACATTAACAACTTCGCCGAAAGTTCTTTACATAGTCTATTGGGCTCGTTAAAATTTAATACGACAGTTTCCGTAACTGTTGCCTCCATTAGCTAATCACTGAAGGTAGCTATTTGCTTTGTACTAACTTCACGTACTCTACGTGCAAATTTGTAATAAATGAACATCCATATCGTTCTAGTGAAAGTTGCGAACCAAAACCAATTTAACTAAAACATATGTTTTTTATGTTTCTATAGAGACGATCCGTTGGTTAGCATAATTGTAGCTTTTAGTCGTAGCTATAGTTTGTATAAACGCCATAATAGTCTGTAATTTGACTACCTCTGATTTTTGGCAATAGAAATAAGTAAGAGTGAGCTAGCTACCTAAACAAACGAACATTGTAAGAACTACCTCGTAAATATACTCTCATATTAAGATTACATCAAATTACATATTCGAGCCAAGTATTTAACAAAAATTCATTACTACTTGCGGTCTCTTTTACATTGTCAAAACTATACAATCAGAATTCACAAGATAAGAAAAGCAATGTCAGATTATATAAATTTCAAATATTTTTAATGGATCACCGACTAGTTTACTATAGAGAGTATACTTTGTGGGGCTTGTGGAATAAAAAAAAATCTAATTGAGATATTGTTAGTATATGTGTTTAAAAGAATTGTCAAGCATGTTTCTGAGATTGTCATACATTCAAACAGACCTCATCGTCTGCCAAGATCATAGGACCGACTTATTTCATTTATTAGAGAAATATACTTATAACGTTGCAAAAGTAAATACAAATGATAAAACTTCCGTGCATCACTAACTTTAAAAAAGTAAATTGACAAAAGACAAATACAAGTAATTTCTTGTGGTAGATTGAAATTATATTATTAAATATTGAAATACTTAATATTTCATCAAAAAGGATAAGAACTAATTTTTAACATGCAGGCAAATCACGTGCAAAGGCTTCTTTTGATTATTAAAAAATCTAGAAAATAAAACAAAGAGTTACCCCGCGACACTTTTTGAAGTGAACGCTAATGAAGTCGAACTATCTTACAATAAACAAATAACGTTATTTTATATAATATAACGTTTTAACATCACTACTACTAAACAAGACGTCCAAAAAGGGCCAGACAAATTAAACCATATATTATTTGTAATTACACTGTAAATAGATCCTGATTGATAAAGAACCCCGTATCGCTCAGATAGATCCGTTCCATTTTCCAGAATTAACCGGGTACTTAATGAACTCCAGTATTGATGAGATATCGAGATAAAACAGTTTCCTATTAACGGTTCAATTGGCACTGCGGTTAAGGCGAGCTCGAATGAAATGGACTTGCGCAAATATAGTCCAATGTGTCTAAGTCTAGCAATTGGAGATTCTGTTTTGATAGTCTATGCTATTAAATCCTGATATTGCATGTTGCAAGAGCCGTTGGGTACCGACGGAGTGGAATAGTACCTCTCTTTGTACCAGGTGTCGTAAGAGGCGACTGAGGTACAACAGGACTTTAAATAGCTGATACGATGATTGCATGTAAAGAAAACCCAACGTATTGTTAAAGTAATATTTATTTATTTAACTTTATTGCACAAAATATTACAAAATGTACAAATGGCGGACTTAATGCCAGATGGCATCATCTCCCAGTCAACCATTACACAAAACTGAAAAATATATATATATAGTGGTGCAGGCAATATATATACAAAATAAATAAACGTGGCATACATATTAGTATAAATAAACGCAATAAATGCATATGATATAAATATATATATATGTATATATACATAAAATGTACGTTACATCAGAAATAGGGTTATAAAGTTAGAGAAGCCGCATCAGTAAGTAAAGTACGGAGACAGCGTTTCGGAAAAATTTGTTTGGGGATTGCTTAATATTCAACGGAAGCTCGTTCCAGAGTCGTATAGCTATAGCTAGTATTATTCTAAGTATTCAAAAAATATCTTTGCCGTGCCGTACCTCCCACTGCACCAGGTATCGTAAGAGGCGCGTTAGGTATCAGAACATATAGATGGCGGTATACCCATCCAAAACTAGCTCAAATGCAAAGTGCGGGAATGGGCAGCAGCATCCCCGCTGCCAAAGCTTCGTTGCACGATGGCCAACACGATTGCCCAGCGCGGCAAGTATGGGCAAAAAGCCTCTTTTCTTCGCAATGCCTTGTATGATGATGATCTATGATGATAATATACGAAATATGAAACAAACTATCTTTTACGCTTTTAGTATTTAGCCGGTGGCTGTACTTAAATACTTTAATAATCATTTCGTACGTTCAAAAGCTTAAACCCTAAGAATATAGGGTGCTTCAGATTCCTGCTGGACAAGAGATAACATGAAAGTCGTCGCAACAGAAAACTTTGATTTAAAAAATTAAATATAATTAATTTGTGTTATGGATGTGGACGAGTAGCAAAGATTAATCCATTTATAGTATGGTATAATATGTCTTAAAGGAATAAATAAAAAAAAAGAATTTGAATAAACTTAAAAACAGCAAAGTTTTATACTTGAAACTTTGAAACAATTGCCTCCCCCCCCCCCCCTCTCGCCGCCCTCTTAACCTCAGTAGAGGGAATATTGTCAAAAATACTTTCTTAGTACTTCTTTAGTTATAAAAGAGACCCTTGTGACAGTCAGTCTTACCATACCAACTTTAAGAAATAAATATTTTTAATGTAGAAAAAGAGAAATAAGTAAAATTTAAGACGTAAGAAACAAACTGATATGTTGTTTATGCTAATGCTAATTCCATTAAACGCCTGGACTATATACCAGTTTTAACCAGATGTAAGTCCAACTAAAATATTCTCTTATCTTTATCAAATTTAAATAGAATAAAAAAATAATAAAAAGTATATTATATCTTTAGGCAGTTAAAGGCTATTTTTTTTCAATAAAAGAACACCTTTAATGATACTACTATTTAAAAGTGATATCATGACATCGCCGTATGGTATCAACAAAGTGATGTACTATTCTAGACTTTCTGTACCAGGAGTCCATAGAGGTGACTGAGTCAACAGTATTGTCTGTCCGCGGTATATCCATCCAAAACGGCATGGCTAAAATATAATAAAACGGTGATTGATACTTTCAACTTTTAACGCGACGAAGACAATATGGATAAACTGATAACAGAACCTAATGGGAATCTTTTGAGGACTGTGACTTCCACAACTTTTGTCCTACGTCTTACCTCGGAAAGAAACTGTAGATGTAAAAATATCATTAACTCACGTATCAATAGAGCAGTAAGCTCTGCGAGCATACCGTTTAGCTTAAGCCCAAGACTGTTCAAAATCTGAAATTTGCCAGAATTACTTAAAGCTGCTTTTTAAACAACTGTTATGGTCTTGTGTAATAAGGTTGAAATTTTGCACAAAATACAATCAAAGCAAGCATGTATTATAAATTGTAACTGACGCCCCTATTCGGGACGTAACAATCGTCTGATTCACAAAATGATTCACTCATATATGAATGACGGGTGAATGCTTGCGTGCGATAGGCTGCGAACATATAGACTCCGAGTAGCGGAAAGTGGCTTGCCGCATTGGAAACTCAATATAGTCTGTGGTAAAGCACATGCCTATCAGCGTTCCACTGTCTTTCAACGGTTAGATTATATTGCTCGTATCAAGCAGCAAGCTATATGTATTAAATGGATCATTAAAGTATGTAACTTCTATGCCGTGAGGTACCGGTAGATTATAGTGTATCTCCTTGTATCAGTTGTCGAAAAAAGTGACTTGATAGTTCAAATTCAACAGGGTGCGGATAAATTGTATCCTAGGTAGCGTCTTCGTCGCAAAGTTACACTTTACGATTACTAATCTGCCTGCCCAGCAATTATCTGTATAACTCCCTGTTTCTCTGGGTGGCTTATGTCCAGTAGTGGACATTTTTTGAATTGCTATTATAATGATAATAAGTAACTTACATTTCAATTAGGATCTTCTGTTAAAGAAGTCAAATATTCACATATATTTTTAACGCCGTTACTGCCAAGGCTAGATATTAAAGCTAGTAACCTTATAGATATAATCTTTATATTTATATTTTTATATTTTTATTTTTTTATTTTTTCTTTATATTTTTTTTACTTTATATTTCCTACACTATTTATTTCTTGGTGGAATCCAGAAATCATAACAAATAACTAGATTTATCGAATATTCTCCTCACTTACGTTAAGATCGCAATATTTTTTTCTTTAGAATCGTCTCTTACTTTACCAGTAATCAAGTATTGTACTTGAAGTCTTCAATACATACATACCTATGTATATAAAAAAACTTGTTTTTTTATTATGTTATATAAAGTTAAATCATAATGCTGACCAAACCAATAAACAGATATATATTTACATATAATTAAAAGTCAATTATCACGAATTATACAAATTAATTAACAAAAATAAATTTTCTAAAAGTTTCAATCACGAAAACTACAGTTAAGTATTGTATTTTTATAGTCTCCAGAAAGGCTGAAAAATTGGATAGTACCAAGTATTGGAGACCGGATTGGTATCTCCAAAGATAAGTACTTATGAAGTTGTGCTAAAGGATAATCGGGGAAAGTACGTATGTGATATTTTCTTAATATCAGATTATTCGGAATGGGTTATGAAAAGAAAACCAAGTCGATATCCGATATTTGTGAACACGTCTTTAGTTGTAGATGCATAGTAGTTCTTTACATAAATTATACATAGTAGTTCCTTACTTTCTTAGTCGGGCATATGAAGATTGAATAATTCTTAACAAACAGTAAGGTTATAAAAGAAGGGAGTTAATATACTCTATGATAAATTAAATGCTGCTCAAAGTACAGAAGGTCTTACTAACGAGATACACAATAGCGAGCGCTGCATGGACGGTTCTCTACGCGTTCTTGTCTAGACTGGATGGACTAGAAAAGCTGTAAAGTTGTCTGCAGACTATTTGATTTTGTTCTCGACATTTATAAGCGGAGTCCTTTTCTTTCCGCTTAACAGGTGTCTTATAAGGCAAAAATTATTTATTTCGGAATCTTCTCGCCAACTTTGCCGGAGTGGATTTGACTTTTTGTCTTCTTCTACGAGAACGGTTCCCAGTATTCAAGCTAACCACGCATTTCAGATGCCCGCATTCTTACGTGTCGCTAGGTTTGTATGCTATAAACACATAGAGGATAGAAAGACAAGATTAAATTTCACATAATAGACATATTTATACATATACATATACACATACACGATAAACAATGATGATGTAATAATAATAATAATAATAAATTCCCACAACATCTCATACATTGACCTGACTCCGTGGTAAGTCGCTTAAAGCACTTGTATTACGGACGCCAGACAACAGAGGAATCACAAATATACTACTTAAATACAAATATTTTACACCCATATACAGAGCAAACACAAATATCATCATATAAATATTTGCTCTGGGTGGGAATCGAACCCACGACCCCTGGTGCACAAGACAGGATCACTACCATCTGCGCCATCGGGCCCGTCAATGTACTTTGACATTGATATACATAAATTTATGATTAAGCTTTAAATAATTAAATATATACCTACTATGTATAGAGAATGTTAGCTGCAATAAAGTTCTAAACTAAAATAGCCAAATGAAACACTTTGTAACTAGGCTTGTTTATGTAAATAAAACATTTTTTATTTGTATACAATTGATTATTAGTATGGATACTCAAATATTTAAAGAAAACATACATTAATTACTAGTTTGACAATAATGTCTTGTGCCAATTTTACTGACGCTGAATTATTTTATAATGAAACGGGATAATATATTTTATAAACTATTGTCACCGCTTTCATAACGAGTTTAAGTTTACTTCAAGGAAGATAAAAAAGAGGAAATTGTCTGTTCTCTCACGGAAACAGTAAAAATTGTGATTTAACGGAATAAGCGAATCACGTAAAACAGATTCAGCACACTACAGATTGGATGCATTTTGAAGATTAGAAATAACAAAAAGAGAAGCAAGAAGCGTATGTTTTTTGAAACGTAATATATTTTGTGTAGTTTTATTTGAATAAAAGAATTTAAGTTTAAAAGGTTTTATTCATATTAACACTAATAAAACCACCAAATGTTGTTCTGCCATTAAAAAAAAAAAAATGAAAACTTTTTAAAATAAAAAAAAAACTGCGGAACATCATCCTTATTACTTTAGAACATGAAAATTGATAACAATCGATTCTCAGATTTACCATAAAATCTTATAATACCTGACAAATTCTGGGTACGGGACTATACTTTAAATATATATTTATATAACTCAATATACATAACTATACTCTTAAGTTACCTCTAGAATTGACATCTTGTAGTAGTAGACTAGCATTAGATTCTTCAAAAAAAGGGGGCGACAGATTGCCGGTGGCTGTCTTGCAGGATAATCCTCAAATGCTCAAGTCCGTCAATAAAGAACAGCTTTAATTCCGATTTCTTACGGCGGCAAAATCAGTTTAACCATATTTGATTTGAATAGGCAGACCATATTAAAACTCGAAGCGCAAACTTTGTATCCTTTGGTAATGTAATTGCGCTAACGGATTAATATAAAGTTAGAAACAGTTTAAATTATTATAGAAAAGAAAGTCATAGAGCATGCTTAAATGAAGTAAATAATAACTATCCAGTCTTTGATAATCTTATATATATATATATATATAGTGTTATTAATATATATATTAATAACACTATAACTCAATCATTGATTTGACTACAAAATAAGACGCCAAAAGCATTTGAGTTACGGACATCAGCAAATAGAAAACTTAACTAATAACAAATATTTATCATACAGTTATTTGTATTGGGTGGAGATCGAACCCGTGACATTTGGAGCATAAGATAAAATTATCATTTTTGTTCTATGGTATTAATAAAAATGAAATACGGTCTTTAAAAAATAATAAATTTGAATGCGACTAACAGAATGTTTATAAAGCCGTAATGGATTTTGACGCGGGATATGTCTTTAAAATATTTTTCATTGCGATGCCAAGTCCTTAATCCTTTTCTAATGTAACCGTGCTTTCCACCATTATTGTGCCCGCAACCTTATGATTTTGACTCTATTGTTCTGCAGGACTCCCCTTCACTCTAGTGAGCTCTATATAGGGTTACACTGCATTGTAATAGTCATTAAACCATTCATCATTTTATTATGTGGCCCATTAAAACGCCTGACTATTTAATGTATTATTCTATTTTACCTATTTAAGTAGTCTAGTATGGAGTCAGGGATAGAATGAAATATAATTTTTTAAATTTGTTATTGTAAATGTATATTGTATTAATGAAAACACAAAATTTTTGGACATATAATATTTTATTATTTTATTAAAATACCAAACACAAAATATAGATAAATATAGATCTCATAAATTTTAAAACGACTTCTACTTTTGGATTGAAGTTTTCTTCACAAAATTTGATTGTGTATCTCATATACCTACACATGATTATGTATGTGATTAAAGCAGGTAAATATGAGTTGAGATTTTTCAACTATTTAATATTGAGTTTTCCCTCTTTTTGTTGCTAAATACTGGCCTAAACCTCCATTTTCTGGCCGTGCCAAAGGTAATTATTTGTCGTTGCCGGTGATACATATTTCCAGAACACAAAACTCTTATTTTTAAATGTCCTTTTAATTTTACTTTTTATATTTCTCTAGCTGACCCGATAGACGTTGTCCTATGTTAACAATAACCCTACGTTTGAAATAAAAAAAATGTTGCAAGCATAAGTTGAAATATAATATACTTTCCCGTGTCTCAAGTTGTAATAAAGTGTAAGCAAACAAATTTAATCGTTTCAGTAGTTTAGAAGTTTCTCCGGACAAACACCGTAACACGTAATTTTTGTATATAAAGATGTAATCTAAATAATAATTCTTTAATTTTTAATTTGTAAGTACTTTTCTATTAAGCTATTTTTATTAAATTTATTTAAAATATTTACTTTATTCTAACCCTATTGTGTGTTTGGACACGATAAAATAATTATTTAGTTTCGATGATTCTTAAGTAACTTAAAATGTACTGTGAAAATATTGTTATCTCTTTTTATGTTCTGAATTTTTCATTACCCAAAGAGTCAAGATATCTTTCGACAAAGTTTTTAGTATGTTCTACTTTAAAAACATATCCGTATTTGTAGCGAAAAAAATTCCATCTCCGTAATTAAAGCAAATTTCTACAAACTTAATGTGATAATTAAATTTCATTTTACCTAGTTGGATGCTAAAATATTATTTTCACTAGTCCAGTTCAAGATGCTCGTAAGTCATAGATTAAAGAACTTTTGCATTAAGCTTAGCACTTGAAAAATTTAATTTACTTGGTGGAAAAACTGTGCTTTCACTTCATTGGCTTGCCATCATTTTTATGACGTTAGTCTAGTAATCCACTAATCGTCTTGACAGCGCAACTGTGGTTTGTTTGGTTTTATACAAAATTTACTTAATAATGTGGGTTTTTGTTAGTAAAAGCCATATGGTTCTTTTGTTTCGAACTATATAATTTTAAATAGGAAATGTTAATTGTAATTGTGCTAAGGTAAAAAATCTTTTTTTCAAGCTAGAACTACGAAGTTAATGGTCCCTGAAGTTTTATGTAAGAATTTGTTGAAAACCATCCTTTTATACGTACTATATACGTACTATGTAGCCTGGTATATAGAATCGCCACGGTATTTTATTTCCGCGACCTAAAATTTACAATTTGCATCCAACATACATCTTACTAACCTTAGATGAATGGCTTTTTCATGATTGAGAAAATTTTGCCCATCTTCTTGGTTCTCTCTTTGCCTTACAATGGACCTTGAATGACAAATTCTGTGCACCACCTTCCATTTAATGGTGCTGTTACTTCATACGCGAAGTTCTATTTACGCAGCGTGATGTTCAGCGGGACTAGCTTGCTAGTCATCCACAAGACGAGTCGGCTTGATGCCATCCTAGCAGTGATGCTGAAGCAGTACGCCCCTTAGTTGTGTTTGGTATTAACGTACCTGTTCACGCCTACGCACTCCGCAAAGAAAATGTCAAATTTATAAAAAAAATGTCATGTAAAATGACCGCTGAATTACAGGCCTATCACTTTAACCCCCCTTCTTTTCAAGGTAATGGAGCGTCTAATCAACACGAAACTCTTCAAATACCTCGTAAAACATGATCTGATTAGCGACCACCAAATTAGTTTTATCCATTATCAGTCCAATCTTTTAGTTTATATATCTCACAGACCACTCGATTCAAAACTGAACTTCGAACTGGTAGATCATTGACAGTGAGCCTATATATACCGAAGGCGTTCAAACAGGTCCGACATCGGAGTTTTCTTATGAAGTTACCTCTTAAAAATGGTTAGATGGATTGTGTAATTGCTTTTTGTCCAGCAGAATCATATAAGCCTAAGCTGATGGTAATTACTTAAATAGTATGGGCATGAATGCAGGTGTCCCGCAAGTTACAGTTTTGCTGTATGTCAACGATAAGCTTTCCACTAAAAATATTTATTGTTATGCAGATGACAGCATTGGGGACTCTGATTATACGATCAGAGTTAAGATTATATTAGTGGCAGTGAAGGAAAGCCGCGAACAACTTGTATATAAAATCAAGGCCCTTTTAACTTGTGTTTTCGATTGTAGTAGCACTAATATGGTGCGAACACAAATGTGCATGCATCTTCACCAGAATGGCATCGATATCTAAACTGACGTGGCGTAGCAATCGATCAGAAGTTAAGTAAACTTATTCCAGTCACTTAGTAGAAAAGGCTTAGTTAGCTTCTAAAAAGCCTGGTGTGCTTAACAAGGCAAAGCAGTTCTTCAACACAAAGCAAAAATTTGCAGTTGTATTGCTACATCTGGGTAGGGGTACCTATAAACCAGCCTGGACCCCAAACTAACCAAATCCAACGGGGAATTGGGTCTAGAAACGCTGTGATATTTAGTAATGATGCCACACAGTAACACCGACTCGCAAGTAAGTCTAAGAAGACTTTACCTTTTTACGTGTGCTTTACTGCTTGTACAATGGTAATGGATGTTATGGAGTTTCGTTTTGAGGAACTGTTTGATAAAACCATAACCGCAATCTAAATTTCCGAGTACCAGCGAAGCCTGGGTGAATCACTTGTTGCCAATACGTAAACCAAATTATTGAATGCAAAAACCATACATAAATAGTATGAGGATACAAGATTGGAAAAAGATGCTGACACAAGTGTACCTAATATATCCGAGAGGGATTACTTGCAAAGGTACAAAATTGAATTTGGTGAATAAATGAGAGACTTTTTTAAGGCATTATAATTTAGCAGATATTGAGAAATTTATTTCAGATTCATATGAACCTAAAATGAAGTGTGATTCTAACAACTGTCTGTTGTGTGTTTTACGTGAACATGTCTCTGTAACTTCTAATATTTTCTACATCTAATATTATACATTAGAAATTATATTCGTGTCTGTTTGTTTATCCGTTTTCACGTCACGTTATCACGGCAAAATGGAGCGACAAATTAACGTGATTTTCAATAGATTTTTTAGAGAATATAGTTAAAGGGATAGAGAGTGACACCAGCCACACTTTGTCTCTTTCTAAACTCTTACTTCTCTAAAATAGAGGGTGGAAGTTTATATGGAGCATTCGGCATGTTCAAGAATGAAGCCGAAAATTGCGGACTATTTATGAAAATTTGGCATCCATTGTTTTTTTATTTAACACTATCCCCTTAAAAGAGGGATTGAAATTTTATATGGGTCTTTGGGTTTTCAAGGTAGGAAGATTCCCAAATTGAAAGATACATAACATCATTTACAGTAGCATTTAAAAAAAAATCTGTTTCGGGTTCTCTTCTGTGTTCTAAATCAGGAAAGGACAACCAAGTTGCCCCAAATATAACGCGAGAGAATCCAGGGGCAAAAACTAGTAAGGAATAATTCAATTTCTGGTATAATAGACAGTTAAATAGCTTGAAAAGCAAACTGCATTCCTCAATTTTGTTACCATCAGATATTTACATTTAGAGCATAATTGACATGACATAATTTAACATCTGATTGAATCATTCATAAATAATTCTAGTAACTACGTCTGCTTATTGAAAGTCGAAGACCGGAGTTTTTCACAGCCTTTCGGAACAATCTTTTAGTTTATTGCCATTGTTAAGCTTTATTATAGTTGAAGATATAGAGAAGAGAAGTTTACTAAAATATTTTTGCAAATATTATAGTAAGTCTAATGAAAAAACATTGTAAGTGATTGTGGTAATCAATAGTGTCTTAATAAACCATCGGGCATAATTTTAATTTAATTTCTAAGTGCAGCCTTCGTGGTTGCTTTCAAAGACTAGATATGTCGTCATTCTGCAGTGGTTATATACTGGGCATCAAACCGTAAGTACTTATGGGCAATCGGACACGGATTTAATAAAATTCATTTAGCGATACAAAATGATGTATATATAAATGCATGTATGCATGTATGTCATATATTATAACAGTGACAGAAAACAAACTGGATGACGTCAATTGTTGACAATAAACTCCAGACGAAAAAATGTCATATTAGTATCTTATATGTTTATTTATTAACGTCATACGGTAAACGCACTGTAATTTTACAAATGTCGGACTTTAGTTAAAGGTGTAAAATTTAAAAAAAATGCCTCATACGACAAAAAAAGATAAAACAAGAAACCACTCGAAAAAAATAATAATAATTAACTCGTTGAAATTTACTTCAAAACAGCCATTGGAAGTCCACAGCTATAGGATTCTCAAGAAAGGGGGAATTTTAGCCCATAATTGACACGCTGGCTAGTTTGCATCTCAGCCCCGTGCATTTGGGCTACATTGTATCAGATGGATAAACCGCTATCTATCGGTTCTGGTACATCTCAGTCGCTTCTTACAACAACTGATACAGGAAGAGGCACTATTTCACTTTGCCGGTACATCACTGCTTTTTTATATCTTCCCTATTTTTAAATATTAACATAGACTCGGTCCTTCTATAGAATGACATACATTGTATTAAAAACTTGTGTAAAACATTTTGAATACCCGTGATCGAAGAAAGTATAATTCCTAAAGATCAAGATCGGAGGTCAACGTAAATATTAGGCATTTTGCATATAAAAACTCAAGTTAAATTATTCTATCCCTTTAACGCCTTTTTCTTGGATATTATATAAATTTACGTATATCTAATTAGATCTATTATCACGAGCTCGCATAGCAACATAAAACAGTTGTCGCATTTTTACTAGTAACCATTGAAGAAAATTGATCGTTCGAATTTTTAATACGCAATAATTTTGGCACCTCTTTTTATATTAACCTGATGTGTATGATTTGACGACCAATTGCCAAAAGTGAACCTTTACTTTGGGAATTAACATTATTAGAAAGAAGACAAAATTCGCTTATAGCTAATAATGTGTATACAAACACGTATCAATAAAGCAATGAAAGGTTGTTTTGTTATTTACGTTTATTTTTAAGTTATTTTATTCTCGGTATCCCATACTATCGTTAGTTCCAGTCTGAGTCTATAAAGATCCTTTTATCTTAACCTAATTTATTTTGTTAGTCCTTACTTTACTTGTAGACCCAACATGAGTTATTCAAAATTCAAACAAAACTATTATACATTAGAGGTGCAGAGGGTGAAAAGTGGACGATAAGGACCATTGTGCAGAATTAGCTTAAAGTGGTGCTAATTGTCTTTGTTTAGTATTGTTGGGAATGAGAAGCGAGTTTATTCATATGTGCATAAGTTTCCACGGGTCAACATCTTTTGTCCAATTCTCTACAAATCTACATAAGTTTAGCGACACCACGAGATTACATGACGTCACTGCTGATTTAGCTCGTATAATATAGTATCATTATATTTAAAAAACTCGAGTAGCAATGTTTGTCCTAGGTGAACTTTTCAATACCTAAACCAATTATAATAATTTTTTGTCTAACTGTGTACAATTTTAATTAAAAGATAAGAAAGTTTATGTCTCAATACATAATAAACATATGCATATTAAAGACAGCATAACGTCTGCCGGGTTAGCTAGTTAGTAACAAATTATTTAATTCAATTTATTTCAGAACAAAGAATATTCTGTGAAAAACGTTGCATCACAATTGAATATAGACAAAATTATAAAAACATAACAGTTTAATTTATTTTATATAAATGTACAATTAAACAAGAACAGTAATTGCATAAGCACTATGAGTTAAAAATTGATAAAAATGTAAATTCAAAAAAGAGTAATAAAATACTAATATTAGTATACATATACATGTACTCCTGTCTATAATGGTTACACTGTCAGGTGACACAGAGAGACAGGACATTGACCTGGTGACCTAATTTTGGTCCTTTTTTATACCACTAAGGTAGAAAATAAGCAAGCGGTAAGCGGTTACCGCAGCCTATGTCTATGGACGTTTACATTACCGAAGCAGCATTCACTTGTTACCGATCTTATTTTTAGTAAGTTATTATGGTAAAATTTAAAAAAAGGTTTCATTTGATTCCGAAAAGCACTGAAGTTACATTACAATTTGCGAAAGATTCACAATAAATTCATTCTTATGCGCATAAAAAAATGGCATATTAAAGTTAACAAAAACATGGCATGATATTCATTTACAAATGAAAAAAATACCAAAGTTCTCACATTCAATTGCAGAGTACAGTAAAATTATTCAGTCTACGAGATTCTAAAGAAAGTCATTGATACGCCGTCAGTACAAAATTCTCCTTGTAAAATTTTCCCGGTCCAACATTAAACGGAATGAACGGTTATCTTCAACTTGGCTGCGTAATCGCCATAGAGTGTGAGAACATTGGGAACTCCCCCAAATTTATTCCCCTTTGCGTTTTGAAGGCGCCCCGTTTATATTTATTGGGATCCATTTTGAGTCAAGCCCTTTTCAAATCAATTGATGATTTGCTGCAAGATTTTTAAATCATTTTGCGTTGGCCGTTAAAATTTCTTGATATGCATAAATAGATAAATAGTAATATAAATAGTAAGAGGTAGACCTTACACAAACGTCGTCTACACTCGTACCTCACTCTCACCTATTTCTACCGCCAATAAGCTGTGTACGCATTACTCTTATTAGGTTTGACGTGTGGGAAAGGTGGTATAATTACTGGGTAATGTGACATAATATTTTTAAGTCACAAGTTTAGCAATGCGCTCGTGATAATCCTTATACAACGACGATCTATAGACTGCGGTAACGCGGACGGTAGACTTGCTTGCCGACTTGGTATAATAAAAAACAATACCTATTTTTCTATTCAGAATAGAATAGAGTTCTAATATATACTTATGCATTGTTGTATGTGGCTAAAATATCATATTATTACATTGTTATCAATTTCATATAAAAACTCAAATAAATACTGTAATATTAAAAACATTGCTAATGATAATGACCAAATAACAATGATAATCCCGCAACTTCATTAGAGAATTGTAAAACTCATAGATTTCTATGCTGTTTTTTTTCCCAGTAAATGTGCCATTATTTGTGTTGCAGTTTTTTACCGAAACCATTTGGCAATTTTTGCTTGTTTTTAGTAAGTTCAGTGCTGTGTGGTACCGACTGTGTACCGAAGTGTTGCTAGAACCTATAAATGGCGTTATATTCATCGGTGATTAGCAGTGTCGCAAAGTACTTTGCTAACATGAATGAACAGGGTGTGGTGTCCTCCATGAATCCTTCTGAAATAAAACAATATGTTTAATAAGTATATTATTGTTATATTTTACGATATATAATTAGCGAAAGAAGTTTATATTTTACTAAACAAACATTGAGTGTGTACTTATTAATATATTTTTTTCGTAATTAAAGAGAGCAGCTTATCTATTTATCTTAAATGCATAGTCAATAAACAAAACTGTAAAGCGCAGCGACAAAATAAATTGCTTTTCAATTTATTTACAAGCGATGCGTCGGTCGCGGTCGAGATTTAATCAAATTATTTTACTCTCATATCGGGGAGCAATTCAAAAGGTCTTATTGGAACAAACCCTTGTACCCCAACTTTCTTTAAAGAGAAAAGGTAATGTATGCAAATGAGTGTAACTTTATTCTCTTAGAGCTATTAGAATGACTTTGACCGTTTGATAAGTAAGACGGCGAAGTATCCAAGTTTCCATTAAGTTATACTTTCATAGAAGTATAATTCCGTATTTTCGGGTATTCGTTGCTCAGTAACCCTTTTCACTTGAGCGAGATATTTTTCTTTTAAACATGTTCTTTTATATTTGGTGTGTTAATCTTCTAAGCAGGTTAACCTATATTTTCATGATATTCTTTTTAAGAATTACAAATATTACTTAGCTAAGCCTTTAACACGCTTATACATGAAGTGCCTTAAATATGCATCCCTAGCGACCCGCCTTGGCCTTGCTTGGGTGCAATGTAGATTAAAAAAAGTTGTTGTGGGTCATACCTAAAAGTTACACGCATGGTTTACAACATATTTACATTATTTTGATCTATCTTGTCGGATTCGAAAAAAAATGTTTATGTACGACAAACTTTTACACATTTTATTTGTCTCAGTGGGTGACAATTGATGCTGGTGTCCCGCTAGGTGGCATTCTCTCTCCGTTATTATTTTCCCTTTTCATAAACCTTGTCACCAAATCTATTGGCTGCTCTTATCATCTATACGCTGATGACTTGCAACTATACACCCAGGTAGAGTGCAATGACTTGGACAATGCCATTGCTCGGATTAATGCTGATTTGACCAACATCACAAAATGGTCACAAAAGTTTGGTGTCTCTGTGAACCCGTCTAAGACTCAAGCCATTATCTTGGGCAGCAAACGGCAATTGTCCAGTTTAAAAAATATACCTGTAATTATTTTTAATAACGTGGTAGTGCCCTACAGCACATGCGTTAAGAATCTTGGCCTATTTATCGACTCTTCCTTAACCTGGGATACACATGTTAATGAAATCAGCAGTAAGGAACGCTTCGTGCTCTCTATCGATTAAAATATTTTCTTCCTACCTTTTGGTAGGAAGAAAACCCTTCTTATTCAATCCTTGGTTTTACCCATAATTGACTATGGTGACGTGTGCTGCACTAATATCTCTCAAGAACTCCTTAATAAATTGGATCGACTATTAAACAACTGTCTTCGTTTGATTTTCGGTTTGCGTAAATACGATCGTATTTCCCATTACCGTTCTCTTCTCTGCTGGCTTCCTTTTCGAGAACGTCGCAAAATTCGAGTTTCTAACCATAATATTTTCAATACTTTTTGATTCGTACGCACCAATTTAATTAAAGGACAGATTCCAATTCCTATCTTCCTCTCACGAACGTAATCTCCGTTCTTCTAATACTCTCTCGCTCTTAACTCCTTCTCATCACTCTAGTTTTTTGACAAACTCTTTTGCAGTGACAGCTATATTACTCTGGAGAGAGCTTCCGTTGAATATTAAGCAATCCCCAAACAAATTTATCCTGAAACGCTGTGTCCGTACTTTATTTACTGATGCTGTTTCTCTAACTTTATAACTCTATTTCTGATGTACGTTATGTTATGTATGTATATATATATATTTTTTATATCATATGCATTTATTGCGTTAGTTTATACAAATATGTAGACCACGTTTTTCTGTTTTGTATATATATTGCCTCCACAACTATATATCTATATATATGTCATCTGGCATTAAGTCCGCCATTTGTACATTTTGTAACATTTTGTGCAATAAAGTTAAATAAATAAAATAATAAAAAAAATTACATACTTTCTTCTTGAATCACTCAGTCTATTTAAAAACATCAAAACAAACCGCATCAACCATTGTATCGTTATAAAGATCTAAGCATACATTAAAAAGTGACTTTGTTTTATACAATGTAGAAAAATAAAATAATATCTTTTTATTCTTCACCTTTTAGTTTAAATATATATTATAAGTATTGTAAGAGATTACTGAGGAACGGGAACCAAAAAATCGATCTTAACTAGCATAGTTCAAATACATTGAGACGGGGATGGGCAGCAGCATCCTCGTCGCAAAGCTACGCTTTGCCCAGCGAATCATTTATTATGCGTAATTAAGCGATTATAAATCACTTCTGAACATTCATGACCAGCAGCGGGTGTTTTGCGACTGATATGCTGATAAAATTTTGTACACCGGTAACATTTTGTACGAAATCTTTGCTACGGAGAGCCATTCTTGTTGTACAAGTATTCGTACTAAGCTCGGGGCTCAGTCTTACACAAACCCTTACAATGTATCTATGTAAAGACAGTATAACTACAAAACCTTTGTGATGAGAATAATGAATAAACAGATGATTTTATAAATTTCCACAACATCTTATACATTGACCTGATTCCGTGATAACTCACTTAAATAAGATAATTGACATCAAATATACCATGAGTTTCTCTAACCAACAAAGTCAAAAAATGATTTATAATTCCCCAAAGAGGCCATCTTAAGTCCCTTATAATTTGTATTGAGGTTATTGCACTTTGGCAAATAAAAATACGTATATTAAATAAATTCATAGAAGAACATTTCATAAGTCGCTTAAAACACTTGTGTAACGGACAACAGACAACAAATGAATCACAAATATACTACTTAAATACATATATTTAACACGTACACGTTGGCGTACAAGACAGGATCACATTATTTTAAATATTACTACGCGAAAAGCGAACATTATTACATCATTATATCGTTTGCATAGGACTTTCAAGCAAGCATGTGATCTAAAATAGGACTGGTTGTATACGGCCAGTGGCGCGATTAGTTTTAGTCAGATCGATGTCCATGTCAGTGGGAGTCCAACGATCCGCTTGCCTGTATGGAGTTTCCTTTTCAAAGACTCACGGATCTATCATTCTGCTATCATTTCTGTTTTCTAAGTGTCCTGCCTACTGCCACGTTAACTGCTATCCTACGGGCTATATAGGTAACTTTAATTTCTCTCTCTCTCTCTCTTCATTACTGAGTCGACTGCGAATAAAGACTCCGAGTATTGTTATCATATCTTACAAAAGTATTTACTTTTTTTCTTGAACAATTATTGCTTCCTGTATGTACATACCATGGCTTTTATTTGGCTTCATAGTCTAAATTGGAAAGCTGAGTTTTTTCATTTGACAAAGAGAAATAATCCCCTTACAAATTATAAGGGACTTAAGATGGATACTTTGAGAAATGTGGATAACCACAGACCAATAACATTAGTTAGAAAATCATATTTGACTTTGTTGCCGAGAAAAACTCATAGTATGTTAGATGTCAATTATCTTATTATTTTACATTTTAAAGCAATGTCTTGCGGGTTTATTCTGTAAAGTTAAACTTTTGAGTTGAACTGTTAAGTCATATAAGCAGTATATACTGCGATGAAAACAGAAGCGCTTAAACTTAAATCAGAATTTAATTATCAAAAGTAGATATTAATAATAGCAAGAGTTTTGATAAAAATGTCTTTGGAACTATTAAAAAAAGTTGTTGTGAAAGTAATTCAGAAATGTAAAAGTATGTAAGTATAGATAATCATGTTAAAATTTATTAAACTAGTAACTATATAACAAGAACATTTGTTATGAATACTTAACTAGAAAATATGATAAAGCATTATATTGCTCCATTTATATTAATATGATACTCAGTGCGCATTAAGTTTTAATTTTAAATGGGCACTTGTAATACGGATTGCCTAATTTAATAAGGGCGTTTGTTTATTTAGCCCGCTGGGCGTAGTAAAGCCTGACAGAATGAGTCGACAGGCGCCTATTACCTTCTTTGTCTTGAAAGGTAAATGATAATTTTGCATTCCCGTCCTTTGAACTAACTTGAACCACATTAAATGTAAGTAGCGTAATTGTAGTTAATGAGATTCAACTTCAAAGTAAAGTATTTACGTACTCATAATTTCAAATATCCTTCTTTCAAATAAAATATCTCAATTATACTTATTGATATAGAATCCATAAGGTATTGGCATAATAGATTAATACCTTTCCCTGTACCAGGTGTCATAAGAGCCAACTAAGGTACCCCAGAACCGACAGATGGTGGTATGTGCATTCTAAAACAGTTTAGCTCAAAGGTACATAGGGCAGGGATGGGCAGCAGCAACCCCGTTGCGAAAGTTGCGCTCTGCGGTTGGCAACACACTTGCCCAGCTTGGAAATTAGCGGCAAAATACCACCATTCTTGGGGAGGTCTGTCCAGCAGTGGACTTCCAACAACTGATATGATGATGATGAAATTGAATCCGGTAGTTACTATTTTACGCAAAAACTATAAATTAAATTAATGATTAGCTCATGATTATTATAGCAGCCGTAGAACATCGACCAAGAAAAAATAATTTTTGTTTTTTATTTATTTTTGAAATTTATTTCTTTTTTGCGTGATGAAGGTTAGTAATAAGGTCACTTGTAAATACAGAATTTTGTAAAGAAATTTAGTACGACATATAAGGTATTTATTAATTCCCACAACATCTCATTAATTGACCTGACTCCGTGGTAAGTCGCTTAAAGCACTTGTGTTACGGCCACCGGACAACAGTGGAATCTTAAATATACTACTTAAATAATATATTTAACACTTGGACAAAGAAGAAACAAAATATCATCATATAAATATTTGCTCTGGGTGGGAATCGAACCCACGACTCCTGACGCACTAGGGCCTGACATCCGCGTGATCTGCAATCGCAGAACGTAAAATCGCAGCGAGAATGCTGCAATGCGCGGCATACTACCTATTCCATTTACGTATTATACAAATGGCTATGTATACCCCGGGTTCACGGTAAATTAGAATAGTATATTTCTCTGAACCAAATGCCTTAAGATGGAGCTGAAGAATCAAAACTGACAGTAGGCGGTATATCCATCCAAAACAGAGTAGCTCAAACGAAACAGGGCGGGGATCATTCCCATCACGTAGTTACGATCTACGATTGCCACCACTTCACCCACTGCGGCAATTATAAGAAAAAAATCCCTACTCTTGCATATGCATATATTTAGCAGTAAACGATCTACGGTTGCCATGATGATAATGAAGAAACAAGACGGCAAGAATATCACAAACGCCACTATGCAATAAAAATCACAATGACTAAACGAACATAAAACACACCCGCTTTAAACGCCAAAAGTATTACAAAGCGAAATATCACCTATTGTGTAAATTGTCATGCTTCCAAACGCATTAGGGCGGGTGTCACCAAATAAAAATTAATTATTCGTAATTTATTAGGCATGCGGGTGTGTTGGACTCAAGGGAGATGATGACGATGTATGTTTTGTACTGTCCATATTTTGTGGGGCAAATTTTAAGTTATAAACCTAGTTTATCATTGTTTATTGTAAACATTACTACTCGGTACCAGCAACAATTGTAAAAAGCCATAATGATAAGGTAAGCGTAAGGAACTGGATAACGTTTCAAAAGAAGTAACTTAAGCTAAAAAAGTCAAAGTATTTCTAGAGACTCTCAAAGTTTATTAGTTTTTTAATACCTTGTTGTACTTGCTGTGGTTTTTTATTTTCACTCTGAGGCTGGGGCTAAAAAATAACTTGGAACTTAATCAATTTGTTGTACAACATAAACATGAATTTATATAACTGGAATAGAAAATATTTTCATTGATTTTGAAGGAAGTTGTTATTACTAACTTTAGCTCTAGGTAACAACAAGAGAACAAAATTGGTTGCGCGGTACGTGAAGTTAGATGATGACCAGAGGGACGAAGTCACAAACCAAAAACTGGTCATTTTGTTCTTTTCTTTTAGGTATCACATATTTCTAATTCATTATATAAGTTAAAACGAAGCAAATTTTGATAATTGCCAGATACGCAACATTTTTTGTATTTGCTCTTCTAGAAATTCTTACGCGTATTATGGTCAATTGTCGTCTGACAAATTATTAATACTAAAATAGATAAATATACTGTCTGACTGTTTTCAACGTGTAAATGGCGAATATTTGGTTACGACGAAGTGTCATAGGCATTCATCTAGCTGCACATTCTTGTAACATTGTATGTGACGATCTACAAGTACAGGTCTGAGCTATTGATAAACTGTATATATATAAATACAGCCAAACCTATTGTATACCGTAAAACACAATCTTGTAATAATAATAAAGATGGCAATGGAAAAATAAATTACTCATACCGAACGACTTCTGTAATACTAGGAATAAATAGATAATATTCTACCACCAACACCGGTTGCAGTGATGTTTGAACTAGAATAAAAATGGATCTACGTGATTTATGATTAAGAAATCATTCTACCATGACAACCTAATAACTTAGCCAGTAAGATCCTAGATAAATATCTTTCGTTGGGTTGTTGGATCAAGTCAGATTTGGAAGCCTCTTAGATTTTGTCGGAATAATATGGCAATCCTCCCCTTAGGGCACGAGCTATCGATCCTCCTTTGGTATCGCAACTTACAATTTAGTAAAATATGTAGAGAGATGCTAAATTTTATAACTGTATAACGGATACTTGCAGATCACAGGATTTATGTTGGTTAGGAATGTTTATATATCGCGATAAAAGGTTACCTAAAAATATGTCGATATCTAGTAAAAAAATAAATTTGGATTTATGTCTCAGTGACACACAGATGTATATATACAGAATATAGTATATATCAGTTACCCGGAATCCAGATAATATGTTATCTCTGTACCACGTTTTATATCGATCCATCTATCCATTCTGGCGTGAAAGAGTAACATATTCATCCAATCATGCTCACAAACTTTTATGTTTGTACTCTGTGCCATGATTAAGTAGTTTGTATTTTGAATTATACATGTACACTTACCATTACGGCAAATTGGATACTATTTAATTCAACCTAGATTTACAACACGTAGAAGTCTACATTTCTTTGTAATTGAAAGAAAAAGATTTTACCGCAGCTTTCCAGCGTAATCCTTAACAATAATTCTGCGTAGTTATATTCAAGGCCGTATGTCTGCGTAGTAGAATAGGTTGAATTGTTTGATTAAATTTTAATTTTAATAATTAAATACAAACTAAATCTTATTTACGCTAAATTGGTCATTTATATTTATGAGCAAGCTCTCAAGGGTAGCTTTATTTTAATTGGTATATTATATATATAAATAAGTATTAAGGTGTATGTATGTATTTAATTCTTCATCTGGCCCCATCTGTTCCTTTAAATCAAACCGTTTTTAGGAGTTATATACTTTTATATATAAACTAAAAATCCAGCTCAAGTTGAACGTCATTACTTAAGTCACGCTAAATCAGCTCGACGAATGCGAATAAAATTAGAAAAACACATATCTGTTTTAACATATAAGATACTATTTTGATGACATCAAATGTTACGTGACAAATAGTATCATGTCAGACGCTATCAATCAGGGTGTATGATCATATCACTGACGCGTTGCCAACTTGGTGACTTAAAGATATCATGCCACATTACCTAGTTATTTCACTGCCCTTCAAATCGGAACAAAGCAATGCGAACACTGAAAATTTCCCGAAAGATATTGCATTAAAAGAGAAGTACTATCTTAGATTATTTTCCTTGTTTTTGTAATTATGATGTTGATTAATAATATTAATAATATTTATCATCATCATCATTACAGCCATTCAAAGTCCACTGCTGGACGTAGGCCTCCCTAAGAAAGGGGGAATTTTGCCTATAATTGCCGCGCTGGGCAAGCATATTGGCAATCGCAGCTTTGGTGACTAGTATGCTGCCACCCATCCCAACCTATGCATTTGAGCTGCACTGTTTTGGAATACTTGTTTTGGATATACCGCCATCTGTCGGTTCTGGTACCTTAGTCACCAATTACGATTTACGAGCAGAGGTTAGTACCTCTGCTCTGCCGGTACCTTACGGCAATAATGTCAGGTTAGTAGAACTACTATCGAATGGTTTGGTGGTATTTTAATCTTCTACGCTTAACGTGCATCACTGCGCATTTATATTTTATTACATCAGTACAAAGCTTACTGAATTTCATTAACTAATATTGGCAAAACAGCTTCGTTGTCTGCTTTCGACGTGTCCAAACCATATTAATTTGTAATACCCATTACCGATGCCGGGAACATGGTTAATTGAATTAAAAGCCCGCCTCCTACCTCTGGAGGTGTCGCCGGTATTATTGTCTTATGTCTGACATTAATTTCAGATTGGATATAATAATAAATAGCTGGGTTCTTCAATATATTTATAGAAACATATATGTTTATGACGAGTCTGATTCTAATGTTATTGTTATGCTGACGTGTTCAGTGAATAAAAAAAAACGTATTTAACGCGTTTTTAATTTTAAATATTTTAAGAACGTCAAAATATGCGCCAGTAGGTAACTAAATCGTCATATAAAATTCATTATAATACAGTAATAAAAGCCTTAATTTATAATTCAGATCAAAAGAAAGTTAATTTAAATAAATAAAAAAGTGACTAATAAATCTAATTCGGCTAATTAATTGATTGTAAACGGCTAATTAATTGACTGTAAAAATAGTAGATTCTCCATTTGTAGATTCTCCATTTAAAACTTTTTTCAATTATTATTGGGTTTTATTGAAAATTTAATACGTATATATCGTATATTGTATAGTAGAAATTAAATTTATATCTCACCAAAAATTCAAAATGAGTATATAATCAGCATTCACTCCTAGCAATATATAAAATATGTAAAATTTACAAAAGCAACATTTTTACAATTAAGAACATTAGATACGAATTGCAAATATAACAATTGCTTGCAAAAAGGTTTGTGTTGGGAGGAAACCAAACCCTCGGCACACAAGACCGCGACACTACTGAATGTGCCATCGGGCCCATATGGCAATATGAGGACAGAAAAATAGCAGTACTGACTGTGTGGGAGACTGCATACGTGGCTTCACAGACGCGATCACCAAAGTTTAAATATATGATTATAAATAATTTACTAGCAAGCGGTTTCGAATAGTAAGAAGCTTTTATAAGAGACTCTTTAAATAATAAATTAATAAAAGTACCTTAATAACTCCGTGAAGCACGGGCAGAATGTGACCCCTCCCCGTACTCAGTATTATAAAAAGCAACTGAGACACAAAAACCGAGAGATGGCGGTAAATCCGAATCAGGGTAGCTCAAACGCGATAAGGCAGGGATGGGCAGCAGCATTCCTGTTGTGAAACTAAGCTCTGCAAATGCCTACACGTCTGCCCAGTATGTTTGACATGGCTATAATTACCTCGTTATTGCAAGGCCTTTGTACACCAATAGACATTCTACAGCTGCTATGACAATGATGTTTAATTTGTCTATAGCCAATGATAATAAAAACTTTTTAAAAAAATATAAAACTGTGCCAGTTTTTACAGTGTCAGAGGTTATTGAAGTCATATACGGACATATATTTTACCGAAGATTTATGTACGTAAAACCCAGTTCATCCACAATGACGGGTAAAATTGGAAAGGACCGAATCTCATTGTACGGGAGTATGAATATACTTTTAAGTAGAATACTGTACTATTTACATCAAGTGTATAGTATGAGATATAATACTGTAATATATATACAACATATTTAACGGGCGACTAATGAAGAAAAATTAGTATTTTTTTCTTAAATTTTGTTAAATGCATTTAATAAACAACTACCATCATTATCATAACTGCAAATATATACATGAGGTAGACCTCATACAAAAGGTTTTCTGAATTAGTACCTCACTTTCACTTATTTCTACCGCAAAGTAGCAGTGTTCGCATTGCTGTGTTCCAGTCTGAAGAATGAAATAAGCAGTGAATTTTTCTGGGTAATGTAGCATAATATCGTGAAGTTACAAGTTTGGCAACGCGTTAGTGATATCCTTGTGATATTACGAGCATTTATATTCTGCAGTGATGCCTACAATTAAAATCATAAAGCTTAAATTCACGACAGGAATGCTACTGCCCATCTTCGCCCAGGTGAATTAGATATACGCTGTTTTGCCTGGAGATGCCGTCACCTATTTTTTCTGGTACACTACTTAGGCGGTACCTCACGGCTAAATTATTTTTGATGTATATAGACCTTTTTTATGGATTTACCGGCGTTGGTTTTGATATAAAAAGATTGTATTATGTGAGATATTAGTTCTTATTTATGTGCCATTACTTAAAACTAAAGCTATACATACTAATTTTGATGTCAGATCACTCATTATCGCAAGGAAACGTCACCAACAGACGCATACACTTTAACATTTAATAGTTAATGTAGACACCGATGATAGACATTAGAGCTATTCAATAAAAAATGTAGTCAAGTTTAATATAAATATTGCCAGGAAATAAAAATATCCACAATTTATATTTTATGTATATTGATATAGTATATACCAATAGCATAACAGAAAATTTTATTATTTTGTGCTACAGAAAAAAAGTCTAACTAGAAATTTAAACTAAAAAGGAACTACAATGTAAGTTCTGTTTCCTTAGAATTAAAAAAAAATCCTTAAAAATATTTAAGTAATCGTTAAAAATATTACTTTGACTATGAACCAATATCCTTTAATTGTATTATTGGTTCAATTAAGTGCGATTACAGTATAATAGTATACTTGTGTTTTCTGACATTTACGGCGTCACTAAATCAATTAGTGATAAAGCCACTTTTTGAACCGCATTTAAACTTCTTTAAAACTTAAAATTTTTTGCTCGTTGATTTAGTTACCTTGAGGAAATTGATTTCAAGAAAACAAAGAGGTAACAAAAAATATGGAAAATATAGTTCACCGTGTTTTAAAAGAATTTTATTATGAGTTGTGGACGCTGTAATGTTACAAAATATCAAAATATTTATCGTTTGCAAAAATATATTGTATTAATGTTTATATAATAGTGATAAAAATTATTCACACAACATATCACACATTGACCTGACCCCGAGATAAGTCGCTCAAAACACTCGTGTTCATCAGCCATCAGTGGAATCAAAAATATAATATTTTAACATTTTATATTAAAACCACACAAACATAAAATAAACAAAAATATTTGAACGTTCGTCATGAGTTAGGATCGAACTTACGATCCTTGGAAGATAGGATCACTACTACTACTATTTTATTTTTATTGTGATAGCAAAGCGTTATCACATCCTATAGACGCTAGTTTTATTTATAATCTATATCTCTAGCCCGTTGCCAACCAGGCTACTTGAAGATATAACCATATTACCCAGTAATTTCAATACTTCTCTCACCCTTCAAACCGGAACACAGTAAAATGGACATTGCTGTTTGTCAAAAAAAATAGGCGAGAGTGAGATATAAATACAGACGATCTCTGCTTGCGGACTACCATTGGTAAACAAATGTTGATGTTTTTCAGTCTTAAGTGTCAAAGTGTAGGTACTTATGAAAGGCGAATTTGAATCGTAAAATCCGTATAGTTCGTTCGAAAATCAATATCATGTCCCAAAACGAACATGTTGCGTTTATTAAACAGCGACACCTCTAGTTTACCCACAATGTTTACCCACTAATTGGGAATGCAACATCCATAATGTAGGGAATTCAACCCATAGGATTACGTCCTTCGCATAATTAATTTACGAGAACACCGCTAGCAATGAGAGCAGAAAATTCAATGAGAACATTTTTGCGGAAAATCTTTTTACGGAATGACAGCGGAATTATTATGTGCGATATTAGAAGCCAAGACAGCTATTACTGGAGGCACCTTATTGAATAAATGTCTTTTGGGCCGCCTTTGAGATAATTCCTAGGAAATATACAGCGGGATCGAAGCTTATATTTCTGCAAAATATTGATATATATGTATATATATATATAATTTCTATAAAGCTCTTTTATAAAGCCTTTAAAAAATTTTCAGTTACTATCATTCAACAATCATATGTATTTACTTCGAGTCTTTTTTTAAAAGAGGGTAAAAGAGCATTAATTTTCATTTTAAAACGTTTTTATCTTGCAATGTATTTCGGTATAAATTGTTGGTTGCATTTAAATTAATCTGTATAATGTGTATGTCTGTATCGTCTGTAATAATGTTTTCAGTTTATTTAACCTACTTTGTTAAATATTTAGCTACCAGTTTCTTATACTTGCTTAGTTTTCTGAATCCTGGAAGGAATCACTCTTTACTGTAATCGCGACCCATAGTACCATGTCAAGGTTATAAAAAAATCATTTATTAAACGTTTTTTTTATTATCTTTGGTTTATAAATTTAGTTTTTTAGCATTATTAGTTTTTATATACAACTAATTAGGATATAGTAATCTAATTGTCTACATGTCACGTACAAACATTTTCTCAAAGTGGTTGTTTCATATTAATAAATTCAGTAGACACACTAGACACTAGACATCCTAGCTACTTACATTAATCGTGTTAAATACTCACGATCCCAACTCCGAAATTTAAAAAAAAAATCTGCTTCAAGCTGTTGTTTGCGACAACGGTAAAGGTTAATTATAGGAACTGTTATAAACCCTCTTTTTTTTATTTTGCCGGAGTAATCCTTTGTAGACCATGCAGCACTTTGAAGCGCCCGGTACAGTCCAGATTTCTATGAATAACTGTAAGGTGTACCTCACTTATCCCACGAGGCGCTCCATCCACCGGTATTGAGATAAATGGGTGCATTAACTTCCTTCGGAAAAACCTCCACGCCGACCAGACATGGACCCACTTGCCAATGAGATCAACATACAAATTATCTCTTCAGCTCTGGCTTAGTTTAATAGTATGCGAATGAAATCTATCCAAATATAAGCTGCAGATCAATTTTAAGGACAGAAAAAACGAGCAAACCATCTTCATTTAGACGTGACTTTTTCTGTCGTGTCATTACTATAAATATCGAGATAATAATCATTGGAGAATAGGCATTCCATTATTTATACTATGAAAGAAAATAACAAAGAAATGTTATTCAATAAAAAAGCATGTTGTTCGTTCCCATGAGTTATTTAAGTCATAAGTCAAAAGAATTGTGATAAGTGATGATAGGGCCAATGCGTGACTGTATGCATTAGATGTTAATTGATTTTTTCATATTGTTTTTCTT
Organism: Heortia vitessoides; assembly: GCA_020976665.1. Taxonomy (NCBI): domain Eukaryota; kingdom Metazoa; phylum Arthropoda; class Insecta; order Lepidoptera; family Crambidae; genus Heortia; species Heortia vitessoides. The sequence continues at coordinate 16,721,341 of JACJUM010003237.1, forward strand.
TTGATTAAATGTTTCGTGTTGCCAGGCATTAACAGTATAAAAAGAAAAAGGGATTATTGATAAAGGTCTGATGCGTATTTTACGCTTATGTTTACGTTTACGCATTTACTAATAAATAACATATTATTCCAAGACAAAGTTGAGTATTACAGAATAAACCACTTGTGTCCTTTTTTAAGTATTCCCAACTAGCATATTCCGCACTTTTTAAATCCCACGGAGATGTTTGTGGTTTTTAGGACTAAAATGTCGCCCAAGGGCTCCAGTTTTTAACATGACAAATTAAATCTTAATCTATTATTTTTAAAATACTACAGTAACATAAAAACAATTATATACAGTCTAAATTTTTAATTATTTTTCATCAAAATGATTAAAGCTGAGAGAATTAGATGCAATCAGAATATTGTTTTAATTTAATAAACATTTGTTTACATATATTTTCTAATGAAATGCTAGTAAGTACGTGTAGGAACTGAACGACCTAATTTAACTATTTTATTTGTTATCGTTCACCTACAGCTAGATTTAATATCAATACAGTCCCGTAATTCGCGTTGACGAAAAATAATATAAAACATTTGTAATAATTGACGGTTTAATTTACTACTGCATTTACAATAGAATAAAATTTCAAATTCACTTACAATTCGTGCTATGTAAAATTAATTGTACTCTACTCCCGTAAGTTTTGTTAAGTCAGATGGGTATACACCAATTTCAAACAAATGCGACAAAAACATAGCGAACAACCAAAAAATATCGAATTGTATTCAATCCTCAAAGTCATTAGCAGGGCAATTAGCCAGCTTGGATCGTAATTAACGGATAGAAGTGACTACTCCAGACAGCGGACACTCAAGATTAATTTATTAACACTTAATTGGTTACTTTCGCAAAATTTTGCGGGGTCCCACGGAAATGGATGGCAAATATTTTATTAAATGCGACACTTAATACGGGGGGATGGAGAAAAGTTGATATATTAATTAACTCGTGAATAAGTTCGTCAGGGTGAAGAGTCACTTTGTTTCACGCAGGCGCACACCGTGAGTGACGTTACGCCCTTACGTAGTTTGAACGCGGCGTTCATACGGTGCAGATGTCTGTAGCGTATTCCGAACAACTACGATTGGACTGTGACCGATGAAATGAAAGTGAATGAATAATGAGTTGGAATAGGATTGGTATCGCGCGTGCTTTTTGTTTTGCTCACCTTGTGATCGTTGAAGTGTTTGTGAGCAATGTGCCAGACGATGAGCGAGGGAAGTTTATCCCAGTTTACGGTAAGTGTGGAATTGTGACGGGTTAAGTGTTTTATCGTGCTTCTAGTGCCGGCGTTTTGTCACTGTGCGTTCGAACTTTTGCGGGGAAACATTAAGTTTCTTGTCCGGACGCCTTGGCATTTTACTTGGTCAGTTAAATTGAGAAACTCGCTACTTTAGTGGAATACTTCTCAGTTTATTTACAAATTATATTATCTAATATTATTTTATCGCTGCACGTAAATGTTTTTATTTCAACTATTTGATCTACGAGTTATGGAAGTACGATTGACGTGAATTTATTGATACTGTCAAATAACTATAATCACTTACGTTGGTGATACAATTGATTGTCTGTCGTGCATTATGTTATGACTCGGGATAATGTAACCACTAACGTTTATTGAAAGCGCCTTGAAATGGCTACAATTAATAGTATTTCCATTAATCATATTATCAAAAAGTGTTGTATAATAATAAAAAAGAACACTTTGACAGAATCGAATTAAAGTAATTATTTATAGATTTATAATTGTTTTACTCTTTTATTAAGAGAAATTAAAATTATAAAAATTTCTACGGGGTTACACGTGAACAAATAATTTTAAGAAGTTACAATGTCATCGTCAATTTCAGAATTTAAATTAAAAAATTAATGCATGATTTGGCTTCTCAATTTAAAATTTATTTTGTTAAATTTTTATAGCTTTCTGTTTGGCGTTCTATCTTTTTTTTTTGTAAATTATTTTATATTGTTACACATAATAAACAAATAGAAGACTGAGTATTTGCAAGATAAAAAAAAATTAAGAATTGCTGATTTCCTTACTTTACCAGTACTAACAGTTATTTCCTGAAATCTTTTATTTGATGTTTTTTGGCCTCTATTTAGGGTGAATTACTAATACTAATGGTTCAACATATTTTAAATGTATGTTCACTATTTTATATAATTTCGCTTACATTTAGTAACCTTAATATGTTACTTTAATACCTAAGTGAAAATAGCAGCTCCAGTCCAGTTTGAGCCGTGACGCAATGCGCACTGTTGCTCGACGTCTTTAATTAATCTCCATCGAGTGATTAGATGACATATCTCAGATAAATAACACTCGGTACAATAGAAATTACAATTTTAGAATTATCAACCACTTACTTTAAAACGTATGAGTATGAATTTTCATGTTAGGGTTTTTCTAATAATATAGCAGGTACTTAAAATTTCCCTTGCTAGAAAGAGTAGCTACTCACTAAGCTACTCTTTCTTGAAATTCGTCATAATTTTGTATGGGACATTTGTAAGATAAATATAATTTCAATACACCTTAATAACATACATAAGAATTTATTATTTTAATAATATACCTAATTATAATTGATACATTTATTCACATAACCACAAAATTTAATTTTATCATAAAATTATTCATTAATTAAACGATGTAATTATAATTATTTTATTAATAAACTTCGAAATCGCGTCAAGTTTTCCGCAATTCAGTGTATAAAAGGATCTTCTTCACCCACGCATTTTCATTTAAATAGATAATTGCAATTCGATACTCACTTGTCGTTATTAGAACGTCGTTAATTAATTTATAATTAAACTCCAGCGGTTATTATTAAAAAGGGCAACACCGAAAATTTTATTTTCACTGATAATATTCTGCTCGCTTCTTTAGAGGACTCATGTTTTTTCGGGGCAGGACATTTAATGTTTTTTTTCATTGTTTGAGCCCTATACTTGCACGTTGTAAAAACCATGTTGATCTCTTTCTATTAAAAAATAATAATCCACGGACAAAGTATTTTTTTAATGTAAATAGTTATATATACAGATTTAACACCCGTTCACGGAACAAGGGTGGTGAAGATCGAATCCATAACATATATTCTCTCATTCTGGTGTGAAAAATTATCATACTTATCCATCTATACGTCTTCACAAACTTAAATGTATATATTATAATTGGAATTCTTGGGCGTCGAACTCCGGTTCAAATGGTGTTTAATAGTAATGAGAATGAGGTAGAAAAAGTGTACATAATTAGCATAATAAATCTCGCTTTCAAACATCTCTGTGGCAAAGCTCTTGCAATTGAAGTTTGTGTCTGTGCTGGCTATCTGCCGCTTAATATAAATGCTTGCATATTTCGCCCACTTGATCTTCGTTAAAGGGTTAGAACTGTGAATTAACTAGGTAATTTAAAGATTCTCAGGTTACAAAGCGACGTGTTGGTGGCAATATCGTAATTAGCTAATCTTATCTTACTACCCGCTAAGCCGACAGAAGTATTTTAGTTTAAATTACATTACATTATTAAAAATATATATATATTATAAAATAAATTGTGATTTAGACAATATATCTCTAGTTGAAATAAACTGTACCAAGTAATTAGAAAAATGTTACAATCGGTTCCGTAGATTAGAAGTTTATCCCGGACAAACTCCATGACGTTGTACATTATTTGGTAATAATATTTCAAGGCGGAACCTTAAGCAAATAAAAATAGATATGCATATAACATCAGTGTATTGCACTGTCAAAGTAGCCGTAACTAAAAAAATGTTTGCTAAATGCATGTAATAAGTATTATTGAATTCTTTGAAATTTACAAAGATTTTATTTTACTCACATAACAGTTATATTAACGTATATTCGTTAGGTAAAAGATAATGCGATCTCGAATCTCAAGATACATATAATATAAGCAAAGTGCACGTGAAATGGAAATGAATTAAATACATTGTTTTGTTTCGCTGATGCGGATAGAGTTTGTTTTAGAGTGTATTCTATGATGTTTTGAAATCTGATGATACATTCATCAGATTTCAAAACATAAGTAATTCTATACAAATATCTGAGCGCCTGTTAGTAGCCAAATTCTGATGGATATGTCGTCATCTAGTGGCTCTGGCATTTCAGCCGTCTTTTACAAAAACCTGGTACAAATCTCTGTATATTCCGGGTACATCAAAAAAGGTTGTAAAAATTTACTTTAAATGTTATAGTTTTCAATATTGATAAATATTTAAAACTATATCAATTAAATTAAGAAATCAATAAGACGAATTTTTTAAATACTTGCAATATATTCTAGGTGACCTTAGGATAGAACTGAATTTCTGGTATGTGGTAGTAGTCTCAAGTGTTTAACTTTAAGAAAAAGTTTTAATTAAAAAAAAATTACAATGTAAACAAAACCAATTGAAAGGGGGAGTATCAATACATTCGACTTTCGCGCAGACAGAGTCACAGCCACCGACTATTTAGTAAATATAAATCTAGTTCCCGACTTTGCACATAAAACGAGAAATTATACGGGATAAAATTGGGAAACATTTTATCCCGCCTCGTCTTGCGCTTCCTATAAATACTGCTACTGAAGTGAAACAGTTAACTACTTGTGGGAAAAAGGCATTTGAAAACTATTTTTATTTACTTTATATATTGCAAATAACTAACGATTCTGTTATATATCGAATTATAGCAATATTATTTTTTATGAATATGTTAGTTTTCGGGTAATTTAGTTAAGTAGAAGGAAATAAACTCTTATTTGTACTTTTAATAAAAGCTATTTATGCTTGCATCTTTAAGGCTTAAAATTAGTATATTTCGCATTATACAGGCTTAGGTACGCCATGAGTCACCATTGGGCCGTCCCTGTGTCAGTTAATTGATTTGTATATATTATAACAATTTTGCACTCATTCTATCTGATTTTAACTTAAAAAACCTACCCTAAATACCAACTATACGCAATATTACCTATTGAATATCTTGTGTGAAACGGCATTACTTCATCAATAGCTTATACTTATATACATAGCGCTGCCAATAAAGTTCAAAATATTTACCCTTTACCATTTCATAAATGCAAGGAAAAACTCAGGAACTGTCTGTCACTTTTAAATTATGAGCAAACCGAAGACATTCTGCGCATTTAGACATCTTTTTTCCTTTACATGTATACACTGATTGTGACAACCGGTTTTAATTGTTTGTTATTTTAAATGTATGCGCTATTTATATCTATCAATTGATCATGATGGAAGACGCAGGCAGCTGTAACACAGTTTAATACTAACACAGTTGTTGACGATCACCCGTTCACTATTTACATATGTACTGATTAAGGAATAGATATTATTATATTAAAAAAAATATTATATTATGTTGTAGACTTTTATGCCAAAACATTATCGATATGTTATTCAAACTATTGTTAGGCATAAAAAATGTTACGTGAAATATGAATATAACAAAATTTTAATAGTGTTTTAAGCAAAAAATTAACTGATGTCATATGTTTATTTTGACCCTATCCATTGTTCTATCATCGTATGAGATAAACACATAAGCATCAACTTTTATTGAAAAACCCGTATATTGATGATGATGAGGTGATGATATAATCTGAAGATGCGTTCTTTAAATATATTTGTAAAATAAAAGTAGCGAACGTTATTTTTACTTACCTTATCTTCTAGCTATTGAACGACTTCAGTCAAAACATTTTTTTTATTTATTTATTTTGTACAACCGTTTGGAATTTTCCTGTATGGTCGTTCGTATATGGTCGGGTTTTTGTGTGGTTTACGAGTTTAAGATTTACAAAAAGCTTCTGTAATATGTAATTCAAATTTAGATAGGACAACTGTCTATACCGATTTCTATATATTATATGTAAGCTTACTATTTTTAAGCTTACATATGCTATGGTTTGCAGAGCTCTTCCCATAGATTGTATTGTATAATTATATCACTGTATAAACAGTTGACATGCCCAATAGCGCAAAGGTGATCCTATCTAGTGCGCCAAGAGTCGCGGGTTAGATCTCGACAATTATATTTATTAAGGTAATATATTAGTGATTCCTCCGTTATCTGTCTTACGTCCGAAACATAAGTGTTTTAAGCTTAAGCGACTTACCACGGAGTCAGATCAATGTATGGGATGTTGTGGTAATATATTATTATTTATTAAAAAATAAGACAACCCGCGGGTATTAAACGCATAGGTAAATTAATGAGTGTTCAAAGACACTGACTACGTATAATCCAAAAATAATCAGAGGTATTTGGAAAAATTGACGTATCAAAAATATTAATCGACGAGTATTTATCATCGTCGTCATATCAGTCGTAGTACGTCCACTACGGGTCTTTCCAAAAACAGAAAAATTTACGTGCTGGACTAGCAAAGTTTCACTCGCAATTTGTTGTATTTGATATTTCCGTCCGTTCTGGTATCTCATCATATCTTAGGACATCATTGCACTATTTTCCTCTGCCGGTACCACACAACCTAAGTATTTATTACATTCTAATATTTTATTTGCCTGCAAGCGCAACCCAAAAGGCAGACAGATGATATGAGCAGATCTACAGGATCTTCTGGGTGCAGGCCGCATACAAGCAGTTTTATTGGAAATCTTTTAAGGAGGACTCTGTTTTTGTGAACGTGCATTACTCTAGAAAGGTTGCACCATTATCATATGTCATAGAAAGTTCACTGATGGACATACGCCTCCCCAAGATAGGATGATATTTGCCTATAATTGCAGTGTTGGTTATTATAAATATAATACTTAAAGCTATGTAAAATTGAACACCTAGATACAGAACAAATGCAAATATTATCATATAAATATTTGTCCTGGGTGGGGATCGATTATATGACCTTTGGCGCACATGAAAAGATCACTACCATCAGCGTTTTTAACCCGACCAATGTTCTGTCCCATTACCCAGCAATTTCAATACCTCTCTCACCCTTCAAGCCGGAACACAGTAATGCCAACACTATTTTTTGATGGTAGAAATGGGTGAGAGTATGGTACAAATACAGACAACCTTTGTATGGAGCGTACCTCATGTCATGCATTGTGGTATTCAACGACAGTAAAAAGTAGCAACGCCTGCTTCAAGATGCAGATACAACTATCTGTATAATGCCTATAATTGGCATTGTACCTTGTTTTTCTGATTTTATCTTTAGTTATAGGAAAGTTAAAGGAAAAAGTAATAATTGTTTTTGCAGTGTTCCGATTCAAGACAGTTCGAAAGAGTTTTCTAAGATTTATTTAAGCGACGACCATTCTACTTGGATTTCTCTAGGTTATATACGAGAATTTGTTTTATTGTATTTATATTAAAAAAACACTGAAATTATAAATAAATTTAAATATCATGGACCACTGGAAAATAGTTAACTTTAAAATTAACTTTAAAATTAATAATTTAGGTTGATAATAATTTCAGACATCACCATTCTATGTTTCATATACTAGCTGACCAGAAATGTTTCCTGTCTTGAGTATGAACCTATGTGTTTCATGAAATAATATTGCAACTGTAAATTGAGACAAACAATCCTACCATAAGATTAAACTGTAACACGTAACATTTAACACGGTAAGCCAATATTAAAATTGGATCAGTAGTTTTGAAGTCCCTCCCGGACAAACACCGTGACACGTAAAGTTTATATATAAAGATTTAAGCAAATCAATAATACTTTTACAGTAATATCTACTAGTAAATAGAGGAAGGGGGAGTCAAGCGAGCGTATTATCACAAAACGGGTAGACGGGGACAGTGGGAGCGGTCGTTATGGAAACCTTTCAAATGCCTTCACGGATACTAGTAACCGATGGCTAAAGTTAATTAACTACATATTTATGTGCGTGTACAGTTATATTGCGGTCAATTTTGGAGTAGGCAATAAGAGTCACAGTCTCGTATTTGACATGGATAAGTTATATAATATTATAGAAAAGTCCGTCGGTTAAATTCGGTAAGCTGTAATATAGTCGTGAGGTATGCCAGTACCGGTAGAGTAGAATCTAATATTACCATCCCCTGAACTAGGTGTTATAAGAAGTGGCTGAGGTATCTGAACAGGCAGATGGCGGTATATCCATCCAAAACAGCGTAGCTCAAATGTTAAAGAACGGATTCAGCAACAGCAACGCCTGCCCCGCGGCAATTATGGACAAAATACCGCCTTTCATAAGGCAACCTCAGACCGGAACACTGCAAAGCAAACACTGCTATTTGGTGGAAGAAATAAGTGAGATCAATGTAGACGACCTTTTGTATGAGATCTACCTGATGTGACGAATAACAGCTGTTCTATATTGTTTATAATAAAAATGAGGCTATTAGTATTAGTTTATTTTATATAATTTAAAAATTAAACTATCACTTATATAATTTTGCTATCCAAGGTGAATACTTTTTAAACATTTGACAAGTTATATGGATCCCTAATCCGCACAACCGTTCTATTAAATCACCTTTTGTTAAAGCTTTTATGTTACGTTAATTTAGCGGCAATAAAGAAACTCTTTACTTTTTGGTTATTATGGACTTCATATCATTATCATCAAGCAAGCTGTAGACTTTAAAGAATAAATTTGTTTTTTGCTAATTTTGACGTTTGTTACATAAATATTACTTCTTATATCATATAATAGTATGTCTGACGTCTGTCCATATACATTGGACACAAATATTTTGATTGACATATGTTATGTATAGCAAGTTTACACACGTTTCTAATTCTACATGTAACTTCCCCGTTTATGTCTCGTGTGATAGGATAAATTAGCGAAATATTTTGTTATACCTTTAATATTGTTCACTAAATATTCCTACACTATGACATAGTTTTATAGATACCCATTTCTCATTACATTCTTATTTTTTATACATGTAAAGAAATAATATTTCTTTAATTTTGAATTTTGCCGCGCTTACTACATTACCAATGATATTGACAACTGACAAGCGCTAGAGTCTGAGGTCAATGGTCAGTTGAGAGGTTATGGAAAAAATAGCATTGTATTAGATTATTATAATAGATTTGGTAATTAAAATAGATAAATAAGAATAATTGGTGGAAGAATAGACTTTAATAGTCGTTTCTTCGTTTTCAGGTAAAGTTATAATAATAGGGTAGTTAAATAAGTTATCGTATTTGTAAGAAACTAACGAAATAGAACTTCGTTTTCAAAAGCAACGCATGAGTTTATTTTTAACCTAAAATTGAAGGATAATCGATATATACAAATGAAATTTGTTAGCAATATTTTTTAATTATCAACTTTAATCTTAGTGCTGGGGTCGAGATGGCTAGATTACGCGCAGCATCCAGGTCTGAATCAGGCTTGTGGCTTCAAGATATTCCTTCGCCAAATTTGGGGACGCTGCTAGATAATGACTCTCTACGCATAGCGGTTGCGTTGCGTCTGGGCTGCAGGATCTGCGAGCTGCATCGTTGCAGGTGTGGGACTGAAGTGGATGCCCTGGATCAGCACGGCCTTCATTGTCTTCGAAGTGCAGGTAGACTATCTAGGTACCACTCTGTGAACGACATCATTAGAAGAGCCCTCGTGTTGGCTGGGTCCCTTCTGTTCTTAAGCCACCAGGACTTAGTCGTACCGATGGAAAGCGACTCGATGGCCTGTCTTTGATGCCGTGGGTCATTGCGTTTCATGGGATTTTAAATGTGTTTGTACTTTTAGTCTCTTGCATGTGTCCTCAACCGTGGCCAAATCAGGTGCTGCAGCGGAAACGGCTGCCAGACTCAAAACAAAAAAATACAGTTTATTGGCAGCTAATTGTTCTTTCGTGCCAGTTGCTGTTGAAACATCTGGTGTATGGAATAAAAAAGGAAACTGCTTCATTACGGAATTAGGAAGGCGTTTGGTGGAACGGAATTTGGACCACCTCTCCGGGGCTATTCTGATGCAGAGGGTCTCGCGTGCTGTGCAGCGTGGAAATGCTGCTAGCATTCTGGGGACCTTTGGGTCTGATATGCCTCTTTTATCGAATGCGTATTTTTTTTGTTTAAAGTAAGCAATACATAATAATAATATTTTTTACAATACTTAAGTAATAAAATCACTTGCTCTGTAAAAAAGATTATCAACTTACTATTTAATAACATAAACTCCACCAAACTAGTCAAGGAACTCAAAGAATCACACCACATAAAGGTCATGAGAAAATGCAGAATTAAAATAGATTTCGTCACAGCATAGTGTCCGAATAACGTTCTCTAACAAAAACTGTTAATGACTGAACTTTTATCAATTTTAGTAGCTTAACATATGGCTATAACTAGAATAAGAATTTTATTTAATATTCCCCACATAATTGGGTACAATGCAAAGATAAAACCATAAAATCTACGTTTTATCATAAGTTTAGGTAAGAAAGAATAATGTTGTATAGGCTTAATTACAGGAAATAATTTAAAAACCGTACGTTTTTTGCAGTCACATAACTTTTGTGATTTCAAAGTATGTATGAAACTTTAGTACGCAAATCCTACTTAAGTTCTTTTTCAAGGACAAACGTATATTATAATTGAGTAACAAACATTACTAATACCCTTAAAAATAAATACAACTACCTAAAAAGACACTAGAAAAATAAGTCAACAAGTAGCAACAAGTACCCACTTTTAAACTAACTTTTGACAGATAATAAGACATCAAACAAAATCCAACAAAAAAAGATAGTGATAGCCCTCTATATGATAGCTATAATAAAAATCTGTCAATGATTTGGATTAGGTAATTCCATTGTTATAGCACTTGAGTAAATGGAAACTGTTATCGGGTCAACAACATGTATTTTATTTCAAGCTAGAAAGAAACATTTCCTTGCAAATGAAAACACTTGCATACCGTGATGAGTTGCCTGAAAACATCACCTTGCTGATCTGAAATAATTTTTTTAGTAATTCAATTTTACTTTGTTCTGTTTATTGTTACACGCTTTTTGAAACAAGAATTCTAATCCATAAAATATTGTTAAAATACAATGCCCCGTTTTCAGACTGAACCAGCTTCATTGATACTACTGTTACCAAACTCCGAATAAATACACACAAATGGGAGGAAAAATTATTCATCCATATATTTGCATGGCCCGATAGATTGTACGTGGATATATGCTATTTTAACCCAATTAAACACGAAGCTCCCAGGAGACAACCTATAATACTTTATATCGTTCGCTACCAAATTTAGGGGGAAAAGGAACAGTGGACATAAATATCAGTATTTATTCGTATGATAATCAATTTAAAAGGGAAAGTATAAGTTGTTTTTCAGTAAGCAATCGGCTAATTAAGACAATTATGTTATAATTGTTCTTAAATTGTTAATAATTACTTAATTAGACCACGAATAAAATGTATATTTGTATAAAAGAATGATACATAAAATTTAGAATGTATACAACGGTTACATTAAAATTATTTTATCCTGTAAAAATGGGACGCTTTTTACCTGATTTTATGAGCATTCCCTCATATGACTGAAGTTATATACATATAATAAATTTTCTCTAAAACGAAACTACTCTTTAATAATTTAAAACGCAGGGTTATTTTAACTATTCATATCTACGTTAAGAGGATACCGAGGTGCTGATACCGCTAGATGGCGTTACATCCAATCGAAATAGCATAGCTTTAATAATATTTATGTGTGATTCGGTTACCTTTCGACAAACGATAAGGTTCGATTCATACGGATCGAACCATATCGTTACGATTATCATAACGACGATGGATATAAAATTGTTTCTTTTATCTTTTATGTAGTTAGCACACAATAATTTTTGTATTAAGATAGTAGTAAGTCGACAGGAAAAATATTTGTTTCAATATATTTTGTTTTACCATTTATATTTATTGAATGTAGATAAAATAGCTTCGAGCTGACATGAAGATGGTTAAGCTTAGAGTCAGTTACCACAGTAAATTTTGTTATTCCCAATGTGGAGTTTCACGTCAAAACTGTAACAATCACAGAAGCTCATTAATAACAAACCAGTATTCCATCGTGGATTTCTTCTGTGAATTTCCAAAGTGCTGACGGCAACTGCCTGCAACTGCAACTATTTGCATATCTTTACATTTTCATCCGTCGTGGTGCAACTTGGAGATAAATTAAATTTACACGATACGATCTTTAACTTATGGATGCATGAATTATTTAAGCGCTTTATTGAATTCACGGATAGATCTCTTCACCTTTAGTATACGTTGACAGATTACTCTTGGAAACCTCAATCCTCTATCCCTGGAACTAAAAATAGACAAATCAATCATAGAAATCCATTTGAAATCCCGTTTTATTAAAAATACGATAATTAAAATGGCGTCATTTGCGTCGTTGTTCTGAAACTCAAATACATTTTTATAGGCCTTTGCAGTTGTTTATAGTTTGCTGTGAGGTACTGGCAAAGTAGAATAGAACCTTCCACTGCACCAAGTGTCTTAAGAAGCGACTAATGTATTGGAATTGACAGATGGCGCTATGTCTATCCGGAACTAGGCAGCTTAACTGCACGGGGCAGGAATGAGCATCCCCGCCGCAAAAGCTGCGCTCTGTGACTGCCCACATACGCTTGACAAGCGCGGCAATTATGGACAAAATTGCTTGAGGAGGCCTATGTCTAGACTTCTTATGGCTGAATGACGATAATGTAAAAATTTTTTTCTGCACAATATTTATTCGTTTATTACATTCGCCCGTGCAAAATCGAAGCGCATCGTTTGTAATAAAAAATACAGTTTATTGGCAGCTAATTATTCTTTCGTGCCAGTTGCTGTTGAAACATCTGGTGTATGGAATAAAAAAGGAAACTGCTTCATTACGGAATTAGGAAGGCGTTTGGTGGAACGGAATTTGGACCACCTCTCCGGGGCTATTCTGATGCAGAGGGTCTCGCTTGCTGTGCAGCGTGGAAATGCTGCTAGCATTCTGGGGACCTTTGGGTCTGATATACCTCTTTTATCAAATGCGTAATTTTTTTGTTTAAAATAAGCAATACATAATAATAATATTTTTTACAATACTTAAGTAATAAAATCACTTGCTCTGTAAAAAATATTATCAACTTACTATTTAATAACATAAACTCCACCAAACTAGTCAAGGGACTCAAAGAGTCACACCACATAAAGGTCATGAGAAAATGCAGAAAAAGTCAATATTTTATATGTCGTACAGAAGGAATATAGTTTTCGTCAAAGTCTCAGCATTAAGAAAGTTTATTGTGTTGATTAGCAAGAAACTGCCCGTTCCATTTACTCTGGGATGATCTTCAGAACCGACAAACAACAACAAAGTTTCCAGCCAAGTCATTAAATATAATCTCTTATACAACGTCACTCTCAGGTCCTGGGGAATATCTAGATAGCCTGTTTAAATAAACACTCTTGACTCCATTTATAGGATTCTGCGATAAATTGGAAACAAAATGGAGCTATACTTTAAGGTAAATTTGTTGCAGTGTGAATTTGCCAATAGTTTTATTTTATATTAAAGTGGAAACACTCTGTCATTCAATTATTTGATTAAGAGTGCGTTTTTCAAATTATATCCACGGCAATTCTCAGACTCCTCTCAGAAAACTTAATTAAAATAGAAAATGTGACAAATCCAATATTAAATCTTTTAAGAATTAATTTATTTTCAGCTTGATTTTAACTATTTATGCCAGGGTATGTGACTTAGATAAGGGACTATCGTTATAGAGTGCGTCTCATTAATTGTATAGGCAATCACATGTTATGTGTAAACAATTTAAATGTGCAAGTAGAATAATACATTATCGCCACGGAATTTACATTTTTTTCAAAACTAAATAATAAATATACTTACATATTTGCCTTCGAAATAAGTGGCTAAAGCACCTGTTTTACGAACATCATATACATTATAGTTACATAATAATTCACACCTAGACACGGAGCATATATAAACGTATATCCTGGATGGCGATCAATCCCAAGACCCTTGGGACATAAGACAGGATATAGTTAGCTGTGCCATCGGACTCGCCGTTTATTATATATCATCATCAGCTTAGAGACGTCCACTGCTAGCCATAGGATCATTTCTGATTCGATCGCGCAAAGAGATTCCGAAGGGTCTCTTTCCGCGATCCAAATCGATTGCACTCTTCATAGCTCGTTGGGCTATTTTCACATTGCAGAAGGCCAATAGTTAGAGCCCACGTTTCGCTGCCATAAGGCATCGCTTGTAACACTGACCAGCCGAGAAAGATTCGGTGATTGGCCTCTTTTTGGAAGTTGGACTTCCCTAACTAGACTATCTGTCCTAAGTATACGTCAAGTATACGTCAACAACTACATAAAGCAAATTCTCAACTGTTACTGAGATGGATACAATATGGGCATTATACATCGTTTTGATCTTCTCCATGTTAATTTTGAGTCCCACCGATTAATAAACTCGTTTGAGGTCTTAAAGCATCGTGCTCTAATGCCATAACTACAATATGGTCGGCAAATCTAAGATGAGTGATGAATTTGCCATTAATATTGATGCCTAGTCCTTGCCATTCCAGGAGCTTGAAGCCGTTTTCCAAAGTGGCATTAAACAGTCTTGGAGATATAACGTCTCCCTGTCTAACACTTCTTTTTAGAGGAACCGCCTTCGAACTCTACTCCTGTACTCGGACAAAGTGGCGTTGTCATACAAATACTTCAACACTTCGGTGCACTTTTAATATGGCACCGAAGAGATGCAAGCACAGCCCGCGTCTCAACCAAATTGAAAGCTTCCTCATAGTCCACAAACGCCAAGAAAAATAGCCATATGTTATACATGTTTTCCCTCTTTTGTATAATTTGCGGCAGCGTACTTATGTGGTCTATGGTATTGTAGCCTTTTCGGAAATCGGCTTGTATGAAATTTTGGAATCATCCAACCTTCCGAACAAGCATTCCTGCATTCGAAAGGATTTGTATTGACCCTAGAAAACAGCTTATAAACACGGCTCAGGGGCGCTATGGGACTGTAATTTTTTAACAAATTTTTGTTACTTTTCTTAAAAAGCACTACCACGCTTCTTTTTAATCATTTTGGTGTTATACCCTCAAAAACAACGGTGTTGAAGAGCTTCTGAAGGGCTGTAAATATCGATGTTCCACCCGCTTTCAAAAGCTCAGCTGTGATTCCGTCATCACCCAGTGTCTTGTAGATTTTATCCCGAACATCTGTTTGAGTGAGATTAGAATGGTCTAATCTTGTTTGAGCTGATGTCAGGGATATCGTGGAAATAGTGTTGGATTAACTTGGGTCTTAGGTCTACCGAGCTGCTAATAGGCTTGATTCTCCATAATTCCTCTCGATTTCCTTAGGTTCCTTGGCCTTAGACAACGCTAAGCTTCCATTCTCTTCAGCTTAGTCATCAGACTTCGTCTAATAGATATAATTCTTGCAAACACTTTGGAGCCTTTGTTTTGCTCAATCGTCTCTTTAATAGTTTTTGTATTAAAGAGACGGATATCGTGTTGCATGGATTTGGAAATATGCCCATTGAGCCGCCTTCATGACATTGGAAAACTATAATCTCATCAAACGTTATCCGGCAATGAGGTCAAGAGAGTAAAGGAAAAGTTTTGAGATCTATTTAAACGGCAGGACTTAATAAACTTAATACCCACCATCCGAAGAGCTTCTTCAAGCCTGTAATTGACCGACATAAGGACATAAGGTTTTCCAAAAAAAGAAAAAAGTTCATCTCTTAACTCAGTAACTCGATCTCTAAAAAGTCAGCCAGCTTCTATCCCCTGGTGTTCTGTTGCCCATATCCAAACTGTTCCCCCCCCCCCCTCCTCACCTCATCCCTCCTCCTAGCTCATCACCGTCTTTTTTGCCCAACCTTGCGTTAAAGTCCCCCATAACGATAGTGAAATGACTGTGACTAACAGTGAATGAGTAAAACACCTTCTCTTGGAATTTTTTATCCCTGTGCATCTTAATCAACTCTTTCTCCAAGCTCCAGCTCCAGCTCAATAATACTTTCGTCAGTCCTCCTTATCCTAATGTTTTGTAATGTTAACAGAGCTAGTTTTTGGTTGGGGTGCGACTGCCGGAGATTGTTAACACCTACTAGCTCCATCATTACCACAGCCACTACCGTAGATAGGAATAACGAAGGTTCCGGGGACTGGTGGCCTAGTTAAATTATTGCCATGTAGGGTTTGCCCAATAATTGCCACGCTGCATTTGAGCTACGCTTGTTGGATAGTTATATTTTCATCTGTGGGTTCCGGAACCGCAGGGCTATTTTTAGTATATTATTTATTACATATATTCTATAAATATTATTATTATTATGTTGTATGTTTGTTTGTATCATAAATATATATGTATAGATATTACTAACAGCATCCCGCGGCTTAAACGGCATAAAGTTGTAGAACTTTCATACTGACTTTGCACCCATGTTTTACCCTTTTAATGATTTTCGAAAACAATATTTTACACGTGTTTCATGACTTGCAGTGAAGGAACCTTATTTAACAATACTAAATTTCGTTCGAATAACTTCAAAAGCAAAGAGTTTTATGTTACACGTTTTAGGTCAAATGGGGTACCCTTTGTTATAATAAGAACCAATGTGCAGAATTTCAAAATTCCAATCCTCATACTTTAGGCCCTGCGTTAATATGCCAGTCAGTCAGCTTTTCCTTGTTACATATAAACAGATTTTTCCTGTAAGTCTCATATCTGGTTAAACCGTCTTTAGAAATATGAGACAAGCATGATATTTAAGCCCGTAATATGATTGTAACGTCCGTCTTACTTTTCCCTGTACCTATCAAGTGGTCTCTGTAAGCCAATGCGATCACATTTTTTACGACAAAAGCTTACCAAACAAACCATGCAACATGTCTTTGCACTCCGAACAGTTGTTATAAATATTTTTTATTCTATTATTTCATGATAACAATAAATACTACTTTATGCTATACTTGCTGTATGCTTGAGTAGCTAGTAATTTCTTTAGTGTCGAGTATAGTGATAGATCGTTTAAATATGTATACATAAACCTTATTATATTTCTTTGTTATTAGGAATTATTATATTATGAATAATATATTTACACAACATTTTATATAAAATTCGCTCCGAGAAAAGACGCTTATAACACTTGTGTTACGGACATCAGATAACAGAGCAATCACTAATAAAATAATTAAATACATATAATTAACGACCAGACACAAAATGTTATCATCATCATCCCTATCTACGCCAGCCAGCTTCTTGACAACATAAATACTGTAAACAGCGCTTAAACAACGTTTAAAATTTTTGTTTTACCTTTTTCTGTACATTTCGAAACATTTAAACTTTTTTATTAGACTATGTCAACAAACAAGCATACAATTCAAATGATAATAAGCGTCACCTTAGCCGATGGACGCTTGTAATATCATAAGGATATAGCCCGCGCTACCTTTATAAGGTTTATGTATTATATTTGTAGATAGCAGTTTAAAAAAATCTAAATTTATTTATTCAAAAAGATCACCATCGATTGTTACTTCACAATTCACACTCAGTAACAAAAAGCGTATAGATCCAAATCTACAATCATTTACAGGTAATCATCACAAGCAATTAGGATGACATATTTTAGTTTTACACATTTGTAGATAAAAAATGATTTGTTATAAAAATGTTACCTCTAAGAAAAATAGTTAAAGGTTAAATAAATAAAGGCACACAGTTAAAATATTAAAAATAAAGTATTAAATTCAAAGTCAAGTGGACTGAACTATTGTCATTGGGTGTCCCTTAAAACCACTTTAATTTTCTTTGACAGTCACTAGATTATAGATATTAAATAATAATGTTAGTAATAATAAGTTGTAAAAGAAAAATCATTACAGCCTAACACTAATGAATGCCTGACACGCGAGTGTATCGTTTTAATGACCTATGCTATCTGCATAATTATTTTATTCGAGTACTAGTTAGTGCTTGCGCCTTTGTTGACGGACCCGATAGCGCTTCGGTAGAGTCCCTAATCTATGCACCAAGGATCGTGGGTTAAATTCACTCTCAGGGCATACTTATACATATGGTAAATATATGCGTGCGTTATGACTTGTTTTAAAGATAGATCAATGTATGGTATGATGTGTGTGATTATTTTTTAACAATTAGAATTTTTATTTATTGCTCATACTACTCCAATTAGGTTGGATTTCTTTATAGTTTGAGGTTTTTAATTTTTGTATTGATCCTTTCTAAACTAGTGTAAGTAAATGGGTAAAATCGGTATTATTGGGTATTACAAATTGTCATTGTTATTTTTTTTTGATATAGTTATCTTCAAAATTAAGATATAATGTTCAGTAACGATAACCATAAGTATCCTACTGTTTTAATATACATAGTATTAAGTCGTAACGTAAATAATAACACACATATATTCGATGCTATATGGCGTTTGATTTACAAATAAGAAGTACCTAAATATTTATTAATTATAAAATTAGGAGAAACACAAAAAAACGGCGTTTAAATAATTGGATCAGAGTACAAATATTTTGTTTGCAATCAAAAATCAAGCAGCAGACCTTATTCCACGAATAATTTTGATAATGGTCAAAAATTAAATCATACGGCAGCTTACGATAACATGAGTTTGCCTAGAAATATTCAGTCCTAAATATAACTACTTTATCTACAAGACAAACTGAAACAGCTCATTGCTGCTTTTATATTAAATATGCTGTACAAAAATAGTGCCATCATCCAGAATGACATAAATCAGTGATTTATTTTCAAATGTTTGCTAAATAAAATAGCTAATTGGTTATATTTTTCAGCTCTCATAAATACGTGTTAACTATCTAAATGTAGCACGTCCTGTCACGTCACCTAGCTTTGAAGATAGTTGAATCTGGCTGGTAGATATGAATATTAAATTTGACGATTTATGGTAACTTTTGGGACGTTCAGTGTTGCCAGAGTACTTTTTAGCTACATGGTAAATATTACCAATATCGGGCTACCGATTAACTCGTGAAATCGTGTCAAATAAACAGAAAGGTAAGTCTGATGACTTACCTTTCTGTTTATATACACGATATCGTATGTAAATTTATTATATATTCAATAATAAACTTACACACGATAGTTCAATATAGACTTGACTCCATAACAAGTAGCAAAAAGCAATCGTGCCATAGATATCAGGAAAATTACAACTATAATACTTAAGTAAACTTCAATGTGACCGCTATAGCAATATTGCGTAGAGATATGAACTCGTCTAAATGTGTAAAGCAATTGTCACGCATCTTTGTGCCTGAAAATCATCTGTGCATTTGATCCGAACGAAGACATCGGCTGTTTCATGACGCATCGCTTCTGCCATGTTATACTGTAGCGCGTGCGCAATCACCTTTATGCCGCATGCAGCAGGCACTTAATGCACTACTTATGTCTCACCCGGACCTTGACGTATTTGTCGATAACGTCAAATCATTAATAATAATTAAATCAATGAAGAGTAATTTAATTTTTGTAACCACTTCATAATTGTGTAATTGATGTTATTTAATAAAAATATGTTTATTACATAAATGTTCTCGGGGGGATCGAATCCCTTGTGTATAAAATAGGGACATTATGCAACACCAAATGCATCTTTTGGTCTGTCAAACACAGTAATACGTTGAATGATTATCTGGATGTTCAATGAACTAATATGATATTGATGATTATGTTAATAATGTTCAAGAGGCAAGATAATGCGAATAAATAATACTGACATAAAATTTAACCAAGAGCTATGTAGTCAAGCAAAATGAATAACTTTTTTTTGATAGGACCAAGATTTATTTCGTTTTCATTATATTTTTATCTGGAAACGGCTGGCGTATTCGCCTAAGACTTTTTTAAGAAATTAACTTTGGGATGTTTTATTTATATCAGTCACTAAAATGAAATTTTAGACTAGTTTCTTTAATATCTTATGAGATTAAAGTCTGTCTAGGTACATTCCTGTTTGCTACAGGATATAGTATATTTTGCTTAAATAAGAGGGCTTGCACATTTATGAGAACTTTTTTATTCGGCATTGGTACCGCAATTTTGCCTGTTTCTACCATCAAACATCGCTATATTCTAGCTTCAAGAGTAAGAGATTCAACGAAATCACTAAATAAGAAAATATCTCCTGGTTATAAGGTTATCGACGCGTGAGTTATATCTTTGTAATGATACGAACGTCTGCAAATAACTTTGCATCATTGTCGAAACTTGCAGTATTCATAGTAGATATACAAGAAGATAAAACATTAAAATTTACAGCCACGTTTAATTAATGTGTATAAGTCTTCAAACCCATCTCCGTATTTTTATAGATATATGGTATATTATTTACGGTATGACATAATAAAATAATAAATATATAGAAGAAAAAGAAGTGAATGTAAAAAGCTATTTGCACTGCTTATGTAATGTGTCACCACATAGTCCTTAACTTTAGATGTTTAAAGTATTTGATTATAGTTATATCCTTTGTTTATTAATTATCAAAAAATGCAAGGCTGATTATTATATAAGTGAAAAGGTCACAATGTATGTACAAAATAAGAAAAGCCTAACTTCAATCAATGTTTTCCCGCGAATATTTAATTTAAACGGCTAAAGGTCGCCCGATCACAATGAAAAGGCGTTAGGACAAAAAATATTTTGTTAGAGGAAAAAAGTGGTTACCGTCAAATATATTCCGTTGTTTTCATTTGAGTAGGGATGCTGAAGTGCCATACAGTGTAAATGGGGTTCTGTGAATCCGGGTCATTGAGTACTCCAAAGTTTCATGTGTACAGGGATGTTTTGCGAAGTCATGTCGCAAGTATGCGAAACTAAGTTTAGGACGCGGCCCAAGTCTTTTGAAAAGCAACCGTTTGGGATGAAAACTTTGCCGGTTTTAGAATTGCTCCGCAAAGAAAATTCAAATCAGATTTCACGATGTTTTAAAAAACAATTTGACTTAATTTGCCACCGAAAACAAGAACTTCACCTTAACAAGGCTACAAATTTTCTCGAAATTAAATTTTCTATGTCAAATGATTCATTCAACTGTATTTTTATTATTAAATATATAGTAATTACTTTTGTATATTACAGTTTTTTTTACTACCAAATCAAGTTTTTATCCTACAAGAGTAAACCAATTCTTAACAGATCAGTGCTATTCTTCGTTATATTATTTATTGGTTTATTAGATTATATATGGATTTTAGGAAAAATACATATTCTGATTGTATTTGAAGCACACTACTACAATGACAAAGTTTTATACCTATTATACTCTCTAATCTTAGCAAATACTTTTGATTTCATTTGTTTCCATTTATTCATTCTTTCTCTAAAAATATTTTATTCATTTCATTTCACAAATATATTATATCAACTATTTTCTAATATATTCTTTATTAATATATTTACTTCAATACTGTGTGTTCTACGTTTCGGCTACCTTACGGTGATTGTTTTCAAGAGTGGAAAGGATTATTATGCCGGGACAATACGTTAAAAAGCAATTAATATAAAATTTCTGTTTCCTCCTATTAATTATTATCATCATCTTATCAGTTATAAAACGTCCAATGCTGGACACAAGCCTCCCTAAGTAATCTCCAATAAGACCGGTTGTATGCAGCCTGTGTCCAGCGCGATCCTTCGGTTTGAGTCAGATCGTCTGTCCAACTTGCGGGCGGACGCCCTACACTGCGCTTGCTGGTACGTGGTTTCCATTCCAGAACCTTACGATTCTATCGGCCATCGGTTTTACACGGTTTTTATTTTTTTTTACGGTTTTTATCAGTTTACACGAGAACAGACTGAGCATAGCCTGTGCCTGACCTTTACTACGATTGTTTTCAGTTTAATCAGAGTATATATGTCCTTGGGCAAATTTAACAGTATCGTATTATGATGAAAATATCAATACATATCGGTGACGTTGTTTTTAATATATATTATTAAGTTTCACTGCAGAATAAATTCGTTAAGATGGTATACGTTAATGTAGCCTACATAAAAGGTTCGTATCTTCGAGGATATCACTAGCGAGTCACCAACCATCAATTTTGTGGCTTAAGATATTATATCATAATTACCTAACAATGCGAACCATGCTAAATGGCAATTGGAATAGGTAAGATGTATCACTGAAGACGATGTTTCATAAGCTATACCTTTTATGTATAGTTCTATATACTGTGTCGACAAACATATTATTTGTATTGAAAATATACATAACATGCTATCTATGAAATGAGAGCATATTTTGTTTACCTGGCAAATGTAAATATTTTGAGATTTATTTAACGTAAACTGCAATATCGCTGGTTTGAAACTCGCAGCGAAATCAAATGAAAAGTAATAAAAATGCACAAGTGGAATATATCTATTGGTCGTACGGTACCGGCCGAGTAAAATAGTTTTACCTGGATAGTACGGCAAATATGATTTTGATAATGTTATCAATCGATCAACGTCTGTCATCATCGTAGCTCATATGATAGTGGAATGTGACCAACAGTTCTTCTTGCGATATACCCTGCCTTCTGCCACATCAACTTCTTAATTCTCAAATATTGGCACCTTCAGAGTTTCTATTCTTTGTTTCTTGATCTTTCTCTTTGCATGATCAATCATGCAAAGTGACTCCGAGCGACTTCATAACTCATTGAGCATCAATTTATTTATAGATTATTTTAATAATCTGTTATTTATATTTAAATAATTGAAGTATTCCGAGTTTAATCGATGACTATTATATATATATTAAGGTAAGAGTTAATTTTGGGGGGTCTGACTTCTGCCTTATGTACAGTTTTTCAAGTCGGAAAGCCAACGTCCTGGGAAGGGAACAGCCTTTACTTTATGTACGTTTATCTATATAATTCATAATTGGTGACACAAGATCTACCATACTCGGATTAACATTACATACATAAAGAGTACTTACTAATCACTGAGAGCCTTATTAGAAAACCCAAAGTACCCCAACGATTCACGGAGAGGGCAATATTTTGAGTTGTATTCCGTGATTGAATCAGGAGTAAGAAGATCAGGGTAAAAAACAGAGAAACTGAAGTTACGTATAGTCGAGTAGCTTAGCAAGATGATATGGAAGTGCAGGGTATAAAAACGCATAATTAATGGCCGAAGACACCTAATTTATTAAGACCCAGTAAGGTCTAATAAAATAATGATATAAGGTTGTGCAGCGCTTGTCGGTTCGTGTTGTGACTTTCGTATCATGTGTGCGTGTTATTGTAGTGTTAATTATAGTTTAAAAATTATCTACTAACAAACAATGACATTCATATGACGTAATATTTCTGAGAAGACTCACTGTTATTGTTTATGACGTCATTCGGTCAATGGGTCAATTGATGTCTAGACATAAACTAAAGGGTTTAATCAAATAAAGTGCCGTAAAAATACACAGAAGAAAATGATTTCTTAAAATGTATTCTTTACCCAGTAAAGTAATATCCAATTTATTTGTTTAACCTTGAAAATTACTTTTAATTTATGTGTTTGCGTCTAGACGTTAGTACTTAAAATAATCTAGTCTTTTAATTCCTGACAAGTATATGTTAAAGTGTGTTTCACATTATTTTTGATGTATTTTTGAATAGATAAGTTTGTTTACACTTCAGTGACAGATAAACTAGTACGATTTGATATTAAATTGAAAATGAGTGGTAAGCGTCATAATTGGTTGTAGTATTTGACAGATTTGTATTGGTTGAACTATTTTATTGTTAGGCCTGATGGCGTATTCGATAGTGATACTCTCTTTTGTGAGAGCCGTGAGTTTGATCCTCACCCAAGATAACCATATTTATATATGCGATGCATATTGGTCTAAGTTATGTGTAAAGATATAATATATATAAGTGTTAACATTTGTTTGTGATTTCTCTGTTGTCTGATTTAACACAAGTGGTATAAATCCCTTATTTCGAAGTAAGGGTCAATGTTTGCGATGTATTTACGTACCTTTTTATTACAATAGGCGTCTAAGTTACTTCTCTTCCCTCCTTATCATTTACTTCTATACCACTTTCTATTGGTTCCGGTAAAGGTGTCGTTAAGGACTACTGAGATAATAGTAGCCTTTAACGTCACCTGGTACAGGCGGAGGTACTAATTTTCTCAGTCAGTACCACAGGGCGATTATTCAAAGTACGCTTTCAAAACCACATTATTTCGTATCAACCATAATCTCGAATCATTATTTATTTGATGAGTAATGAACTTTAATAAAAACATATAAAGTATAAAATACAAAACATGAGCGACACGAATAAACGATTCTAACATGTTCAACTCTTTTAGTTCCAAGGTACTTCAATAAAATTGAAATAGGCGCAACAATACATTATTATGCTATATGATCCACAAAAAAGCATTTACCTTCGTGCTATTCCATTTTATAACTTAGAAATTCATGATATACAGTACTGAGTCAAATAGAAATTTTCCTAAATCACTTTTCGGATAACGCGATTTTCGAATAAATCCTACTTGCTCTGCTAAAACGTATCATAAATTCTGTTCAATATAACGTACGTAAAAAATAACCTCGGGCCATATTTTTATTACACTCGGCAACAATGTCTTGTTAGAGAAGTGAACTTTTTTACAATATATTGTTTTCACTGGTACGTTTTGTTACATTGTATAAACATGTATATTGTTGTTTATGTCAATAGCACAGCAATTGTTTGGAAGTAGACTGTATATTGCGTAAGGAAATCCTCATACACATAACGAGTTACGATTCTTATGATTTTTTTAAGCTTTGAATTTAACAAAGATATACTTGTACTTTTGACCGCTTACAGATGATGTGGTGACTGCATTTTCAACCGGTTGAATAAATAAGAATATTCCAAAGAAGCTGCATTTAGTCAGATTTTAAATAAATTCAAGAAAACTCAAACCGAATAAATGGTTTTACTCGAATCAAAATTCTTGGAACTCTTACTTCTATCTAAGAGCCCTTGTAAATATACAGCAAATTTTCGTGATTAATATTTGCTTACCTCATTTCCTTTTTATTTAAAGTTGAGTTTATTTTGGTACACAATTCAATTTTAGCATAAAATGGATTCCGAAAATTAATCAAAAAGTACTAGTACCTAGTAGTATCATTAAACATATCATATTAAAATAATTATTTTAAATAATTAAAGTAAATTTAAGTATTTGTTTTAATAACAATTCTAGAGTTCTTTTGTAGCAATACATACAAGTTACACTTGACTAAAAAGAATATCTAGCCCGTTTCCAACGGATCTATAATCAAACACTTTAAAACTCATTATTTTTTATATCTATACTATATTACACATAAAAACTTTTTAACTGATTAAAATTAACCTGTTTTAATAAAGCTGATATACAAGTTTAGTCAAGGATCGCGTAACATCGAGTGCAGTGACCATTTTATCAAGATTATAAGCCTAGGTCCGAAAAATTTTGTTAAATTAAAATCTTTAAAGTAAAGCAATCTAAGCATTACAAAAACATCGTTTTAAGTCCTAGTAGTATATAAAAAATGCATGAATGAATTCCAGCAAATAGCTAAATAATATATATGATTTAACGAAGTTCTTCATTCTTGGTGAATTATTTGAAGATGATCACACAAGCATTTTTCTTATTATTGATTGATGATTTTGCTTTCTTGGTCCATTTCCTCAGCCGGTGGTGACACTGCGAATGAAAAGAAAACTAATCTTAAACATAAATCCTATTGGACTAAGGTAAGATCATGTAAAAAATATGATTCCGAGATCGGAATTTTTCCTGAATAGTTTTTAATGTGAAAGCTCAAGTAGAATTTCAGAATAATGAAAATCTGAGTAATAAGTTTGACTTTGAGACATTTCCAAGACTAAGTTCAAAAGTATTTTATACGTAATAAGATTTACTAAGTTTTTGAATTATTGATTCGTTTTATAAATATATTTAATGATTGCTTGTAATTTGTTTGTCATTAAAGTAGCTGATGCTTATATATAAAATAAAATTCTTAAGTTAACCGCGTTTTATTTATATAAATAAATATCGTATGATAAAATCGTTAGGTAATTCTTGAGCTAAAATCCAGTTTTATCAGAACATGATTAAATTGAATCGCGATATGCCTGTATATTTAAAATATAGTTACTGCTTTGTAACATTTAGATAAAATTTATGTTGTTGTAATTAATATAAATAAATAACTTTGCATTACATTTAGTTAGAAATTAGGTCAATTAATGACCTAACTTCAAGTTAAGTGGCCTAAACCATCAATATTTTGGTTAGAATAATAACAAACACCCAAACACAGAACAAATAAAACTGTTCATCACATTACCAAATACACAAAAATAGGCACAAATATAACAAAACAATCTAAACAAATTTCTGCACGTCTGATTTGCAATTGCAAGCTTAGTAACCTGGATCTTAAAGGATTTAAAAGCACGATTCTCTGCAGCTAAATGAACATCGAAACAGGTTAACACTAAACAAATATCCATTGGTTTATTAGAACAAGGTTCCTTTGGGCGTTACGTAAACCCGAACTTATTTACTAGACTACAGGCCTAATCTGGCTTAAATATTCACAACAATTGGACATATGGAACTCACTGCTGCACAATCAATATAGATTCAGTTCGGCACTGAACAAATATTCCTTGTTAATTGGATCAGGTAAATATCGCGAGCTGTTTCCTAGAACAATTAAGCTGTATTGGTAGTATTCATGGCTGTAAACACAAGAACCGTCGGTTGAGCTGCAGTTCATGTTTATTTATCGAGTTATTTATTTTATTTTATTTTTATTGATATAAATATAACATCGGCCGGCAAATAAGCAAACAATCCGCGTGATAGTAAACCTAACACCAGCCTATAACCACTCGTAATATCGAGAGGATATTACTAGCGCGTTGTCAATTTTGTGACTTGATAATGTTACATCACATTACCCAGTAATGCAACTACCTCTCTCATTCTTTAACCCGGATCACAACAATTCGAAAATTGCTGTTTAGCGGTAGATGTAGATGAGAGTGAAATACCATTGCAGATTACCTTTGAATGAGGTCTATTTTATCTAAATTATTTTCGTAAGGTACCGGAGAGTACTGAGGTGCCGAGTCGACGGATGGCGGTATATCCATCCGTAACAGTACAGCTGAAATGAGGGGATGGGTAGCAGCATCCCCATTGCGAAAGCTGCGATCTGCGATTGCCAACACGCTTGCCCAGCGCGGCAATTACTCGCAAATTTTCCCCTTTCTTGGGGAGCAGTGAATTTCCTGGAAATTTCTTGTGAAATGGCTGGAATGATGATGAATATAAATACGACCTATTTCCTGTTAACTGAATGTAAGTAAAAATTTCACGGTGAAACCCTATTTTAGAATAGCCAGAAACGTACTGGTAAAAGTTTCTACCAAACGTCGAATACGTCGTCTTACATAAAATAAACGTAGCTATAAATATCGAACCTGCCCGTGGAGCGAATCCCAATCGGAAACATTTTATTCCAAATGTCTTCTTAGTAAGAGTGTTTCCTATGATACAGGGCATAGGAATATTTTATTTCATAGAAGATAAAACCGAAGGCATACTGAGCCGTAAAACAAAGGGCCTCTAAGGGTACAAAGTCAATGCTGTTTCGCTTTTTATGTCAAGGTTTTAGTGGTTACAGTGTAGACTGCATGCAATCGATACTTTGTTATTTTCAAAGACGATTCATGCATAGCTAAATGCAGAGTGAAAAAATCACTACGTTTATAAATAGGTACAAAAATGAACAAAGTGTAGATCTGATCGTTTGTTAAATAAGTAAAGATAAGAGCATGTTAACTAAAATATTATAAAAAGAGACGTGTATGTAACAAAAAAACAGTCAGGGCAAAATATACTGCAACAAGCAGTGCTTCGCGGTTGCATCCGCGTATTTAAATATAAATTATGATATTATATCCCTTATAATATTATATCCCTTTCCCATATAAATCTGATAAGTCGTGGGTTCGGAGAAATAACCCAGGACAAATATTTATAAGTGATATTTATGTTGTTTCTATGTCTAGGTGTATATTCATATATGTGTAAAATATATATTTCGTAGTTTAAATTTTCCCGCGCAGTCGCGCATCTAATGCCAATCAATTTTACCTGTGGTAAAATAATTATAACCTACAAATTTCACATTGTCATAATCTGAGAAATTACTTGTTTAAATAAAATACCACTAAAATAATTGTGATTTAGAACTGTAATTGTAGATAATAACATTAAATGTCGTTTCTTTTCTTACAGGAATGTAAGGTTATTATTAACACTTGTTTCATTGTTGTTGTTGTTCTTACAGAGAAACTTAATTGTGTTTGATTGACTTTGTCGTCCAAATTACACATTGGATAATATAATCTTATATAAGTTCAGTATGTATTCAAGTATTATATCTGTGATTCTGTAACACAAGTACTTTAAAATACTTATCATGGGGACAGGTCAATGTATGAGAAGTTTCGTGAATTAATGACGATTATGATCTTATTATTAGCTATGTTATTTTTCGTTTGTCAAAGAGCAATTGAAATTAGTTTCTTAGTTTTGAGTTTATTAATTGTTATTACAAACGTACAACAATACAAATCCCGCTTACACGCGACCACTTTAGGTAAGGATTTCTTGTTTATTATAAATATATGGTGAAAATATAAGGCTACTTATTTCTTTTCTAGAAGAAGAATAAAAAAAATTAACTATTTATTAGTGAGTATCTCAGTGGTTTTCTAATCTATTGTTACAAACTAAATTTTTTATAAATATAAATTACTATAAGTCGCTTGAAATGACATCAAGTACAGAGGATAGTGCTATCCTGATCTACCTGGTGGCCCGATTGAAGTACTGACATATTTTTTGCTTATTCCTTTTTGATTATTTATTGTATTTTTTAAGTACTTTAAATTATAGTGATTTATACTAATGATATTCATGTAAAAATTATTTTTAGTCGTAAAGAATAGATTTAAAACCACTGAACTTTTAACTAACAGAAAGGTTCATTCTTCAATTCTTACTCTAGGAGTATCAAAAATAGTCTATGTTAACCTTTATATTTAAACGCCTGTACCCCATTCAACTGTATAAATACGAAATCTGGCACAGGGAGTAGAATGCAATAGTATGCAACCTGCTAGTACTCCAAGGTTCAAATGAGTTTAATTTTGTGACTAAGAATAATTATAGGAAGAAAAAGTGTTATAATATTTTAAACTAACACAAGCAAAGCAACCTCGGGATCTCCGTTCAAATCCGTTCTATATTTTGCATAAATAAATAAAAGGCCTTTCGTTTCACAACAAACATTTAAACGCCATCATGTTTCGATATTTCAAATGTTAGCAAATATTGTTAATTCGAAACGAATACTATATAATTCATCGGAATCATAAAACGTGATGCAAAATTATTTAAATTCGACGTAGTTCCATTACCGACTCGTAGATGACGATCTAGTTACCTATTTGATTGTCCAAATGTACAGTTTTAGTAGGTCGATTTGTAATTTAAATGGACGACTAGTATAACATAATTGTGTTTCTTATATATATATATATATTTAATAAACACAATATATATACATATATTAAAAGAGGACCTGACTGATTGACAAATCAAACCTAAACTATAAGTGTTCCTTCTTTAACGTAGAGGAACACTAAGGATTTTTGAAATTCACTTTAGGTGTAAATATTTAAAACGGGGGTGCAAAGTTAGTTTAAAGTAAACTTCACTTTTTGTGCAGTTATTCGAATGAAATTCAATAGAATGGTTTTATATTTAAAGCCACAAAACGTGCGATAAATAATATTTTAAATATCATACCCTTAGGAAGGTAAAAGAGGGATGTAAATTTAGTATAAAAGTTCTATAAGTAATATATTTGGGTACTAGCTTAGCCGTGAGGTACCGGCAGAGTCAATTAGTACCTCCTTCTCCTCCTCCTCAGTACCAAGTGTCGTAAGAGGTGAATAAGGTACCAGAACTGACAAAGAGCATTATATCCTTGCATAAAAGTCAGCTCAGTCTCCTTCGCGAAAGCTGCGTTCTGCGATTGCCAACACGCTTGCCCAGTGCGGCAATTATGGGCAATATACCCCCTTTCTTGGGGCCTATGTCCAACAGTGAATTTTAAATGGCTGGTATGATGACTCGCTGACCCCATAGACATTGACCTATGTCCCTGTGTATTTAAGCTAGTTTAAGTTACACCGCCATCTATCGATTTCGGTACCTTAGTCACCTCTTCCAATACTGGAACATGAGGAGATACTATTCTACTCTGCCAGTAACCCACGGCAATACAATATTATTAGCAACTATCTAACTATATTATAATCAGTGTTCATGGAACTGATGTGTTGAGTGAACTGTTTGTTTATACTATATAAATTGAAGCTTATTAACATGACAGTAATAAAAACGTTATAAATAAAATAAATTTGATTACCCATTGTATTACTATTAGTTTCAAAAAAGGTATTTCGTAAAACCTCAAAACCATATAGTAAATATAAATAAGCATAAGCTAGCTAATAATCGTCAATTTCCATTTGAATTTGGAACAAACGAAGCATATAAAACTGTATTAATTAACTAAACTACCGACGAAAGTCAACATTGTCTAATAGATAAACTGTGACCACAATATCACAGACCACAAACAAAGCCTATCCACGTAGTTATTAGCTATAAAACGTTATAGTTACAGTGGTTACAACCGCAAAGTCAAGTGAAGGCCATTCACAAATAGTTTACTAAGAAAACAAGTTTTATAAAATCGAGTGGTATTTCATATATCAAAACTATAGCCTTTTTTTGTATAATGTACAATTACAAACTTTTAATGTACAATTACAAAGTTTAGTTCAATATATAAATTTCACAAGATCTCATATATTGACCTGACTCCAAAATACGTCGCTTAAAGTTATTGTGTTATGGACATCAGACTAGGGCAATCACGAATATAATACAAATAA
Source organism: Heortia vitessoides (assembly GCA_020976665.1). NCBI lineage: Eukaryota > Metazoa > Arthropoda > Insecta > Lepidoptera > Crambidae > Heortia > Heortia vitessoides. The sequence continues at coordinate 16,752,572 of JACJUM010003237.1, forward strand.
AAAATATGAACACCAAGCCACAGAAAAAACACAAATATACATCATATATATGCCCTGGGTTGGAGTCGAACCTACGACCCTTAACATAGGATCCCTGATATTGGGTCCGTCAAAACTAATAAACTTTAAAACTAAAAGTAATCTAGACAATATTAGTATAAAATGAATAGATATAAATATAACGAATAAGCTTAAAAAACTACTAGGATAATATCAAAAATCTTTTACTATTATATTTTCAAAATATCTGAGATCCTTCTCTAAAATAAAAATTTTAAAAAAAATAGTAATTCTCGTTAAATAAATGCAATTTATTGTAAAACTTGTGCTCATAATAAATGATAACTATGTGCTGTCTGTGAATTGGTAGGAATTGTAGCGAAACATTAAAAAGAACTTACCGAGCATTTAATATATCGTGTTGCCCAATGGAATATGAAATATTTTGAATATGTTTACACTCCTGTTCACAAAGAGCACTTATGTTCATCTCTCTTTTATTCTCTCTCTCAACTGAGAAAAATACCAGAACGATTCCAAAAACTTTTTTACTATTAGAAAGTTATATTATTGACAAAAAGCATCAGCTATATTATATCCCCATATTCTCCCGGGGTACGGAACTACACGGGTGAAACTGATAGATTAGCAAGGTAGAAAGCTGAGAGGTACGGGCAGAGTAGAATCCCTACCTATTTTCCAGGTAATGGGGATATATCTATTCAAAACAGTGTAGCTCAAGACCAGAGGGTGGGGATGGGCAGCAGCATCCCTGTAGCAAAAGCTCCGCTCTGCTATTGCTTACCAGCATGGCAATAATGGGTAAAATTCTCCTTAAAAAAAATTGTTCTTGGGGAGGCCTATGTCCAGCAGTGGACTTCCAACGGCTGAATAGCTGTAAAAATGAGATTAGTGAGTCCTCTTTTAAACGTAGTCCGCATTGGTACACTAAAATTATATGTTTTACTGCCAAACAATCGCATTGTTTGTTCCAGTTTGAAGGTTGAGAGTCAGTGAAATTGGAAAAATGACAAGACATATTTAGTTCATAAATTGGCAACGCACTGGTAATAATATATTTTGTGATGAGATAGGCGTATATCGGCTGCGGTGACAAATACTATCACAAGGACCATATTTTTATTTATTGACCTACTAATATAAAAATAATGGAGTTAGTAACGCCACTACAAAGAAATCGCTAATACAATATCATCCTTATTTTAAATTTAAATCTGACTTGCGTTATAAACATAACAGTTTGTTTGGGTAAATGTAAGTACGCACACGAAAAAAATTGATAGTTTGGAATCAATACAAAGTGTATGTATGTTTCATACAGGAAACATATTCTCGTAGAATTGATGTGGATTTCTTTAATTAAGTACGATATTCTGCACTTATGCCCGAAATAATAAGAGATCCTCAGGACTTAATTATAAAGTAAAGAGTAAATATTAACGAAATACCCGTGGAAACTAAGCTAGCAGTACGTGCGTCGGATTACCGACGACTGCACCTTGGCATCATTAGTTCCAACATGTCATGTCGAGTCTTTAGATTATCTAAATTAAAGTATTTTTTATCAGTTAGCCTTACCCTGATGGTACTTATAGATATCATTTAGATTTCGTAGCTCTAGGGCTTAGTTAGTGATTTCGTTATTCTGGCTCACTTACGCCCCGTATCGTTGATGTAGTGTCAGGTCCAAGCGTAGCTAAAGGCCTTACTCTTATTGTTTATAGTAAGTACTGGTACTTATAATCTTGAGTCAACCTAAAAAAGTTTTGAGAAAAGTACTCTTTTTAAATTTGGAATCTAGGGCAAAATCAAAACAATGACTTTGAATTGACAAAATATTAGATTGACTTTGTTTAATGTTCACCACATTAAACAAAGTAAAGTAAAATAATACCATCCCAAATGTTAAGCTACGCATTGCAACCACGCCTGCTCAGCGCGGCAATTAAGGTCAAAAATCCACATTTCTCAAGCATTGAACGTTGTGCGGCTATTATGCTATAATGATGATGATTAAATCACTTGAAATTTATATATATTTACTTTTTAGTTAACTGTTATCATACTGTATTATGTGATGTGATGGTGAAGTGATAATGAGTATATCCTATAGTATATAGTATACTCTATTCCTGATGTACGATATTTTATGTATATATATATATATATATATATATTTATATCATATGCATTTATTGCGTTTATTTATACAAATATGTATGCCACGTTTATTTATTTTGTATATATATTGCCTGCACCACCATATATATATATATATTCTGTTTTGTGTAATGGTTGACTGGGAGATAATGCCATCTGGCATTAAGTCCGCCATTTGTACATTTTGTAACATTTTGTGCAATAAAGTTAAATAAATAAAATAAAAAAAATATATCCGAAGAAAAATCTGTGTAAAAAAGTATTGGCACATAATTCACTGGGGGCACTTAATATTTCAGTATAAAATATTTTCAAATAACTTGAAGCAACACCTTCCAAGTTAGTTTCAGCATACTTATTAAGCAATTCCGTAGTTTAAGCCATATTAACTCGTGTTAAAGACTTTGAAGCAGCACGTTAATTGCTTGTGTGATTGTCTAAGCGATTTTGTAAAGTTCTAATAGGCCTGATTATATAGCTGTGAACCGTAACACAGTTGGAATAGATCTTATCGCATTAAGAAGCTATGGCGGCATCGCAATCAATACCAGTAGGGAGTTTTGGTGACTAAACTCAAATATAAGGCAGCTGTTCAGGCTCAAATGTCAAACGATTCACAAACAGACAGAAGCTATAGTACTATAAGGTATGTGGCAATAGACAAGGCATATAATACGGAGAACCAACGGACGATGGTGCGTAGGACCTTACCCGCCCTGTGCAGCGTAGGACGTCCAATTAGTGTGGACTGACGATTTAACTAGAATCGCAGGTTCAACTGAGTGCAGATCGTCAAGCAAATGGCAGTTTAGTGGCTGTAGTATAGTATCAATCAGGAAAGCTTATGTCCAGCATTGGCCGTCCCATGATTTTTTAACGAGTTTGATGGCGCAGATAGTCGTGATCCTTTCTTAGGCACGAACGGTCGTGGGTACGACCCTCTGTTTGGACACATATTTATATGACGCTTATTTGTACTTGTTCTGTTTATGGGTATTATTTATACGTATTGAAGTATTATTTTTGTAATTCCTTTTTTATCAGATATTCGTGACGCACAAGTGCTTTAATGCTACTTCTCTCGGAGTTATGTCAACGTGTGAATTTATATATAATTATTGTACTAATAAAGAAACAAAAAATTGTAAAAAAACTATCTTCACGCTTGAAAATCAAAAGCGAACCTTTATAATTAATAAAACATTTATATAAACTATAGATGAAAAGTACCAGGGACGTAGGTTTTTCTTATGTCTTAGGCGTGACGACTACAATATTATATTTATATCAGTTCGCTGCAAATATAGGTAGGTAAAGTTTTAAAATATTTCACCGATTGCTACTATTATATTCATATGCTACAAAGCACTAAAATATATATCTAAGCAAAATAAAAAACTTGAAAGTAATCAATATTATCATAGTCTCGTTATTAGTTTTACCAAAAAAGAAACGGAACCATTCAAGATTCCAATCTAAGACTTTGCAGTACTGGTGACGTCGCCAGAGCACCTAAGTCATTATTAGACCCTAACACGGTTGTCACGCTCCTACTAAGATATCACATTATTGCGATTTCAAAGTTGTACGAGCCAGAATTCACTTCGGAACTTTGTAGACTTATTATAATATTTAAGCACAATTTCACTATCACTGCGAATTTATTTTCTTTCGGCATTATTACTCAATGCTTTTATATTAATGTACTTTTAAACTGAAGATTGTTCAAAAGTTCAGAGCAATTGTGAAATTATTAAAAAAAGTTTCAAAAGTATGTACATTGTTACATTTGTTTACAACTCAGCCATTCGATATTATTAAAGTTTGATTTTAATAAATCCCGCGGATGAACTATCAACATGATGTTGCAAAACAAATACATATTTTATAAGCAATATTGTATCGTTTTACGAGTTTTTTGCAATTCGATATGCAAAAGGTGCAAGTGAGCGCGCAAAATATTTGTTTTATTTGTACTATATATTATACTAAATATATGTTTTTGAATGCAATAAAAAATTCGTTATATAATTTCAAATATCAACTGAAGAAAATTAAATCCGGTATATATATATATATATATATATATATATATATATATTTATCACGTCTGTTTCCACTTGCTACAATCTTGACATAACACACATCTCTTGCTTCCCTTACTTCTTCCCATAAGTCCTTTTATACACGCTCGTTTATTCTTGATACTTCTGACCTGGTCCTTCTTTAATACCTCTTCTACCTGGTTAAGGTGTGTTCGTTTAGGCCGTCCTTAAACAACTCTTTTATTTACCTCCGTTCTATATATATGTGCAGTAATTTCACTTTCATCCTATTTATTTACGTGTCTAAACCAACTCTACATTTCTTCTATTGTTGTCTTAATATTTTTTATACCACTGAGATCTCTTATCACACAATAAACACTTTTAATTATCTTAAAAACTCACACTATACATACTTCGAAGTGCTCTCATTTCGACAGCATTTACTTTACTCGCGTCCTTTTTACTACCATATGTCAGTGTTTTAACCCACACCCCTCTCTAAACAATCAGTTGTGCCCATTTTGATACGATTTTGCTGTCAATGAGAGCATTATATTTTTCTGATTTCCCAGGATATATTCTTAGTTTATATTTTTTAAATAATCCATCTTCCTATCAACCGCAAGACATTCATTACTAAACTTCCGAAATCATTTATAATCATCAGGGTTTTGATCAATAGTTGTCGCGGGCAGGTATGGTAGCAAAAGCAGAACATAGGTTTCCGATGAAGATACTACTTCCTATCCTCATCCCGTTAATTTTGTTAATTACACATCTTTCTGTTCCTGTACCTTAGTCGAAATTTACGACGTTTGATTATTCTATGTAGTACGTACCATTATACTTCGTACCCTAAGTACTATTCTGATGTATAAAGTTAAAATTGCAAAGATCAATGTCCATATTAGAACTGAAATTTATATCAATTTATCCAAACGAACTTTTATGTTTATCTATTAAGTGTAACTTACCTTAGGCAAATATTTTTATTACTTAGTATAATCTGTCCAAAACCACAATTGTAGCTAAGAAATTATCATGAATAATAAGATATGAAGTTGTTACAGGGTCATTTAAATATCTAATCCCAAGATTGTTTTTTTTGTAGTCAGTAAACAAGCTAAAACGCAGCTTATAGCTCCTGTCAACATCACATCACAAAGGCATTACTAGCCTTTTGCCAACCTTTCAAACAAAAGATACTATGCCACGTTTACTTAGTAATTTCTTTCACCCTTTAAACCAGAATACTGCAATACGAACACTGATATTTCGCGGTAGAAATAGGTGAGAGCAAAGTATGTGGACGACCTTTGTAAAAATACCTCTTGTAAAGAATATTCAATATTAAGTGAATTTTTAAGAATTTCCATCTTAAAATCATTAAATCCGTAAATTTTATCTATAAAGAAAATTCTTTTCTCACCTAATACATTACTAGAAGTATTTATTTCGAATGAATATTTAAATCAGTGTACATTAATCCTCACTAAAGACGGATAACTCCGCCATTTTGTTAAGGTTTAAACGTGATAAATGGGGATTCCATTGCCGTTCCACAGGCTGATAAAGATATCGTAACACCTTTTCGAAACAAATAGATACCTGAGTTGACACAATTCGCTGCATTCTGTAAACGAGGGGATAAGAAAATAGTGACGCTAAGGAAAAACCTTTTTTGTTACAATAGAAATAAATCTTCTTTGTCCTTTTTTGTTGAATAATAAAAATATGTAAGAGGTGCTTACAATTTTACGTAACAATTTATAACATGACTCGCTTTAACCACGGTTTCACCCGCTTTTAGTTTCGGAAAAAAAATTAAACGTTAATAAAAAATGGTGCTTTTATAGTGTAGACAAGTTTATTGACAGTAGCAGTAGCAGTAGCATTGAAATAATTAATCATGTTGATAATTTGACTTTTTTTAAAGGATTCATATACTTGGATTTTGAAATTTTACTCCTTTTCTTATTGACATTATTAAATTATCATTGTCAATAATATAATTACAATTTTATTTTACAAAAGGTACAATATTTTACACAGATATACCGGATATGTGTAAAATATCTTTTTAAATGTCAGTTTGTGCTTATCATATTGTAATGTATTACACAATTTATATTGTTCTGAAATAAATTAAATTGATCATATATTTTTGTCATCCTTGATAAATCTATCTAATACTTTAAGGTTTCTTTAAATTAGTATTATTTATTTTTTATAGTATTATTATATATATATATTATATATTATTAGTAATTCCTGGTATTCCGATAAACACGCTGTTAAACCGTACAAAGTCTACAACTTTATAATATTAGTATAGAACTATAGATTGGTATGTACCCGTAAGCATATTCCATAGTTATAGATTCGATACCCTCCCAGGACAAACATTTATATGATAAATATCATACAGGTCTTTTATTCTGATGTCCGCAACACAAATACTTTGCAAGTTGTACGAGATTTTGTGTGAGTTTATTAAAGAACAGACAAATATTAATATATTTAAAAAAATAATTAACACGCTCGCAAACCATGTTTTAAAAGAAATGCATGTGCTAGTAGGATAGCAAACAATTGTATGGTGGTATAATATGTAGTTAGCGTAGTGATATGGGAAGAGTCTAACTAGGGCATCGCCGTCTTTGTAACCTGGAGGCTCGTATCATATTATCTATTATTTAAGTGCATCTTTTAACCTTTAAAACTTTAAATAAATAAAAATACTGTTATAGGTAGATTGATATGTAGAAATATAGATAATAAGTTTATTTGCACATAAAATAAACCTCATATAAACAGCAAAATACATACATACAACGGGGAAAGCATAGACTATAAAATACCACTTGCTAAGATTTTGGTATTCCTCTCTTGCTTCCTTTACTCGTGTTAGTTCTATTATATACGCTCGTTTATTCTTAGTATTTCTGACCTAGCTCTTTTTTAATTTGTCTTATATCTGGTTAAGATATGTTCACCTAGGTCACATCACCTCGTTAATTCTGATCTGTCCCTTTTTAATACCTCTTCTATCTGGTAAGGTTACGTTGACTTTGGTCGTCTTAAACCAACTCCTCCATTCACTTCCGCTTTATTTATTTATACAGTTATTCTCTCACCTCCATCACCCCAACATTGCTTTCTCTATTGTTGTCACAACATCTTTTACACTACATCGATCTCTTATGGCAATATTCTTTAATTTATTTCTTTCACTGCTAGTTGATGATGCACAAGGATGCTAAAAGTTCTTGAAAATAACATAAAAGTTATGAATAAAACTTAATGTGTGTACTGTGTGTAAAATGCTGTTCCATCCATTTTTCATACTGATATTATGAAATGGGAAGAATTTCAGCTTTGACTACTAAGCCTACTTATTTAAATAGAGAGACTACGTGTAGTTACTACGGACTTTCGGGACTTTGGTAACCATTTTATTCATCATTATCATCATCATATCCCCCATTAGAAGTCCACTGCTGGACATAAGGCTATTTAAAAAAGGAGGATTATTGTCCATTATTCGCCTGTTACGACACCTGATACAAAGGGAAGTGCTATTCTAGTCTGTCAGTACACTATCTTATTAATTTAGGATGTAAACAGCTTTAACTTTGGAGAAAGGACATAGGCCATTATCGATTCAAGAAACGATCCTGTGAGATGCAGCATAGAATGAAGCCTTAAAGGTGTCGCTAAAGAAATCCTTTGAAATTTTAGTTTGATGTTTCGTACGGAATTATATTCATCATTAAGAGCAAAATTATTTTTATCGATTGATATTCCAGGATACCAAATTTCAGAGTAGTCATTCTAAATCGTCTAAACATAAATCAACTTATATATATACTTTGTGCTTTTTATGAAACTCATGTGAATGACTGATGACTTATATATATTCTCGTTTAACTTCTTATTTATTCCATTAAACATAAGATAATACACAATTCTCTATAGCAAAGTACTTATTTTACATTTGATAAGTTTACTGGCAGAGAGGTTTCGTTGACAGTTTGATTGACTGTGTTATAGCTGTCACAGCCTCCCATACCCGAGATAAACTTAATAGTTATAATATGATGCATAATTAATATCAAATGTTGTAGTTACTAAAAAATATAAAAAGAAGAACTTACAAATTGGTCATAAAAACAGATAAAAAAGAAAGCACAAGAAGACAATTTAATCTGATTTTTAGATATTAACACTTTGTGTGAGACAATGTGTGTTTAGTATGGTGTGTATGTGTGTGTGTTTGTCAGAAAGCCCTACATTTATGCATATTTATCTATTTATATACTCAAGAATTAACTTATTGTTATGTTTGTTACAGGTTCGGACATAAGAAGCGGTGTCGAAAATTGATAAGTGTCAATGTCCAAGTGTAAATATTTAATTTATGTTAAATTTAATTTTAGCTAGAAATAAAACGCAATGTATGTACTCGGGTGTGTTCAGAGGACATTGATAGCTTTCCTTCTGATGGCTTTGACGTCACCTTCGGCTACGCAGAACACCGTTATATCAGGTAATATATTTTGTTTTCTTTAGTTTTCATAATTTTAAGAGGTTTTTTTCTAAAGATTTTTTCAACGTCATCGTATCTTTTACTAATACCTTAAGATTTACTGTGTAATTAATAATTTCAATGTAAAATTTATGAGAGATTTGTTATTACAATAACATATATTATATATTTAAGATTGCTTTCTAAAATTCGAGGTAGCATCAAACGGCATAAATCTTGCCGGTCGAATGCATTGAATCTATCCTAAATCTAAGGCATTAAAAACTATAATTAAATTGTCACTTTTATTTAAAAAAGCGAACTTTGCTGATTGTGTTCCAAACGGAGTCGTGATGCAAACTTAACATAATTTCTATTGAGTGACAAACATCAAATCAGATTATTTTAGAGGGCTCAGTTTGTGTGTGAGCGTAGCACAATCATACATTGCAATTACTTACTACTTGCTAATGCGAGAAAAGTTGAGTGACAGTTTAAGGAACACGAACCCTTGTCTACAATGACATTTACTATTACCTTGTGGTTATATACGAACGAGCCGCTATCTCTATGGTAAGCATTTCCAATAGCTGCTATTTGGGATATACATAATGTGATAAAATATCAAAGGAAGTCTAAGTTGACAAAGCGCTACTGATATACTTGTGGTATTACAAGTGTCTGTAAGGTGTGGAGCCGTTTACTGTTTGCTTGTTTGTCGATCAAGTAGAGCCAGAATAAATAAATAAAAATTAAGTAGAAAAACATAAAATCCAAGTTTAAAATCTAAATGCAAGCACAGTGTCTTTTTGCATATACAGCTTAAACTAATATAACTAATCTAGAAAAAGAAAAATGTCACGTGCAAATTTTATTAAAATTTTCCAACAAGCGTTCCAGTTTTTCGTTTGCATATGTAAAGATCCTGCTGTCCAGCAGAAACTCGAGAATACGTCATGCCCTCTTCATTTCAGATTCAGCACATGCCCATCGGTTATAGCGGAACATTCGTATAACGTATAAACTGTCGTAAGATATTAAGATATTTAATAGTGTCTAAGCTTTTGTTCTACCTGTTTTGTTTGAAGGAGGGCCGTGGGCCGGAGATTTGGAGAAATCCTCATTTAATAGCAGCGCACCGGATTTGCTAACGGTGTTCGTTCGTTTTATTTCAGCTTTCAGCGGCTTCTGTATTTCCTATTTTGTATTTGTGATGAGTGGAGTATAGTTGTTTTTAATTTTATTGAAGTGTGTAATAGATTATTAATCCGAAAAGATTCTATTTGTTTGCAAAATCATAGCAGGTTAATTTTGAACTAAATTTAATAGCGTACTAAACTCGATAGCTGCACGGTTACTCTAAAAAACGAAACCAAATAATAATGGTGAGATAGATAGATTTGAAGTGCCAATAAAAAATAAGACAGGTGAACTTGGAAAGTGTATAATGGCTTATTAATCCGAAAAAGTTCTGTTTGTTCACAAATTAGGAGCAAGATAATGGTATCTAAATCTCGGATCCTTTAGAACGAAATACGGAACAAAATACGGAGAAATATATATTACAACTTTGACTTTAACTCACAAACACAAAGTATTACTAAACTAAAAAAATAAACGAAGAAAACCCAGCTTGAGCCTGAGCGTATTAAATTTATAAAAGGTAATGTAACCCACTTGACATTTTTAACAAAAACGCGCTTAAAGCGATATCATAAAGCGCCGACGCTGAGCCAATGGACGAGAGGTATCTCAAAGCACTTTACTCCAGCCTTTGGCCAAATTTTGCACAAAAATTTCCTAGTGAACAACTCTAATAAACCCATAGCCGATGCTTTTACCTGGCAAAATATTTGCAGTGAACATACGGCTCGAGAACAAAGTCATCCGTTGGGAATTTTCTTTACTTAACTCGTACATTGGGAGCGATGTACCTTTTTTTCCTCTTTACGAAAGTGCTGTTTTATGAGGCGGAGTGGCTGATGTTCGGGAACAGGAGATTAAACAAATATTATTGAATCTTTAAGTAGCAGATTCTCTTTGGAATTGTTTTTAAATGAATGCTGTAGAAATTACAATCACTATAGCACTGGAACTGAAGATTGGAAAGCTTTTACGCCCTAAAAGAAAACTAAATCGAGAAAAACAACACATTTAACATGGTTACGTTATTGAGAATACACTTCCAGTAATTGAGTATTGTGATAAACTTTTTATCCTCAAAATGTTGTCATTTGGTATATTCGATAGACGTGACATACTAATAACTGTCCTGTATCTGACATAATAAAATCAGATACAAAAAAAGGCGAAAATATGAAATAATAACATTTATGAATGATGATTAATATTTAACTGATAACTGTCAATCTTCCTATTTCTAAATCAATGAAAACCGAGGTCCCAAGCAATTGAAATGAATGAAAACAATACCAGATGATTTCAGCTATTGACATGTTTTAAGTAAAAGGTCTGCATGATTGCGATAAATATATTCTGCGGTTCCAAAAGAATCAGTATATTTTTAAGGTGGTTTCAGTCCCTATCACCTCATATATTAATAGATAATTATCTACCTGCGAGTCGCAATTCCGATTACGACTGGGATGGAGATACAGAAATATGGAAAAAATATATGTTCTTAAAACCCTTCAAAGTGTATTTGTTTATGGTTTATAATGCTTTGACTTTTTCATGGTCCAGTATTTCCAAGTAATTCGAGACTAAAAAGCTATTTCCAGGTGTATTTAGTCTCTAGTAAATTGACCAGTAGCGCCCGTACAAATACGGATTCTTTTTTGTTACTCGCCGATAATACCTATAGCTAACCTGAATAATATGTTTATTACTTGGAGTAGGTCTCGTACGAAGGTCATTAGCATTAGCATCTCGCTATCAACTATTTTTATCCATATAATAGCAGTGTTCGCATTGCTGTGTTCCAGTTTGAAGGGTCTCTCACCCTGGCAGTGAAATTACTCTAACAAAACGTTGTCAATTTCGATGATATAATATTATGTTGCACTATCGATGTTATCGATGCATTAGCATGTAGCAGTCTAGTGACGCCTACTATCAAGTGGACGATATATATGTATATCTTATATAAGGTAGAAACTTCTGAAAAGATGTCGTTTTCCATGTAAGATTATTGGAAATCAGTCAAGTATTTTCAACACATCGTAATATATACAAACAAAAAATATCCTTCTATTTTAAAGTAGTATTTTATTATAGATTAAAAACTAAATGGTACAAACATGCTCAGTCACTAAACTCACGTTAAAGTTTATTTATTTAATACTCTACATAGCATGGATAGGTTAAATTGTGACATTGAACTCAAAACAAGCAAAGCTCGATTCCACGAAACATTGATTCGGTTCATACGGGAAGGTCAACTGGAATAATTTATACACATTCCTTTACACGCAGTTTGTTAGCTGTGACAAGGTTTTATGAGGGCAATTGATCCAAGATAGGGGTACCCACTGCTAATGGCTGGAATTTTTGAAGCATTCTCATATTTTGCTTTATGGTTGTATAGTGCTATTGCCCCTTAGCATTTAGTTGTCTGTGCACTATTATATGTTAATGCTTTAAATAAATTATTCCCAATTGCATTTGTTTTATGGCTGCTCAAATACTGTATTAATATGCTTTAATATTGCCAAAATGCGGATATCAGACAACAGATAAATCGCAAATAATTAATAATTATATTTTTATTTCTCTGTCTAATATCAATATTGGATACAGGTGAATAAATGAGATGTCGTGTAAACTTATTTGTATTCCTTTATATTGAAGAAGGAATTGCATCAGTGATTACTACGTGTACCATACATTATTAGTTTGTGTAAGCAATGTTTGACTTTAAATGTTGGTTTTGCTAAGCAGATTTTAGTATTTTAATTTTCTGGGAAGTATTTTACGAGAAATGGGAAGTACGAAGAAGATATTGAACGGAGAATAAAAGCTAGAAATAGTGTCAATGAGGTCTTCCATGCTTTTATGTCAAAAAAGTCACAACTGGCTGCTTATAGAGGTGTGTTGGTTCCATCACTGACATATGATAGTGAGTGTTGGGTATAGCAAAAAAAGGGGGGAATAAATGCTATTGAAATGCGAGCACTTCAACGTAGACACACTGCGAAGTATGTATGGTGTGAGCTTGAGAGATAGATTAAATAATAGTGTAATAAGAGATCGATGTGGTGTAAAAGATGATGTTGTGACAACAACAAATAAAGGAATGTAAAGATAGTTTGGACATGTAGAAAGGATGGATAAAAATAGCACTGCAAAAATAGCGGAAGTGAATGGAAGTGTTGGTATAGGACGACCGAGGCGAACATATCTTAACCAAGTAGAAGAGGTATTAAGAAAGGCCAGGTCTGAAGTACCAAGAGTAAACAAATAGACTAATACGAGTAAGGGAAGCGAGAGAGATTTGTTACGGTTATAGCAAGTGGAGATCTCATAGTCTCTGCCTACCCCTAGGACACAGGAGTGATTTTCAAATGTTGTTCAAGTTTATTGAAATGTTTGTATACCAATAAAATAAAAGAAAAGACAACGCAGGGTAACAACTGCAAATAAAAGGACTTGTAAATTTTTTCGTTGTTTGTAAACTTTTCCTGAAGAAATAAAGAACAATTGTGATTCGCTTATAAAACAGACATTTATGAACAGATGTCACATCAGCCCTGTAACAAACAAATATTGTTTTTGGTGACTTCTGTAACGGAACAATATTTCATGATATTAAATTTAAAATTTTGAAATCTAACTTTTCGAATGGAGCTGTATCTTGCAATTTAGGATACCATTATAGGATACACACTTGCTTATTGGTATAAACAAATTGAGACTCTTCAATAAAATACCTTTACACTTATAAAGTAATTTTAGCATTATATAAATCAATTAAATTATCAATATAAGATAATACTTATTTAATGATATGATTATAAAATATAAAGATAAGTTAACTGTATCCGTATTAAGTTATAGAACTTTCATACCAACTTAACAACGTCCTTTTAACCTTTGTACTAAATTACATTCTAAAATTTTAAAAACAGGAAAGTTTCATACTAACGTTGCATCCTCGTTTTTTTTCTTTAGAGGGTAAATTTAAAAAAATCCTTTCTATATGCTTCCTTACATTATAAAATAATATCTCCCTTCAATATCCTTGAACAAAATTTTACGTTTCTTACCCTTATAGTGTAAGTTGCGTTGATCTATCAGTCAGACAGCTAATCTTTTTATATATATTTGATAAAAAGCAACTAGATTTAAAAGTAGTACTAATATGGTGTCATCAACATTACTAGACTTTAACGTTGACTAGAAATAATAGAAACTAAGTCAAAGATTTTAACAAAAAAAATGTATTTTATAATTGAGTCGATCGTAATATACATTAAACGTTTTCTATAAAATCAATCTTGTTTCTTGCTCGGACTAAACACAAGTTTCATTTAAATAGTTTGAATCTCTCCGTAGCTATTATTCTCCCTTCAGTTGCAATAACGAAGCATTGTGCCCGTAACAAAAGATAAATGTGGCCATTTCAGTTATTTGCTCCAATTTTTAAGACGTTCTGTTGTTATAAATGACACAAATAAGTACAACTTTTGGAAATAAGGTATTTAGTATTCTTATGACCATATGATAGTAAAATATTGCTAGCTATTATAAACTTTCACCAAGTCCCACGCATTAAGGGTTCGGATACCTACACTACAAAAGATATTACTTACGTTACGAACTCATTTACTATAAAAAATATAAAGTTATCGTTCTAGCTCTCTTCTCTCTTCTTTATCACTTATAGAAGTGTTTTATCAAAATTTGTTTACAGTTGCTAATAATTGTCATCAATTAATTAAAAACTATTTAATACGAAGAAAAATTATCTAAAAAAAATGACCTAAAATAATAAATTTATCTTTAAATAAAATAACTTCAATAAAAGTTTATCAATACTTAGTAAGAATTATACGTAACTTAGATTTAGACCATTAAACTGAATACCCAAAAAATGCTATGATGGCTGCCGGTGGCTTAGAATGTTCACAACAAAAATACGAGTAATAATACATAACGATAATTTAAAATCTGCTTTCAGAATAGTCATCGTTACAATTCTGTTCCAAATTATAATCCTAGTCACGTCGTACAGACAGTTGTGATTTACACTATAATTATCCACGAAGACTATAAGAGGTAGATCTGATATCTTTACGACATCATTGCAAGTGTAAAGGATATTTAAACATAAACATTAACTAACAAATTAAAATCTCATTTAGTTAAAAATAAACATATTTTTCAATAAAAAATGAGGTCCAAGAAAATAACCATGAATCGAAAAAACTCGATATAAACACATTAGGACCTATATTTTAACACAGGACATTTTCTTTTACTTCGATAGCGCCTGTACAAATTGCCGTCTATATCGGCCAAAACATCATTAGGGCTACGGTTTTCATATCTAAATTACAGGGAATTTTAATTCAGAGACCTAAGATGTCTAGACCTCGTTTTGTTAATTAAGATGTTGACAAACCTCATTCATATTTCACTACTAATTACTTTGCCCTTAAAACGTGTTAGATACTTAGAATTGAATTAAGAATTCTACAAGTAATGATGGATTAAGACGATATGCCGACCTCATTGTACAAAAGTTAAGCAGCTTTGGTTTTGGTTGGTTTTGGGATGGGTGACCAAATATTCATTTTTATCAAGCACTAGAAACAGTAGTTTTAGATACCGTGTGAAGCAAGCTGCATCTGCAGTTTAAACATTCCTCTGCATTGAGTTCACATTATTATGTGTAGACCGCGATCCTATTTCAACATAAGGTAAACGGGTACTTCTGTAGATTGGATATTAAAAAATAGCTGATGACGATGATAATGACACACATAGACACCTTAAATTTTGTTATATAAAATTGTGTATATTTGAGTTGTCGTGTATGTAAATGTCGATTTATGGTTTAAACCGAAATATATTTTTTTACATTTATACGTTCAATTAATCATTTGACTTTAAATTTTTTTGTCGTGTTGGTTTTGATTACGTTAAAAACGGTACCAGAAAAGTGAAGTTATTTGTGAAATGCCAACGTGAGCTTTATACATTAACTCAATTGCAAAGATCCTTAGATTAGGTACCATTTTCACATTACACGTTTCGGTTCAAAAGGTGGAAGGTGATTCGTGGATGCATGGCAGTACTAAGACATTTTTTAAAACAACAGCCTTGTCGTATTCCCAGCCTAGAAGTTCTCGTTTCCTCCAATGATGACCAGATATCAGGACGTAAATAAATCATATTTATAATTTCCTTACTTTTGGCTAGCAACATCGCCCGTGCCACTTTAAATCGCGTCCCTAACCAACTCGTGTTTTCCTGAAATCAAATGTATTTTATGCCATCGAAACCATTATTGTGTCATTATTTGTTAACTTTTAAACACTTAATCAGTATGCTTTTATCCCATTTTTATTAATATAATAATAAAATAATTAATCAAATGAACGACTTCTTTAAATATGTAACGATATTCAATGGATGCTGGTAAGATGTTATCACAAGTATGTAATATTCACTTTGCTAATTTTATTGGGTTACCAATCCGGAAAGGACATACTTCTTGCTTTAGACTCGTTACTTAAACTGCTAACTTGGTGAGAGTCCGGGAAACTTGAGCGGGCAATTCCTTCGCTGTTTGAAGTTTTATTGAGAATGACTGGCCTTTGTATTGGAAATTTTACGGGAAAAGAAGCCATTCCAAATATATAAATAGAATAAAAGAACTTCCGCCTCCGCATTTTTAAATATAACTTGCCTATTTATTCGTTTTTACGCTTTGAAGTTTATCACGAAGGATAACGACATCTATACAATTATCATTCGGATACAAATAAAATTCAATACTTAATGATTTAATAATAATTATACACAAAAATGCATTTAACAGAAAAAATTTACTATCACCTTAAACGTATGTAAAATAAAAGCTCTTTGATAAATGTGACTTATATTATGCACATTTGTGATAAATAAATTTTATGAAATAATAAATTTAAGATTTTCATTAAATCTTATTCGTTTGTGGAACGCACTTCCGCTAAGCAATGGATGGTCACAGTCCTAACCAGTCTTTGAACGTTTAGTGAAGAGGCATTGGCTAAATAATTATTTATGTGTACCTCTTGCTACCTCTTATGTTTCATTTACTCTTCTTCATCCTGAGAGAAATCACTATTTACGTTAAGGTGACCGATACTTCACGATTATTATTTTTATTTATATGTATTACTCTGCCTGGCGTACAATTAAGAGTTTATTATCATTATTAGTCAAAGTCAAATATTTCTTAATTAATCGTTATTAAAATATACTTAGCATTTTCAAACCGTCAAAAAAGATCTATAAGTAAAGATTTGCTAATTACAAATAACCGGTAACCCTGACAACTAGTGTCATAAGAGTCATTTAAATAAATGCATTGAGTTTTCTACTTTAATTTTTAGGTCTTAAAGTCCTTATTAAGGCCCTTAAGTTTATAGTAGGTTCATTACGGGATCTCGAAAAGAAACTTCAAGAACGGATACCCATACGGCGTTGGCGCTAACAAAACGTTGTCTGAGTTGTCTTTATAGTAGATGTTAGAACAATTCAATTCATTCATCTCGAACAGTTTCATCATTAATATTACCATTCAAGTATTAATAAGCCTTTGTAGTGAGTATATCTTTTACGCAATTTTTGAATTAACTTAAAGGCATATTTGTAGTTCTACTTGGGATAATATTAAACAGTCAATAATAATTCAAACATTAAAAATTCTAAAATACCTAAATTAAAAATTATTTATCTATATATTTACTATATAGTCAAGTATAGTCGTTATATTAATTTCTTTGAATTTTTATCTTAAAGATTCCTGTGAAGCCATTTTATAAATCGCTTGTATAGCCTTTTTCTGTGAAACTAAAATAGCATTAATGTCAGCTGTATTATTATCACGGTTTTTATCTAAATATACTGTTTTATATACTATGAACAAGTTAATAAATATTAGAAAATTTATAATACTTAAAGAACAAGATATAATCAAATATGAAAATGATTTCGTTGATTAATTCATGGATTCTCCTAAAGTTATAATGGTTACATAATTAAACATAGTTTAACAAAAAGGATCTGAATCAAATTTAATTAATTTTGGAACTAAAATACCAGCTTATTAAAACTATAGAATTGTATTTATATAATCGTTTAAATGGTCTATAGATTTATTTGTAAATTACTGAATTTTAAACTTCACTAGCTTACTTAGCAGATGGTATCATGTCTTAATATACTATATATATATGTTTATATTTCACAGGGTGGACATGGGCAACAGTATCCCTAACACGAAAGTTGCAATTACCTACAAGATACATACTTTGCAAGATATTACACTTAGAACGGTTAATTGTAACAAAATCATAAAAAGCATAAGATAAAAACTGGCTTTAATGTAAGGTCAAGGTTTTAGGTAGAAATATAGCCACTTGCTGGTTTTAGAAACGCTGTCGCCTCTTAAGTTACCTGCTGCTGAGATAAATACTATTATATTCTGCCACACAATAATAATAATACAGTACTGTATTTGTTTCTAAAACATACCTGACCAATCTACATTTAATTACATTAAAATTAGCCCTACCTTCATAAATAAAACTTGTGGCTAATATAAAACAAAGGCCTCATACTTACGTCAAATTACGGACATTTGTATTACGGAGAAAAGCACAAAAAACACCTAATTACTATGCGGCAGTAACGGTAATAAGTCGCTTTAACCAATGTAGAAGATACATAATAGATTAGTTGGCCTAAAAACAGTCACATTTCTAAAGGTAACTGGCTAGTCAGTTCCTCTAGAGTCTTTATATTTCGAGTCCCAAAAAAAGCCAAATCCACCTGCCTACCATAACTCAGGCGGCCTAAGTCGGTACATTATATTATGCTGTCACCAACGCTGGACGTCTTGGTACTTATCCATAACTTACGTAAATCCTTCACCGAGCTTATCTCCACGGGATTTATTTTGGGTGGAAAAGGTTATTTCTGACGGCGTTTGTTTTTGGTGACCCCGTTCATTTGTTTATTATAATGAAAAATTTACATTTACACTTAAGACTTCTTTCTTGTAATAATATTTTAATTCTATTAAATTTTTAAATTTCATTAAATTTATGTTCTGTTATTGGTAATTCAATTTAGATCTTTTAAAATAAATTAAATACACCAATTTTGGGTACCACCAGTTGGTTGTGGTGGTGTGATGGTATAAATGATTTACTGCCTACTCACTCCATGATTTTATTAAAGCACATGATATTGTAAAGCATATACCACTGGGCCTGCAATATCTGAAGTAAACTGGTGGCAACCACTTAAAACCTGCAGGGATATCAGAATTCTCCGGGTTGATTCTTTTGAAGTTAAGAAAGTAACTGATTAGTTTCTTATTTCATAGGCATCACTAGTGCGACAAGTAACTGATATGAGAGTAGGACTTTACGTACTCTCTGAAAAATATAGTGTAATTCCCTGAAGCGTTAAAGAGTGAGTTTTGCTGCTAGTGGAAGCAATTAGGGACAGATCGAAAAACTTATCTCGAGCTTCCTGGAATTGCACAAACAGTAACATACGTCTTTCATTAGTCATGACGTATAGACATATATGTAGACGTATCCCTAAGGAGCTCTCTTAAAAGGTTTGTAATCTATGTATGTATATCTAAAATTGTGACTTGTGTATATTGAAAATACAACGAGGAAACAATTTGATATAATAATTAAGCAAGCAACATTGACCTAACTCTATTAGACAACAGAAGAATCACAAATATATTCTCAAACATAAATTACAAGACATAAATATAGATATAAAATAAATATTTGTCATGGGTGGGGATCGAACTCGCGGCTTGTGTCGCACAAAATAAAGACTCATGTTCGTCCCGATCTCGTCAAATTAGTAGAAATTTAAATGAATTAGTACGGCTTTAACTGAAAAATAACTTCCATAATATATGAGATGCGCCAACAAAATTCCATTACCATACAAACACGAACAGATATTAGTGTTGAAGACATTTTTTTTACATGTTCCGAAATAAACACCTTGCTGTCTCATAATAGTAGTTCTAATATTAAAGATACTTAATTCCTTGATTACAAAATTAACATACCAAAATACGCTTCTTAATAACAGTACGTTATACCCTTTATTAATTCAAATTATAATAGTGTATATTATGTGTAAATTATCAGTTAATTACAGGTAATAAATTTAGTGAAACAACAAAACTGTAGGTTATAGTTATTTGTGGTAGCAGGTACTCGGATATATAACTGTCTAAATAATTACTGTCTTTACCTTTCATTAAATAGAGCCTTGTCTAAAATTTAAGATGAACAGAAGATGCGAAAAAACTGATTGAATCTAATTTCTGTGATTTGAACTCAAATTAAAAATGCTCCTATAATTTTTTCAGTACCTATTCTAATTACAAGCAGATTTGAATAATCAAAAGTAAAATAAAAACGAATATTATTTTCTAAATTTAGAATACTGATGACCCTGATAACCCCACAGAGTAATAAGAGTATTCTAAAATATAGGCCTACCATAACCTGCTCGTGGTTTGCCTGTACTAGACAAGTCTTACTCGTAATGCAGGTTTATAATACTTGGCACTAGAAAGGAATCATCTACAAGAAAAACTAGTAGTGATAAAAGTTCCTATTATTAACCACATATGATTATTGTGGTAACTGCAGACTAAAATAGTACTTTACTTATCAGGTCTTGTAAGAAATGACTGAGGTGCGGAAACCGACGGTTGGCGGCATATCAACCGGAAGTAGTGTAGCTCAAATGCAACAGAGTGGGAAAGGGCAGTCGCATTCTAGATTCAAGTCTACGCTCTGCCATTGCCACCACGGCAACTATGGGCCTATATCTGGCAGTAGAAGTTCTACAGCTACAATAATGTGTGAATTAGTGATAATAGAACTTGCGTCCGCTTTGTAAGCCTACTTGTAATCGCAGAGCGTAGCTTCGGAACGAGTATGCTGCCCATTCTCACATTCTCACCCTGTTTATATACCGCCATCTATTAGTTATGGTACCTGTGTCACCTCTTACAACACATGGCGCAGCGGGAGATACAATTCTATTCCGCCACCTGGTACCCCACAAAATAAAATGGAATATCGATAGTTAATACGTATTATGAGAATAAGATTTAACTACTAGAATAAGAAAATAACAATCGAACATGTATAGGCAAAGCGGCTATGTCGTTCTGTTGTATTTTATTTGTAGTCGAATACAGATTTAAGTGTTCAGGTGAAATGACTTTCTCGAAAAGAGATAAATAATATTTAATTGACCAAAAGCGGATTTAGCAGGGTATTAAATGCCGGAATGCTACACACTTAACTGTTTCATAGTATATTCATACACAAACTACAAAGACAATCTCATTAGATTCGTAAATTGATTTTACTAGTTTTATGCATTGAATAATTCTTCATTCCATTTTAAATAAAGAACAAAAGCTTGTGCCAGGTGTCAGGCCAGGCTGAAACCAGTAATCTTTCTCAATCCACTGGATTTCACTACTATAGAGCTACCACAACCTGTGACCTACGGACATATCAAATTTTTCCTAGTGTTCAGTTGATGCTATGAATGAATATGTTGTGAGTAAAAACCTACATTATTTTAATGCATTGAAAAATGGTGAATTTTAGTTTAAAGATAATATTTACCAGAAAAGAAATTGTCTTAGGTCCATTATCTTTAGATTTACAGAACTTGATTGGATGCAGGCATATGATATTAGCAGCAGTCTTATAGCAGATTTGTGATTACAGAAAGTATATAAAAAATATTGATTGGATGCAGGCACATGATATTAGCAGCAGTCTTATAGCAGATTTGTGATTACAGAAAGTATATAAAAAATATCAACTCTACGCTGGTACAATAACTGCATAAATATTGAGAGTGGTAGTGCATGGAAGAATCAGTTTAGAACGATCTAGAAGAATAAAACTTAACCAGGGAGGAGAGGGAGGACTAGATCAGAAGTGCCAAGAATTAACGAGCGTGAAAAAACAAACTAATGCAAGTAAAGGAAGCGAGAGGGGATCGACAATATCGTAGGAAGTAGAGATCTATAAATCTTCGTCGACCCTATGGGTCACAAGCGTGATGTATGTACGTATCAACTTTATAATCGAATAATAAAAAGTAATAATAATGTAACTAGGTTCTTCTAGGTTTTATTTCTACTGTATTTTTAATTACTATTTATTACTATGCATATATACAATTTATTTTATTACATATTTAATTTTACTTTTGTAACATTCATACATGTTTTTCTTTCTTTATTCATTTATTTCTTAGCTTTTTTTGTGTATTAGATACTGTGTCAGGTCTGACCTTATCAGTCTTACGGAGATTTATTGGTATCCCGATAAGTTTAACAACTCTGGGTTTTATTAAAGAGACATAAACTTTGTGTATTGGACTTAAGAAAAACAATGAACAATAAGTTAAGCAATTCACAATTAGGTCGCTTCTTGAACGTGACTTTTATACTTAACTCCTAGCAGTTATACTAATAACAAATTTCTGTTGATATTGTTTCGTCATGTGGAATTATTGTAAGTTGTCACTGCAGTTAACATTTTAATGACTTACCATTTATTTTACTATTATTAAAAACGTGAAATTTTTTATTTTGGATGTATGGGTATTTATAACTCTTTTTACACCAAAACGTGATTTCTGGATGAAGTTTCACATATAATTTAAAGACTGGAATAACACATAGGCTTTCTATCCCAATAACATATTCCGCAGAGATCAGGCTTCTCATTTTTCATAAAGGGTTCAACCCATGTTTTGTATTTACCTCTAAGGTATACATAGATTTCTTCCTGAAATAACAAGATTTTCTCATGATGGCAATACAAAGTAAAGGCTATATGAACAAAGCCACGGTCGGAGAATCTTTTATTTTTAGAACATAAAAGTAATAACTTAATTCACACAACATTTCACACGTTGATCTGACTCTGAGCGTCTGACGTTCAAAGCACTTGTGTTACGGACTGCAGACAACAGAAGAATTACAATTATAATATATACATACATATTTCACACCCTGACGCACAACAAACACTAATATTTGCCCTAGGAGTGGATCAAACCGATGACTTGGCGCAGAAGATATGATCACTACCTACTTGTAGTATGTAGGTACATATATTTTGGGCTGTCAATATGACTTAAGGTACTTTTAAACCCTTTACAATAGTTAAGTACCACTTTCACCTATTATTACTACTAAACAACAGCTTGCAGTGCTGCGTCCCGCCTTGATTGATCAGGATCTATCAAGGTGGGTGAGTGTGGTACTCCACAATTGTAAAGGGTTTAAAAGTACGTTAAGTCATATTGACAGCCCAAAATATTTGTAGGTGATCAGGGATTTGGGTATCATAATATCCTTCAATCATTAAATTGGAGATACGCTACATTTATTTGGTAACGTGGGCATTTCAAACGTCCGTTGATGCTTACAGCCACAGTAGTATAATGTTGTTTTAAATTTAAGAGGTATAATAAAAAATCTCTAGTCTTGAAACTCTCTTAACATCCCAAAGATATGACTAAAGAATATTATGCTATACTACCAACATTTTCACTGCATCAATTAGGGTTCGCATCAGTACAGTGCTTTACGAGAACAGCTCGCGTCAGAAATAAGTGTGAATTTACTCAAGCAGACTATTAAAATGATCTAGCTGATTGTTATCTGTTATTCCGAAGTACTTTCTGATACTAGTAGTAACGACTTACATTTGACGTAAAATATTGCTGCCAACACAAATCACACACGTTACCAAACTAAATCAGTTATATGAGAATAAAATGCGGTGTAATGAATAATCAATTAATTGCCTGCTTGACCCAATTGAACGCTATAAACGTGACCTTTGTGCTTACCTCCGTGATGCTACTGTAGTTTGTATATAGCTACTTCTGCAATTTATTTCTATATGAACGATATATCTAACGAGAAGTTATTTATCATTTCTTCTCGGTCCTAAAAGAAATCATTACAGTGTTAAAAGGTTCAAAAAAGTGTCTTAGTAGTTTTGTATTTAAGTATTTGGTTTATTTGCGTGTTTGAATATTTGACATGTATAAAATTACAAAAACTCAACTTAATTATTACTTTCGATTCCGCGAAAAGTAAGTTATTCTATTAATCAACGAGCCTTTCGGCGAAGTACTAGCTGATCTTATCGTGTGTGCAAACTGTCGTGGGCCAACCCCACCCAGGACAAACATTTATATGATATTATATTTATCTGATATCTACAGTACAAGTGCAGTACATGCCAATATTTAAAATGATAGAAATTACAAAATTATTAAAAAAAATACAGTAACATACGCGTCATGCATTCAAGCATTTTGATATAACACAAACCGACGATCTACGGGTGTACATTTGCAATTTCAACATTTACATTAACAAGTACAATTGTTATTTTCTTGTCTCTGATACCCTCAGTTACAAGAAATAAAAAAATTAAATTAATATATACTTCAAATAACATATTTACAGTTTCGTTCCTTTCCAAAATACTAAAAATAAAATAACATCAACATTTTCATTAAAAAAATCTTTTTCATAGACAAATTCATTAGTTATTCTAAGCGTTTTTTGATTATTTATTTGAATAAACGTCGACCTTGTAAACCTTTCATAACAAAAGAGCCAACAATTACCACAAAGGAAAAATACGATGAAGTTCCGCTTTCAATGGTTCCGTGTAAACGTAGGTAATATATTTTATAACAATTTTGGTTTATTTATACATTTATACAAATAGGGTTTTTAAATCAAAGTTAATTTAGAGTTTGATGTACTTGTTTCGAGGAACCTAAGTTATTGTTTTTAATAATAGTTTTTAGCCATTTAAAAAGGTCTGTATTTTAACTGAGCTAGCGATGACTCAAACTATAAAAAATAGCGGGTTATAATAATTTGAATTTGATGTTCATCCTTACATTGTCAGTTTTTTTATTAGACCAGGTTGGTTTTCATCAGAATACATAAGGATATTATGTACTAACGCGTTGCAACCTTATGACTTGAAGATATTAACTTGAAGTCAAAAGATTAAAGATACTTGAAGATTTCAACCGGAACACTGCTACTTTGCAGTAGAAGTAATTGTAAGTGAGGTATAAGTAGACGACTTTTCTTAGACCTCATATAGGTCTAGCTCATGTGCAATGAAAAAATAGCAATGTAGTTTTCTTCATGCATAGAAAAGTATATTCCGGTTTCCGAAATGGTTGAATAGAAAATTATCACAGATTACGTTTACTAGGGAAGTATTGTCAAAAAGCAATTAAGGGTACTGATAAAAAAAAATTAATGTTATAACATTGTGAACAACATTCTAATATGAAGCATTGCAAATATGTACACAAGTTTTTTTTTCAGTTACGGCATCCCAAAAATTAACCATTCAACATAGGAGAAATTTTGTTTCGAGGTCGGGGATGAAAAAGAAAAAAGTAACCGCTATTTTTAATTAAAACAGAAGGTTTGAACATTCGCGTAGAAGCGGAACGCACTTAATTGTTTTTTTTTTCTTCTGTTGATAATCACAGTCCCCGAGGCAAGGGAGGCTTGAAGGATTTCCTCATTAATTTAAAAGCGAGTTTTGTTGCTAAAAAGGCTTTAAAGGACGCCTTTGAAATGTCACTCGAATTACAGAAGGGTGATCACGCAAACGGAGCGATTGTGATTCGTTATCGCTGACGTTTTTGTGAAGTGCAGTCTTTTCTGACCTCCATTTTTTTCGAGTTGTGTCCGGGAATGCTTCTGCTTTCTATTTAAATTTCTTTCTACGTTTTTCATGTTTAATTGAGTCGTGTCAATTTAACACAAGTCTTTAATGTAGAACAAAATAAAAACAAACCGGAATGCAGTTCTGTTCTATATAAAATACTTATGTCAAGCAGTAGCAGCAGAAAGCAGCATAGGAAAGGTTTTCAAAAAGAAACAAACATTTTGCTAGCTTTACTTGACCTTAATGACTGTCTTTTTCAATTATAATTTGTTATTACATATTATAACGAAGGTTTAAAAGTGTACTCGCAAATTTTAGATATAATTAACGCAAAAATAATGAATTTAGAATATACTTTGTCATCATTCATCAATCAGCATAGAATATCCACTGCTAGACAACGAGAGGCTCAAATGTTTTCCAAAAAGTAACTAGCGTCATCTTGCGGATTTAATCAGAACGTCTGTCTGTCGTGTTAATGGACCTCCTACACTGACCTTATCAGGGAGTGGTCTCGATTCCAAAACCTAAAAATGCATTGCCACGATTCCAAAACCTTAAAATGCAATGCCAAATTTTAGATATAATTAACGCAAAAATAATGAATTTAGAATATACTTTGTCATCATTCATCAATCAGCATAGAATATCCACTGCTAGACAACGAGAGGCTCAAATGTTTTCCAAAAAGTAACTAGCGCCATCTTGCGGATTTAATCAGAACGTCTGTCTATCGTGTTAGTGGACCTCCTACACTGACCTTATCAGGGAGCGGTCTCGATTCCAAAACCTTAAAATGCATTGCCACTACGAGTTGCTAATCTGCTTGGCTATGTATATATTGGTATGTAACTTAAGTTTTTTTTTACGAAAAACCTAATTCTTGATTCGGTAGCGTAAAAAGACTCTGAGCATTATTACCCTTTTTGTAGCACACTAGGTTTCTTTCATGTCAACAATGGCCTAAAAGTTGTAGTATTTGTTATTTAACAAGGCCTATGAAAGGTCACGTCATTATACTTCACAATGATATATGTTAAGCTATATATTTTTTTTAACTTTCAAACTTTTGATAAAGAGTGCCTCTTACTCTCATGTATCATTTTGACATAAACAATGTACAAGAAACATGCTTCTTTTAAATGTTCAGCTTATCACTAAGCCATTCTATTCGTAAATATAGGTTTTATATAAACACATCACTAACTAATTCATCGACCAAAGCTACTTTCATGGGTGAGGCTAACACAGGTAATTTTATGGCTCACGTTTTTCGACTTGCGTATTATAACTGCTACTAAAACGTTGCGTGCGGGTAATTATCCGTGGTCGTGTCGTTAATTCCGAATATTTTGTATGAAGCTAAATGCAGCCTGAATTACGTAATATCAAAATGTGGGCAACACCAAAGCAATGACAGATTTTTGGGTTTATTTTAAGATATTATCTCACATTTTCCAGTAATTTTTTTAGCTCTTTCACCTTTTTAACCAGAACAGCAATACGTACGAACTATTTGGCGGAAATAATAAGTGAGAAGTACCAAACCAGTATGACAAATAAATGCATGCACTGGTTCTAGATTCCAAAATAAAAATATAATATAACAAAAATTTCTGAACCGACTGCGCCTGTCAAAAATGAACCGGTAAAAAATAATTAAGGGGATCATACCCCTTAATTATTTTTGTTTATGCTATTCAAATGCAAATTAAGCGTACGATCCGTGTAATGAAAAGTCGTTTTATCCCTCTTGTATGACTTGTTTAAATTGATAAAGAGAGTCATGGGTCACATTAATGTTTAATCCAATCTTAGGTCAACTTGGTCACAAAACTATGTCAACCCTTAGACCATTTCAGTAGCTGTCCATTAAACTGCTAGCGTTCAGGAATCAAAAGTTTTATTTGAATTTTCTTTAGTAACATAAAACTATCGTGAAGAAGTTTCAAAAACTCAAACAGATATTCAATAAAAATCGGAACACATAAAGTCCTAGCGATGTCTCCTTCTTCAACAAAATGTATGCTACAATTTTGTAATAAATATTGCCTACCTGTTGATATCTAGGCGTGGCGAGGTTGCCAGTTAAAATATTTTCTACCATTTATTTTGACGTCATTCCGATTTTAGATGTAAATGTAAACTTAATAATGAGGACTACAATTTGGTAGGTAAATAAACGACGAATTATACAAATATGCACTAAGTTAATGCTAGGATTACTAATTATCCTCAAATATTCTTATTTTATTAATATGTTGTTTGTGCTACTGCTAGACATAGGCCTAATCAATATTGCATTGCGGGCAGGCGTGATGGCAATCGCAGTGTGTAACTTCACGACTAGTAAGCTGCTGTCTATCATACCCTGTTGTATTCGAGCTTCGGTTTTCAGTTGAATATACAGCCATTGGTCGGTTCTAGATCCTTATGGCACTGTTCTATTCTGCAAGTTCCCTACGGTGATATGATAGTTTATGTTGACTCGCTGTCATTGTATTTATTGTTGACGGTGAACAACAGATGTTTTTTTACATAATAACAAGCCAATTAATCTTCGCACTAGGGAAGTTATTTTACGAAATAGCCTTGTGTTATAATGTTTTTTGTTACTTTTATTGGACAAATATTAGAGCTAACATTTGCATCTTTTGTTTTGTTTGTGCTAAAGGTCGTGGGTTCGACTCCCACCCAGAGCAAAAATTTAAATAATTATATTTGTGTTTATTCTGTATCTGAGTGTTGAATATATATGTTCAGTAGTATATTTGTGATTCCTCTATTATCTAGCGTCTGTAACACCAGTGCTGTAAGCGAATTATCACGGAGTCAGGTCAATATATGACCTATGAGATGTTATGGGAATTTATTACAATTTACAATTAATATTATGACGAATAGAACGGCGATAGGAAGAAGGTTGTTTATTACATAACCGACATAAATATAAATTGTATGAATTTGTGAAATTGTACAATATTGATGACCTTGAAATAACAAAAGTATGAAAATCATTTAATTTTAAATTAAATTTATTCGCCTCTTAAGACATCTGGTATAGGGGGAGGTACTTTTCTACTTTGCCGGTCCCTCACAACAAATAAAAGTATATTGATGACAAGTTATAAGCTCATTAATTTTATTTATATTTTAAAATGCTGAAAATATGTGAGTTTATCTATTTCAATACAATTAAAATCTTTTTCGATTATTAATATTATGATAAATCAGTCATAAGATTGAAATATATGCAAATATTGAAAGAAGTGGCTGTCGTTCTTGCGATGTACGTACGTAATATTACATGCTATACACTTTGAAACTTCTTTGCGCGTACTCAGATGAAACACACAGAGTCTGTACACGTAATAGATATTTTAACGCGCGGTTAAGTACGTCACAAGTCATCTCCCCCCAAGTCCCCAATTTCATGTGCCGCGAGCGATCTCGCCGAAACTTTTACAACTTGTATATTTTGTAAACCTAAACGCGTTTACCTTGTATTTGCAGAGTGTTATATATATTGTACCAGGTTTCCTTCCACGATTTACTCCATGTGGACTTCACTTAACATAGTTTCTATGTGCCAAAGCTCATGTTCATTTTTTTATTTATTTATTGAACTTTATTGCACAAAATATTACTAAATGTACAAATGGCGAGCTTAATGCCAGGTGGAATTATCTCCCAGTCAACCATTACACGAAACAGAAAAAATATATAGTGGTGCAGACAATAAATACACAAAATAGATAAATGTGAAATACATATTTGTATAAATAAACACAATAAATGCACATGATATATGTTATTTTATATATATATATACATATATAAGGAAGGAGTTAAGAACGAGAAAGTATTAGAAGAACGGAGATTACGTTCGTGAGAGGAAGATAGGAATTAAAATCTGTCCTTTAAGTAAGTTGGTGCGTACAGATCAAAAAGTATTGAAAATAATATGGTTAGAACTCGAATTTTGCGACGTTCACGAATAGGAAGCCAACCGAGAAGAGAACGGTAATGGAAAATATGATCGTATTTACGCAAACCGTAAATGAAACGAAGACAGTTGTTAACATTAGACGATCCAATTTATTAGGGAGTTTTTAAGAGATATTAGTTCAGCACACGTCACTATAGTCAATTATGGGTAAAACCAAGGTAAAACCAACCAACCAAAACCATTTGTATTTGTTCTATGTCTGAGTAAAATGTACCTAGGTATTAAATTTGGGATTCCTCTATTATCTGATATCCGTTACACAAGTGCTTTAAGCGAATTATCTTGGAATCAATTTGATGTGTGTGATTTTATGAAAATTTATAATATTAATAATATTCACACAACATCTCTCACATATAGATAGCATACTAAAAAGTAGGATTTATTATTTTTTAGACCTCAAACTATTTATGAAGCTCGGACAGCGCAATAGACAGATAGATACCCTTTCGCATTTATAATATTAGTATATGCTGGTAGAAAAATAAAGCAAAGGAGCTTCGTGTACAATTATAAATTATATTACAAAATTCATCTTTCGTTTCTCACTTGCCGGTGCGATAGCCATTAACACTATCATACAGATTATAATTTCGTTTTTATGTTAAAGACTATTTATTAAAACTTTTAGTGAATTTTATGTTCTAGTTCATAGTTCTAACCCAATGATAACTCAATTCTAGACGCAAAGCTATATTTAGCAAATATCACCTTTCTGCCCAGGTTAAAAAATACTTGACAAACAGCTGATAATGGACGTCTACTTTCGTAGCAATGTACTGACATGAGCAGGCTGATGTGAAAGGTACCCTTGAGAACCGAACATTCAGTGCTACAAGTTGAAGTTTCCTGCCAAGTGTTATTACATCGTCTTGTCTACAAAATTAGTTTTGATAACATTGCCGTGACTAACCCAATTGACGTGAAAGTTGTGTATGTTCGTAAATGTTAAAAGTTGATCGAATATTGGTTTTTAATTGTAGTTTTCTAGATATCGCTTGATTATTTAATTAGGTTGACAGCTGTTAAGCCAACGAGTTTTTAAATTTTATAGTTTTCTGTAATTAATTAAATTGTTTTCATATGATATGCTGCATATTTTTTTCTACAAATATAACAAATTATAATGCCTTATATAATCAATATTAATTATTATTAATAATAATGCTATCAATATAAGTAACTCGTCCGACGCTACGACTCATCTGCAAGTATTATTCTTATCAAGCTTGTCACAAGAGTTAGACCTCATACTAAATGTAGTATGTATGGTGTCAATGCAGACGACCTCTGTATTAATAACTCACGTTCACCTATTTCTGCAGCCCAACAGCAGTGTTCGCATGCTGTGTTTTGGTTTGAAGGGTAAGAAACGCAGTGAAGTTATTATGGGGTAATGTGACATAATATCTTTAACAATTTGCCAATAATATCCTTGCGACATCACAACTTCTATAGGCAACAGTGACGCTTACTATCACGTGGACAAAAAATCTTTTGTAAAGGTCAAAGAACTGATCAGGATTGAATAAACAACCACATAGTCTATGATAAATGTACTTGTTATTTTATCTTTATGTTTTGTGTACATATGATACCGTAAAACCTTTTCTCTTTTCGTGTGTGTTTTGTATGATATTTTAATATGAACGGTGGAGTAATTAGATTATGAAAAGGTTTAACATTCACATGACTAAATAATAAAAGATTCATACAGGTACGTGGCCATGTAATGAGGTACTAAAATTGATCAATCAAAAAAGTATAAAACATATTTTTTTCATTTAAAATAACTTAACTATACCATAGTCCACGTTTAACAGTTTTAACTCATGGTATTTTTAAAAAAAGAAGTATACGCTTGTCATTTTAAGATCTTTCGTTATATATTTCCTATTTCGTCACTCCGCTAAGGCTTTCACATATTACCTCTTATTGACTGAAGTAACATTCTAATCCAATTTGCATTTTGAGACCCTTTAAGGTTCGGTATCTGAAAATAATAAAAACGTAACCCTCATAGAATCACTTTGTTATAGATAGATAACAAAGAAAACAAATAAATTGCTATAATATAATAATTTAATACCCAGGCATAGTACAATTAACATAATATAAATATATGTTCTGGTTATGTATTGGAGCAACGACCTTTGGCACACGAGATAGGATCACTACCATCTGCGCCATTGGGCCCATTTCGATTACCTTGTGGCTACTTATATTGTGACGTCGTAAAATAAAGGTACCAATTTTAACCAAACAGGACCTACTAAATTACCTACAAAACGTTAGGGAAGCAAGAAAGATCCTAAAATTTACTGCTAAGTGTTTCTGGATAAGCCAGTTAAGGCCACGCGTTCCTTTGTAACCGTTAAATAGTGAGATAATGACAAACATATACAGAGAAATTGTATAAGTATAAAGTCTGGATAGCTAGGTGCTAGATGTCCTTAGGATATTTATTATTCATCCCTTTGTCTGGTATAAGCTGACCAGATAGGAGGAGATTTTAGGAGATTAGAAATAATGAATTTGTATTTTTGTAGATTTTTTGTTGATACTAAAATATGTAAAAACAGTATTTATTACATAAATTATATATAAAATTTATATTTGCTATATCAATAATGATATCCAAAACTCCATTGATTTATTTCACATAAACTCTGCTAGACGACATTTGAATACATGGATATACGAGTACATCACGCTATTTAAATTTCAAACCTTAAATTGCAGCGAGTTAATAAGTTCTAGCAACTAAACAAATTTCACGGAATTTAATGAAAACTATTAAAAAGCTAGTATTTTTGTTATCAATATGTATGTACGTGTATTTAAATTAACTTTAATCTAGATTTTTCCCAATTCTTTCTAATTACACAAAAGAATATTATTTTTAGAATTATTTATCGTAAGGATATCTTACTAATGTGGCTTGACTAAGCGGAAAACAGTTTTCCCAATATCAAGACATTTTCAGTTCACTAGTGCTAAATTTTTTGATACATTTATGGTTCTGAATTTCACTTTTGTAGTATCTGACAGAATGTCCCCTAATTTGACCTATGCAAACTTGGCCTTTTTTCCAGCTACTCTAAACAAATTCCACGATCTAAGATAAGGGCCACTTACAATTGTGGCGAAAGGAAAACCTGCAAGTTTTTCGATAAGCCCCGACGGCCCATTTTATTCATAGGTATCCAAATCTGGACCGTTAAAAGATTACTAGGGTGTTTCGAGTTTTTCCAGCAAGGGTTCTTGGGTTCAGTATCGATAGGGAAATTTAGACCCTTATTCCGATAAGTATGACATGACAGATTACTTCCACAATCTTAGTGAGTTATTTGACTTTGGTATACTATTATAAGAGCGTTAAAATCAAACTTTCAATTTATCTGGTGGAGATAAGACACAAAACAAAACGATTTAGAATAAAAACAGTGAGTGGAATGAGTTCTTAATAATCACAGCTAGTCCCAAGAAATTGCAATGATAATTGAAACTATGACCAGCAGCTGAGCTACATACTAACATGGTAAAATGTAGAAAGAATGTACGAGCTATAGAGAGAGGTCAATTCTCAGAGTTTGTTTGGGCGATCGAATGAAAGAATAAGAGGAAAATAACTGAACTAAAGTTACCGATATAGTCCGGCGGATTAGTATGTTAAAATGGCGGCAGTAAGGCACTCAGTACGCAGAACCGATGGTAGATATAGTCGTAAGGTTTTGAAATGAACACCCCAGCAAGTGGCAAGACAATTTGACTAAAACCGATTGCGCTGGACACAAGCAGCACCTATTGGAGCAGGTAAACTATTGGAGGTCACTTGGGGGGCTTTTATCTGGCAGTGGACGGCGTATAACAGATATAATGATAATTACGACGACATAAGATAAAAGAGTAATTAAATATTGATTTTTGTTGCTTTGTTTTAAATATAAACGGATACGTTTTTTTATACCAGGTTACATTGGAACTTTAACATGATTTAAATATAAAACTCACAAATGTACAGGAACAAACCGCAAGCGAAGAGCACACCCAAAACAAATTCCACAAATATGAAGCTACGCAACCCTCTCTACGTGAATTTATTTCTTGCTTGGCCGTTTTTTCCGTAGAGCAGTGTTGGTGTCGGCCGGGAGATTTATACTCGCATAATGCTGGCTAGACAATACGTTCTCTATATTTTTCTTGCTCTATCCAACACGTTTTGTTTGGCAACCCATTTGTAATGTTCTGGGGTTTTACACATATACCTTATCTTCTTATTCTTTATTGTATTCTTGGACACCGATAAATCGGTATGTATTGTAATGTTAAATTCAGGCATACGAAGAATAAACAACTCAAAATGGCGGTTAATGGTTTTCAGAATTGTTTAATTCATTATCTTTATCTTAGTAATATTATAAATGTGATACTTTGGTTTACTGAATAGATCAGTATAATAAATAAAATCTGGTACAGATATAATATAGAGTAGTGAATTAGGTATCCTGGAAAAAGTACGGATATATTTACTTCTGTTTTTCGTAGTAAGGGATTTCTTTTGATGGTTATGAATAATGGTCGTAAAGAGTCAAAATACAGTAAAATGCACGGTTTTATTTGAAAT
Source organism: Heortia vitessoides (assembly GCA_020976665.1). NCBI lineage: Eukaryota > Metazoa > Arthropoda > Insecta > Lepidoptera > Crambidae > Heortia > Heortia vitessoides. The sequence goes on from JACJUM010003237.1 coordinate 16,786,950, forward strand.
ACCATAACATCTCTTTTAGAATTAAATATTTAAAAATATATTTTCAATGGCCGGGAAATTAAATTTCAAAAGCCAACGGTATATATAAAGCCTTAGTGATTATATTCAGAAAGCATCTAAAAGAAATCTCTTAGCATTTAAATAATAACAAGCTTTCGTTAAGCCTTCGTTGCGGGCAAAATATAAAATTCATAAAATCAGGTCAGTGATTCAGAATTTATCCCTTGATCAAAAGATTCTATTTACCCCGGAATTATTTCACAGGAGGCTTAACAAACCTGATAAATCCATAAGAATGTAATATTTAATGGATTAAATAGTTCCTATTTTATTTTTCTTTTATATTTCTTAATAATTTTCTAGGGTCAATTTTTATTAATTATAAGCACCAATTGAAAGAGATTAGCCGTGGGTCACCGGTGGAGTAGAAAAGTACCTCACTTTGTACCAGGTATATAATTCCCCTATTTCGGGATATTTTTTTACACGAAAACTAATTATCTAGAGGACGCAATGTAATGCGTGTGATAAATTGTATCATTGATATTGGGATAGAAATAGAGCCTGTGCGCGTTTAATGAGTTTTGATTATGTTAGTCTAATTGCATAAGATATGATCCTAGTATTAAAAATGCGAAAGTTTGAAAAATGCACGGTATATTGTAGATCATGAAGTCAGCAAACGAGCGTACGGTAAGCTTAATGATAAACGTGACCGCAGTCTATAAACACCCGTGTCATCACAAAAATATCACTAGCGTGTCGCAAACCTTGTGAACTAAAGATACAGTGTCACTTTTACCCAATGATTTCTTCTCTTTCACCCTTCAAACCAGAACACAGCTATTTGGCAGTGAAAACAGAAAAAAATGAGATACTACTGCAGATGACCTTTGTATTAAGTCTACCTCATGTAAATATAATGAACATATTTTCTGTAACTTTACTTTTTATCAGACACAGCGTGTCACAAAAGTAATAAATGGATATGCCAAGTGGCAAGAACAATTTGTGACTAAAAGGAACATTACAGAAAACGTTATACGTACAAAGAAGGCACATCCACATTAGTGCAGCGATAGTTACCGACAAATGTCCCAACCCTCGGTTATAGCTGTGTTTATGTGACCCAATTGCTGTGTATTGCTTACTATGGGACAAGACGGTAATTGTATGGCGATACGGATAATCCGAGGATTTAAATACAGTAGCTTCTATTAACTTGTTTGGATAGACTTTGTGTGGATGAAACGCAATTTTATCTTTATCCGGGAAAAGTGTGTTTAGAATTTAGTGTTTTATTTTAGATGTTAGAAAACTCCTTTTTTTTATTTGAGGTTGGTTCTTGCTAAGTCATGGAAGCACTTTAATCATTGAACATAAAATGCGTTTAAAAGACGTTATCAGTGTAAGTACTAATTACGTGTTTATTTATTTATTATAAACAGTAGTAGTACTGTTTATAATAAATAATATATTATTACTATATTACTATTACTTACTTGGTGTATTTTATAAATATAGATAAATGCATAATATAAATATGTTTTTATTTATTTAGTGAAAATATTATTTATTATATTTTTGAGAAAACAAGTTATAAATACAAGTTAATACAACGTCGAATAATATAGACTACGTAAACCACGTATAAACCACGTAAGTGACGGTAAAAGCACTTTTAGCCACACTAATGAAGATTTCTTTTGACATAAAATCCTATTAATAAATCGTCATATCAGTTATTGGAAGTCTACTGCTGTACGTAAGCCTCCTCAAGAAAGAGGAGGTACCTTTCTACCGCGCCAGTACTTTACCATATCCCTATTAATATTATAAATGCGAAAATAACTCTGTCTGTATGTCTGTTACGCGTTCCCGCTTAAACCTCTCCACCAATTTTGATGAAATTTGGCACAGACAATCTTCAAACCCTGAGAAAAGACATAGGTTATTTTTTGATTCGTAATAAGGGCTGTAAGGGGGATGAAAAGAAGTATGGAAGTATCGCTATTTTTAGAGCTAGAAACTTGAAACTTATTTTTCAGGCCATTAATTCAATATAAACAAACATGACATTCAAAGTTTATATAAGTTAAGCTAAAAAGGTATCAAAAAAATATTCCATGCTGAAAAAGTCGCAGGCACAACTAGTATATATATATATATATATTATATACATAAAGTATCTCAGATAGCTAAACAGTAGACTAGAGAACTTGTATGTTTTAAATATTAAATGTTGGAAGTATTGATTGAGTGATGATACAATGTGTGTAATCATATGAAATTGACTGAAAATCAAGCCATTGTCTATGTAAGTAATGGGCATAATAGATAATGAACAACTGTGGATTAAGTTGTTAATTTATCAAGTATCACTTACGAAACGGCAATTCAGAGGTAATACCCATAATCCAAACTGCGCCCTGAAACACCGACTTAATACAATACACCAATTGTTATATAATTTACCACTATGGAACTAAGTGTATTATTAATTGGTTCGTTTCGGGTACGTTAAGCAGAAGCAAACTCTACGTGAGAAAGTGATTCCATATACAAATAATACAAAGTTAATTATGCCCTAATATCAATTTTATATATTCCAATTTTAAATTAATATATTTATTATTTACATTTTATTATTAATATGGGCAAGTAGACCTCAGGCAGAGTAAGTTACTAAAGCACACGATGCTTTAGTAACTTACTCTCACCTATTTATATAGACAAACAACAGCTTTCGAATTAGTGTGTTGCTGTTTGAAGGGTGGCAGTGAAATTACTGGGTAATATAAAATAATTTCTGTAAGTTATGAGGTGTATAACGTGTTTCTGATATTTATATAATTGAGCCAACACGAATATCTTTAAGCTTTGGTAAGCATCAGGTTATCACACGGACAGTTAGCTTGTTTAATAGTTAGTAAAAAGAATTACTCGTAGAAAAATATTGAGACGCAACAGCGTATTATATAAGTAGATAAAGGTGATTTCATACACAATAAATAACTCCTGTAAGAGGTTTTCCTTAATTAAATTTAAGTGAAAACCTTGGATGGTATAATTAGGTAAACAGAATTCGTAGAAGTGAAGAAACATTATGAACCGATAGAGCAAACAAACGGAGAACACGAATTAAAATAAATTTCAGGATTTTCATGTATATTTACTTTGCAGCTACTGCTGTTTTTTATATTTACAATTTTTCATAGTATTTTCCTTTGTGTGTTTCATATTAAGTTTGTTATATTAGCTTAACGAAAAAAGTTTCAACAAAATGGTATTTATATTGGGCATACATGGTTTTAATACCTTCATTCTATTTTAATTCTATTTTAAATTAAAAATATTTTTTATAATTTTTAATTTATCTGTATTTTTTACCAAGAAATGTATTTGGTTCGGTAACAATTTGGTGCTTTTAATAAATAAATAAAATATCTTTAAAAAGATAATTATTATATTTAATTGTGTTTGTCAAAGTGTAATACACTAACACATAGGTTGGGTGATATAATATCCAAGTTATCATTAATGAGCTATTATTGCTTTATATTTAAGTAATAATTGAATGAATAAAAAGCAAATAATTATTTTATTTTATGTTAACTGTTTTACAAGCTTAGCTATGATTACAACTACACGAACGTTCCTCTTTCATGAAATATACTACAGATTTCATGAAAGAGGAAGGTTCAGGGACCAATACCAGTGCAAGCACTATATACGGCGGGTCCTACTAATGTCGTAACCAAAGGTGTTTCGTTGTAGTATAAACCAACCTCACCAGAAGTCACAAATAACTACTCACGATAGGAATATTCGTTCAAAATCTGAAAGATGGCTTTGGATAGGCCAAATCCATCTCTTTCCGAGTAGATGTAAGTCACGTGCACAGTACTTGCGTACATTTCCCTAGATTCAACTAAAACTGCTGCATGAATAAGCACTAATGTAATGACTCGAGGAACATCCGGCTATAGGTTGTGAACTAATAACAATTACATTTAAACGAAATATCAACTCGACGCCATTGCTGCCACTTACAATACCACTACAAATTTGCACTCGTTTTAGATCTGTAAACCGCTATGCTTCCAATATGGTGGTGGTTTATATTGCCGACCGTATCCTGCATTTTTTAAGTAAACACTTACTGACACCTGCTGCTCACCTTAGCTTGGGTATATGAATACCTTGATACGTAGGCACATTTGAGTAGCCAATGTCAGTATCATTCTGATCGTCGTGGAGGCGACAGAGGAAAAAGGTAATAAAAGGAAATAGAGACTAATGCGCTTATTTATTAATCCAGACTATTAGTTTTTAAAAATATGTAAAGTACCCCATCCCCCCTTTTTATGAGGTGTCGTTAGACGAGACTGAGTTTCCGAAATCAACAAATAGCGGTATATCCATGCTAACTAGTTTAAATATAGTAATATTGGATATCATCGAGATACTGCGTTAGGCAACCAAGGGTTATATACCCCCATTGAATAGTATCACTTAAGGAAGTCGATGTCTATTATCATATTATATCTATGTATATATATATACTTTATTTTACTTTTACGTAGACATACTATGTTAGCATTAATTCGTCGTCTACTAAATATAAACCTATGCTAATTATTATAATGAAGAAAATAAATATGGATATCACTTATAGCATTTCTACCACCATTATTCGACCTTCTTCGACCATCTTCGAAAGAATTTCAAGTATTATTACAAGATTTTCTTTCTTATTCAACAAAAACAAGTAAGTACCAAATAATTAGATCTTAAAGCTTTCACATAAAGTAAAATTAGTAGAATTATGTAATTAGGCCTCTCAAATTATACGACAGAGGCTCGGAAATAATTTGTAACATTAAGTGGGGTCAGTCTTATCTGACTGAATAATGGTGGTAGAAATGCTATAGGTCGAATATATATCATATATTACGACTCATTATGTACAATTGTAAGTGACATTAGAATGTAGGTCACAAGGAGATCTGATCTTTTCCACATTTATCGATAATACTTTTGTATAAAAAATAAATTCTTTGAATGTGGTGCAAATAATATATCTAGTTATTAATGGCTTTAAAATTAAGTTAAATTAATTAGAACGAAAATTACACGAGTAAAATAAATCTATTTATAAACATGTTTTTTTATTATAAGTAGTTAACATATTTTATAATAAAAATATGTTTTAATTTTGTCTTAATCAAAAAACGGCAGGTTTATATTGCATGATTTGGACAAGCTTTAACGAATTTAAAAATATAATTTAGTTAAAAACCTATACATAAGCATATTTAGTTCCAACATACTACTTCAAAAAAATATAGTTTGACATAGGCCTACATAAAAAAGGAGAAATTTTAACGATAATTAGGCAAGCGTGACAAATAACCTGATATATTTTACTTACTTATTTTCAGGTGGATACCGCCATCTGTCGGTTCGAATACCGTAGATACCTCATACGATACCAACTGGAGGTCTTGCCTTAGATCCTAATAAGTAATATTTATACCTCATGTTATAAATATAATACAGTACAGTAGGAGGAACAAATATACATTCAGGCTAAAGCCAACATAACTTCACTACTTCCATCTTCGCAGGAAGGCTTCCGGAAATGATCTCCATCCATGACCACCTCAAAAATGCTAGCAATCAGGTTAAAAATTCAACTGACACATTTTATATACCTTTAAAAAGGATTTATATTTTAAAATATAACGTATTTAATAAGTAATTATTTTAGTAAAACTTAAATGTAGGCTACAAATATACTGAAAAGTAATTAATGCCTAGTAGAGCACAATACACCCAATAGGCCGCGATACAGAACAATAAATTAAACTAATTACGACCATTTATTCAAAAGACAGATTTTAATGGGCACCGCTTTAGGGCGCGGATCATTTAAAATAGCGCTGTCCATTATTATGAAAGCAAAATAATATTATATAAATAAAATATATAAATACGCCTTAATATGAACCGAAAGCCAGTTATAAAGGTAACATCTAATAAAAGATTAAAAGTTCTGAATGCTATTATTACTCTATCCTCTGCCACTTACACATAAAAAATCGTTATTATTTTAAGCGTATTACCAATTACATAAAAGGGATAAAATTCGATAAAAAGATTTTACTGATAGTCAGATATATTATTATCCTGAAAAGATGTACCCGTAGGATAGATCTCACTTTTGATTGTTCTCTAAATAATCATCACAACTTCTGGCACAGATTTTCTGTCAAAAATATGCCATAGAAATTCCTGGAATAACTTAGATTCTTCAGAGAGGAGATGTGAGTTGACGAACTTTACGGATAAGGTACGAAAGCTAGTATTATATATTTTACAACAATGAAGCATTTATTAAATAAAACAATTGGCGGAATTACCAGCTTATTTACCTATTATAAATAAACTCACATATCCACTATATATATATTTATCTACATTTTCAGTAGAATTGAAGAGTTATGAAAGTTTATAACTTAAATTTTAAATAACACATAAACGTACATGACCTCGTTTTTATTGAAGTGGCAATAAATTCGACTTTTTATAAATCTTACCAGACTTTTAACTGTTTTTAATATTTAATAATTTTATTAAATCTAAATCTAATACAAAGATCGTTTGCATTGTTTGTCTTCACTCTCACCTATTTCTACCGTCAAACAGTATTCACATTGCTTTGGTCCAATTTGAAGGGTGAAGCAGTGAATTAACTGTAACTGGGTAATGTGACAAAATATCTTCAAGTTATAATGTTGGCAACACATTTGTGATAATACAAGCGTCTATGGCCTGGTATCTTACTATAATGCGTACTGCATGCAAGTCAACTAGACTTTGTAATATAATAAAAAACAATGAGTTAGTCAGTACTTGTGATAACGGGCACGATTTACGACTTAACAACGGAAGGATTTTTTGTGTCTACAAAAAAAACAAGTCAAAGTCGTATAAGACTAATTAGTCTAGAAGATAATTTTCTAATTAAACCATTAAAAAAGGATGAAGATAAAAATATGACGTCACTTGCCCTAAAGCGTTATGTGGGTAAATGAAATGGCAAAGCCCCCCCGCAATCCAATGTTCGTCACTCTCAGGATTGAAATTCCGATTCCTATCATATTTCATCGCAATTTTTTATGATGATTTGAACAATAAGTATTTTCATTGTTTTTTTTGTTACATACCTTTATTGTTCAAAATGACGACGTAATACATTATGAATTAACTCAATAAAATGAGCTAAATAAATCATTACCTCAATCCATAAAATCCATACGAATGTATTATTTTGTTATTGACGGACCCGAAGATGGATTTTGTAGGTATTTTCCAGGACAGAAATATTTGTGATGAATATTTGTGTTTTTTAGTCCAGTGTCTAATATCAGATACGCAAGAGCTTAAAGATACTTATTTCAGAGTCAGATCGATCTATGAGTCGACGAGAAAAATTATTTATTTAAATGAGAGAGGGCGATCATCCTTAAAGGTCCATTATTCTTACAACACTCCATTACAAACCAGTCTAACTTGCATGAATAATGCAATCAATCAAAGGTTTAATCATTGTTTTTTAAATATCAAAAAATATTAGTTTCATGTTAAATTTAGTTTAATTATTTTAAATTTCAAAAGCGGGCGCATCGGAGAGCGTGATTCAATGACGTGATCTTTTTGTGTATTTTGGTATTTTAAAATCTTTACGTAAAGGATATAATTTAATAGGTGATATTATTAAACTTTAAGTACTGTTTCTTTGTATTTTCAAAAAAAACAATTAGAGGTAAATTTCACAAATCTTATAAAAAAAATTAAAAGAAAGATTTTGTTTAACTTAAAATTTAATTATTTTAAACACAACTAACTTTTAACAGATTTTAAGTATATTCAGATATTGCGTATAGAAAGACATCAGAATGTTGTAAAGTATTCTTAAAAAAATACATCGTGGTTACATCTTGTGAAAAAAAATGTGACCTTGTGAACGAAGATTGTCTGATAGCGGTTAAATAATCAACTGAGGCCCCACGTGACCGGAGCTTTATCTACCCCGTGAGATTTATAACCGGGGTGTAACCACAGTTTATCTTAATCTTTGGCGGCTTTGCGTCTCTATCAACGGAATTGAGATTATGTCGTGATCCGTTTTGTGCTACCTCTACTCTCAAATTGTGCCGTATATATATTTTTTGGCGGGATTAGTTTGCATTTTAAACGAGTCAATGATAAAAAACATATATTTATCTGTCACGCGTTCAAAAACATTCGATTAAGTTAAAGATTTTTTGAATATCAAAAAATATTTGAAAGTAGTATAATAAGTAATACATTACAAAAATAGAGTAACCAGAGAAATAAACTAAACTAAAAAAAAATCTATTAACCAATCTTTGATTAGATCAGATTAATCTGCTTCACGTCAGCTTTTTATTCTAAAAAAATGCTCTGGTGGGATATATCTGGAAAATGAAAAATGTTTTCACTAGACATGACTTTTGCCAGAAATAATTGGTTATTATGCTATAAATATAAATTATACTGAATAAACAACTACGGAACCCTGCAGTGCGCATGACTTGACACGTATTTGGCCAGTTCTTTATCAAGTGCCGCCTGAAAAATGTAAAATAGCGTTGTCTCTGCCAGGAATTATAAAAGCATAAATATTTCTCCTCGCTTATAAATTTATGATAATAATTTTTGGGCAAAATGAACTCATTTTTTCCTATACCGTCAACCGTTTCCTTACCAATTTGCATTTTTCCATTTACGAATGAAATCATTTAATCAAAGGTTTTGAACGCATTTATTATATTAACTGAAGGTAAAAATAGAAAATGCGGGTGAAATATATTGCTTGTCCTTTTCACGGACTGGTTGCCAATAATTTCTAGCTCAGTTGGCCAGACTAATTTGTGTGCTAGAGTGAAAACAGCAGACGAAATAACTGGTCCTTTTTATTTTTTAAAGTAACCAAGCTTTCTTACGTACTTTTGACGTATTGGATACTCTTTTGTAATGGGTTTAACCTTTTAATTTTAGTGTAAATTTTTTTTATATATTAAAGTCATCAACTATTTTATTCGTATAAATATCTTATTTGTGCAACTGTTTGTAACAACAATGAAATATATCAGATAATATTTCGAAAAGTACATCATGGCTGAAAACGCATTTTTTAATACTCAAATCATTCTTATTTACAGCTTTAGTCAGTTTCCGTTCTATAAAGTAAAACATTCCGGCAATATTTTCTTAGGTGAATCTTCTTCTTCCCGAAATCCAGTTACCAAATTTTCACTCAAGTGCGACACTCAGTTAAGCATTGTTCGTAAGTAATTCGGTGCCTTTGTTGTGTTACGTCAGTTTGCGACAAAAACTTTCACTGGCGGTGTAAAGGGGCTGGTAATAGCTGGGATGCGGCTGACATGCCTTACCTAACCGCTTTTTCTATTAAATGTTGTCAAAAAGGCCAAAAAATATTTTCACTAATCAAACGAGTTCTATCCGGCTTGGATATTGGTTTTGGAAGAAAAATGATAAAACGTTAAGTCAAATATCAAAACGTAAAATCAAGTTTAAAAGATCTTTTATGATATATTAGCTATATGCATGTTTTTAAAGTAAATTCAGATGTTAAAACGATTATGTTTTATATTTGTGTTCATGCTACTAAATGAAATTAAAATTAACTATTTTTTAACAACATACATTTTATAAAACATATAATTTAATAAATAATTCTAGCCATACTGCGGTCTAAAATACAACAATTGTCTGTAAATTTATTTTTGCAGCAATTTTTCATTGAAATTAATGCTTTAAAAATATAATAATGACAAATTCCATACATAGAATTGACTCTGTAGTAAGTCGCTTAAAGCACTTTTGCTGCGGACAACAAACAACAGAAAAATCACAAATATACTACTTAAATACTTATATGTCCACCCACTTACATATATGCAGTATTCATTAGATTAATAATTTAAAATTGTTGGATATAACTTGACTATCAGTAAATGTTCAGGAATTTTCAAATCAAACTATCGAGTGGAAAACATGCAATACTACAAAAACTATTTTTTTATTTTAAAACACATTGCTATGCTAATAAAGTTCCTGCGATCTCATATACATTGTATATGAGATTTTTTGTTTTCATGACAAATATTGGTTATTTTTTTTTAAAGGTTCCAGTTTTATAATTTAATTCAGAGAACGTAACATATATATATATATATATATATATTTGGTTGGCCTGGTTATGATATAATTGGCTCAAAGCATTTATTGTTAGAGATATCATACAAAATGTTGTCTTAGAATATAAACATTGAATGCATTCAACACCCTTCACTCATTCATGATAGATAGATAATTTACAAGACGCCAATTTATCACGTACAGACGTACGCGAGTGTTATTTTCCGTGCGACTCCGATTTCGTTAAAAACGCTTCGAAAGAATTCGCAGAATGTCAAACTGAGCCGTTACTTAGATATACCTATTTTACATAATTCATGAGGGAGTTTTGGCCCCTTGGGATTTTAAAGGGGTCAATGACGTTTGTAGTTCAAAGTATACTGCATGGAAAGATGTTCGTTCTCCATCATCGCAAAAGATGACACATTCTTGACTACTCGAACGTATCATTTCAATAAATGTTTCACCCAGACTCCCTCACATTATCACTCTTTAAACACGCCACACTATTTGTAGCGCAGTACCCCACGTTTGCTGGCAACCGCTTCGCTCATCCCAACGATGCCGCTAAAATTGACGTCTAGATAGTCCAGCGTTAGATAACACCAAACAAAAAAAAGGCATACAACTAACACAAATATTAAAACTACAATTGTTTGTCTTAAATAACCGTCTTAAATATAGAAATTGAGCTTTCATTTCACAAACAAATGTTACATAATTGTATTGACTCTGATATACTCGTTTTAAAGGCGTCAGGTGACATTAATGCGACACCAGAAAATTGTATTATAACTAACTTATAGTTTAGCCTTTTTCATTAATTATTTCCTATGGATATAAATATTTTTCTTAACCTAATTCATTTTTTTTCTCGGCAGTATAAATTTTTATCTAAGGTCATCTTATGACATCGGTTATTTTTAGGCTTATCCAAGAAATGTTTTATTTCCGTATTTTTTTATATTGGTAACAATGTAGGCGGGCCGCATGCTTTGTATAAAAAAATAATACACTGGAATTATACAGACCGTTGAACCAAATATATTAATTTGAATTAAGATATAAAATCTGTAAATAAATAAAAGTGCAAAGATATAAGAAAATGTTTAAAAAATTTCAACAACGCCCAAAAACTATACAACTTCCTATAATGGAAAATTTGTACGATCAATTTTGACACTCCTTACAATATGGTACGGAATTTCAATCAGCGGTGACGTGCACCGGCTTTAGATGAAAACAGACCGAAATAAAGGGCTGGTAGGTACCTATAAATGGAAACCCGAAAAGGTTCGAATCACCAGTACAGCCCAGAACATTCGCCAATTTCCATAACGCAATAGCAGTTTTGGTAAGCATATTACTCTTACATTTTGGCAACGCTAGCGTATTCTGCATTCACATAAATTGCGTACAGTGTCAGTTGGTCTTGCCTTTTTTGGGTGGATTCAGCAATGCGTGTAGGGAAGAAAGAACAAAAGAATTAAACATACTGTTGTATCATCGCTACACGCCTCTGTGGCTTCCAAACGAGTAAACCGGCGAAGTGAAAACTCAAAATGTAGAATAATAATACACGTGTTTAACTCTGTTAGTTTCTCTTATTCAGTTCAAAAAATGATATATGAATATTTTTCTGTGTATTCTAATACTAGCTATTGAAAGTCTACTGTTAGACATAGGCCTCAACAAGATAGGGAAATGTAGCACATAATTGCCGCGCTAGCGTGTTGGTAACCGCAGAGCGTAGTTTTTGTGACGGGGATGCTGCTGCCCATCTCCGCCCTGTGCATTTGAGCTGTAATGATTTGGAGGAACATACCGCCATAGTCGCTTCTGGTACCTTAGTCGCCTCTTACGACACCTGGTACAAGTGAAGGTACTATTCTACTCTGCCGGTACCTCAAGGCAGTTTTGTATATTGTCTTACGTTATTAATAGAATCGTATGTTGCCGGGTATATTTTTTGGAAAGCATTTTCTACTGTTGCCCGGTTTATCCTCTAGTTGATAAAGAAGTTATAGTTCCATAATTACTTTGACAGGTTTTATGCATAGAAAATGCTGATATATTTATGTTGACATTTATCTTTATGCCTGTTCTGCTTTATCAATGGCTTGAAACTTGAAATTTGAGTGTTTTATACGTAATTACCAACAACATTAAAGAAATAGCGTCAACTTCTTAGCTCATAAAGAACACTAGGAAAAATTGAACATATCCGCAAAGGTCTTGGTGGCGCGAGGGTATTGTAGTCCCCCGGTAAGGGAAAGTAAATATCATCTTAGGCTGATTTACTTCATAATACCATCAGTGTTTTATACACACATTGTAATAAAAACAATGATTTCAATATGTGGCATCTAGGTCGTGCTCCTGTTGAGCAAGCGAGTGTTCGAAATAGAATCGTGGATATAAAGCCTGGAAAAATATTGTTTTTTGATTTCTACTGTTTTGCTTTGATAAAAAAATGGATTGCTTTGTACTATATTAGTTCTTTTAAACGTTTATTACGTTTCATACAATATCTTCTGTATTTGCATATATTATTTAGGCATTACTATAAGATTGTATTATTTAAGAGTTAAGTAATGTCCAACTAGATATATTCTAAATTACACTGATTTGTGTTTAACTTTGATGATAAGTGAGATATTTTATGTAAATAATATTTATCTTTTTTCGTTTCCTTTAGTGTAACTAATTAATACCTAAGCTTGAACGTACGTTATTTACTGTGCCAAAATAGACGCCAGTACTGATTAGTTAGGATTTAATTTAAATTATTCATGATTTAACGCGCTAGTAACATCCTTGTTGTCCTATTACGAATGTCTGTGGGCTGTCGTGACGATTACTATCAAGCGGACTGTGCTTGTTGGTTAGGTCTAAATACAAACAGCTGTGTATAGCTAAAATCGATAAAGATAAAACAGCGAAACGGCTCCCGACCTCAAGAGTTAAGTTCAAATAACATTCAAAGACGCCATTTAGTCTAAAACCCGATAATATCGAAACGAACCATTTCCATTAACTTAAAATCTCGTTTTGAATACCACATTGAAATAAATAAGCACTTTTTGATGAAAGGTCTCGACAACGGGTCCGCTTTTTTTATGCAGTGAACACTTACCACAATGACTTCTTAAATGAGACGATTACTCTAACCAGAGGTGCGATAAATTCAAAAAGCCATTCTCACGTTATTAAAGTGCTAGAATAAAACCGACTGCTGTATTTTGGATAACACTTAAGTCGTTTCCAAACGTTGCTTTTCACACGCTATGTTTTAAATTTTCTAAAAAGTGGAAGGTTTATCTGTATTAGCGAATAGTTTTTACTTGTTACTTTATTTGCGAAGAATAATATATAATGTAAGCAAAATTGGTATACGAGTTAAGTCGTGAAATTAAAGCAAACAGACAGACACACATTTGTAATATTAGAATTTAAACAATATTACCATAACATCCTATATATATATATATATATATAAATATACCGTGAAGTACCGTAGAGTAGAATAGTACCTCCCCCTGTACCACCAGGTGTCGTAAAAGGCGACTAAGGTACCAAAACGTAGTAAGTATACCCATGCGAAACAAATGCACAGGGTGGGGATGTGCAGCAGCATCCCCGTCGTTAATGCTGATTGCCAAGTCGTGATTGCCAAGCGCAGCAATTATGGGAAAATTTTCCCTTTTCTTGGGAAGGTCCAGCTCTGGACTTTCAATAGCTGGTATGATGATGGCCTTATATTTGCTCAGGGTAGATCTTATACAAAAGTTGTATGCATGGGTACCTCACTCTCACCTATTTCTACCACGGAACTGCAATCTTCATATAACTGTGTGTGCTGGTTAGCGAACGAGAGAGGGACATTAATCTGACACTAAATTTTTAAAGTCACTAAATTGACCTGTCTTCCTTATACATAATTAACCTTAAGCTCTTACATTACGCATATCAGACAGAAGTATTACAAATATAATACCTAAATACATACACAACAAAAATATATATTCATCACATAAAACTTAAACCTAGTATGGTCAAACCCAGGACTCTTGGCCCATAAGACAAAGACACTGACAAATACACCAACCATGCGATATAATAATCATAGTACAAAAATAATTAGGTAATATATATAGATAATATTTAGTTATATAGTAAGAGTAGGTATTTATTTTTTCTATAAATAGCATCTATAATAAAAAGTCTAGTGAGAACGTCTCATCCAAAGGAACGTTCAGAAACAATAATACGAATGTCGCATACAAAAAATAAGACGATGAAGATAAACGTGACCCAAATCTTTAGCCCACTTACAACGTCCACGCAACGTGCACATAGCGTGAGATTCCCCGCTACGTCTGAAATAGGCCTTAAAGGTATCATACCGACTTCCACCCATATCCATTAGCCATTGTAATGTGAGTGCGTATATCACTGAGAGGCGCAAATGCCCGTCTAGAACTTTTATATTGCAGTTTCATTATGTGTGTTGTTTCTTTTGAATTCCTATCCAACCGTTCGGTTTTGCGGTCCAATCGCTATGAGATTTCGTGGTCGAAAAGGTTATTTTATTAGGCACCTTATTGTTTTTCGTATTGTCTTTTACAACAAACACTGTAATCCAACTAATTAGTCAAGTTTAGAGTACAATGTAGGGTTGTTTTGTCTGCATTTTATAGACTAGGTTAACCGCTTAAATTATTTTATGACATAAATTAAAGGTGGTAGTAGTTTTTTTAAATATTGAATTAGGTTCTAAATAATAATGTTCAAAAATATGAATTTGGATAAATACACAAACTTACACAGACAAGTTTTTAGTTTATTAAGAATTTTTTTATGATCACAACAATATTTAAATGCAAGAAATTGTATTGTATCGTCCAAAGACTGGCGATATTATACAAATAGCACGGAAATTTAAAAAAAGTGGACCAGACTCTTCACTTGTTTGCGTATTAAATGGGTACAATACTTATGAATGAACAACAGTACCTTTAATTGCTGCTTCATATTGTCCCAGTAGTTCTCTAATTCTCTGCTGGTATTGTGAACCGCTGTCAGGCCTAATCGAGCTTGTAAACATCTTATAAAGACGTGTTATGTGGCTTGTGCCGATTACGCAATAATACCTTAACGGATCGTTTAAAACACTAATTCAACTGATTTTGCTTGTAATGCTTGCTTTTAGAAGATTTCACGCTGCTTACAAACTTCTGGTTCAATAAATTGCTACTGGATTTTGTTTGAAGTGACCTAAGAGGTTATGTACTAGCATTTTTTTTAATACAAAAATAGAACACTGTTACAATGTGATCAGTGAGTAATGGCCATCGTTTGCTATTTACGAGTATATTCACTTTGGTGTTCTTAGGTCTAGATTTAAACCATAAATCTTATAAGCTGTTTTAAAAGTCCAAAATTCAATTTGGTTTTTTAACTATACTAGGATAATAAGTGTAAAATTTAATACAAGATCAGAATATTAATGGATATCTGTTAATGGACACACAAAATGTTTCTACTTCGTGTATCATTAGATGTCCCGCATCATCTACCCACTAAAACCTTTTAGCCGGCTATGAGCAGAACCAATTTTGGTAGAAATTAGATTTTAAGCCGTACTTGTGCCGCTTTCAATAATTGATGCTCCACATAGCCAGATGTTAACATTTAAATTTAATCACTTAACTTCATATAAACATTGCTACGACAATGAAAGCCGGTGGTTAGCAATTTATTTATTCTTCGCAACCATGTTTAGATACTTAGTCTTATTGGAAACTAAAGTAAATATAATAAATGATTCTTAAAATTTTAAATAAATAAATAATATGTACATATTTAATTGACTTATGTTCCGTACTTATTTATTAGTGCTTGGAGCGTGGATAGTTAGGCAAAATTTTTGTCACTGTCTAGGCTTCCTCTTTTGACATCATGTTTGTAAAGCGCCGTTATTATGGGCTCCATTGGGAGGCTACTGAAAATGTAATAAAAAAAAAACAAACAATACCTCACCCATTTGTAAAGTTGTTTGATGTACAAACATGCTACATACAACGCGAATAGAAATTAAAGCAATAGCGGTAACGAACATTCTGTTTTTAAATTCAATAACGAGTGAAACGCCAGTACATAACAAACATATCTCTTGAACTTTATGATACAACAGGCGAAAGTTGCCTTACTTTATTCTGTAGTAATTACAATAATAAATTCTCTAAAATCTAGCCAAATTTTCAACAAAAATTTGCTTTTTGCTTCAAAACCAATTATCATTACCGAAAATTTCATACTCCGCTATAATCGGTTCGTATATATTTGTTAATTTAGTATAAATATTGTTATGTGGAAAAATCGAAATAAAAATATAGATAATGGGCTTGGGCTGGTAAATTTCTATAACACGAGACGCTGATGAAGTTTTAGACGTTTCATTTTCATCAACTGAAAAGTAATAAAAAAGTCGAACAAAAAATTTAAGTGGTCGTAAAACCTCCACTGCTGGACATAAGCGTCCCACAAAAAGGGGTATTAGCCCATAATTACTGCGCTGGCAAAGCGTGATGGTAACCGCAGAGCGTAGCTTCACGACGGGAATATTGCTGCCCATTCCCGCCCTATTGAATTTGAGCTATACTACTTCGGATGGATATACCGACATCTGTTGGTTCCAGTTGCCTCTTATGATACCTAGTCCAAGAGGAAGAACTATTTACTCTGCCAGTACTACACGGGCAAATTTAAATAAACCTCACCATAAATATTTAATTTATATATTTAATTTATTATATTAAACATATTTACCCATAAATGTACAATTTTAACGACAATAGATGTCGTTAAGATTATAAATTTATGCTGGTTTGTGCTCTTTATCATATATGCAAGATAAAATCAATCAAGAGTTTGGGTTTTTGACTTATTAAATTACTCATGGCTATATATATACAAACATCTGTACTGATCATATCGAACTCATTCCTGTCAGCTGTCACTTTAAGATTTAATAATAACAGTAATAATAAATACTTTATTGTACATAAAACATAAAAAAACGTAAAAAACAGCAATTATAAAGTACAATAGGCGGCCTTATCGCAAATAGCGATTTCTTCCAGGCAACCTTTAGATAAAGACTGAATGAGAAAAACAGGTAGTAAGAGGTGTCAACAAGAACGATTAAAAAAATATATTAAATATATATAATATAAATAAAATAATATAAATTTATATAATAGTTGCGCTAGTCATGCGCAGTAGCAATTGCAGAGAGTAATAGCTTCACGAAGGAGATTCTGCGGCATATGACAGTAACATATCAGTTCGACTCATTTGTCTGGATATCCAGCCATCAGTAAATTCCAGCTCAATCAAATCTTTCAATACCTAGTATAAAATGCCTGATTTTTATCCATCGGTATTCACTGCCGTATATATCCGAACTATATTACGAATATAAATGAGTCAGAGTAGCTTTTTGCCTTTGTGACGCGCAAGAATATATAAGGTCGTGGGAACTTTTCCTTAAACAAAGGTAGCCTTTGTCTAGTATTACGTTCAGTACCCACGTGTCAAATTAAAACAAAATTGGTTTAATAATTAATTCGAGAAAGCCAACGAAAAAGTAATAGGATTTTTAATATTAGGGATTTAATTTACTGTAAACGCTCTTAGCTTCACTAATATTATAGAGGTAAAAGTTAGTTTGAATATAGGTGTGTGGATGTAGTTTTTTTACTTTTTCAGATAGAAACGGCTTAACAGATCTGGGTGATTAGCACAGGAATTATTAATAGACTGGAGTAACACAGAGGAATTGCTCTAGATACAAGCTATATACAACTGCTCCTATTGGGAATTACTTAGAGAGGCCTATGTTCAGGAGTAGACATTCTATGGCTGACATAATGATGATGATGGGTCATGGTTCAATCTCCGATGTGATGATAGAAACGTTTATGCTTATCATTTTGTTTACACTAAAATATATAAATACACAAAGAGTAATACTAAAAGAGATTGTGTAGCTTTTAGATAGTACTTATATCACTGTAATAAATTAAATTTAAACGCTGTGTAGCGAGTTTGTCGTGGAAAACTGACAGGAAAAAAAATACCTGCTCCTGTATCCGGTTTCGTTAGTGGCGACTGAAGTACCAGTACAGATGGTGATATAGCTGCCCAAAACCATTACTTAAATGCAACAGATTGGAGATAGACAGCATCCCCGTCTTAAAGCTACGCTCAGCACTTGCAACCCTGACTGCCCAGCCACTATAGGCAAAATTGCCCTCATCTTGAGGACGCTTATAACCAGCTGTGAATGTTCTAAAGCTGTTATGATAATGATGATGATAAACTGTAGAAATATAGATATCAATCAAACTTCTAGCAGAATCACATACTAAAATCTATGTGAAACATATTTATAGCCAACATACGGGAAAGTTCGTTGTTTATGCCCTGTTTTGTAGTTCTACCGCGCTCTATTAAGGAACAACCTAACTCGAACTATTCATGAGCGAAGTCATCCAAACATTTAATTAGAATCTAGACTAGTATAATAATTTTAATTTATATGCATAAACTTGTACGTTGGCGTAGATGTGTGCCGCTTTACATGCATTTTTAAATATTTGTCTATGTCTTTTAATTGTATGTTAGATATTTGTGGCATTGTATACATTCCCACAACATCTGATACGTTGACCTGACTTCGAGATAAGTAGCTTTACGCTGATATTTAAATACATATATACTAAAATACATATCACTCGTATACATAGTCAACACTTATGTAAAGTACATTGGCGCATACGACCGGAATACTACCGAATGTGCTTACAAAATAGTGAAGATTTTAATAACTAAATTTATTCAATCGTCATACCAGCTATAGAAATTCACACTTGTATAATGAATACACATTTTTTGGACATAGGTCTCCCCAAGGTAGAGGGAGTTTTGCCTATAATTACGGCGCTGGGCAGCCGTGGTGGCGATCGCAGAGAGCAGCTTCACGATGAGGCTGCTGCTGCCCATCCCTACCCTGTACGGATGGATATCACTATCGGCTCTGGTACCTCAATCGCCTCTTACCACATTAGAAAGAGATATTATTCCTTTTCCGCCGGTACGCCACGGCAACTATATATCATATATATATATATATATATTATATAGTTGGATAACATAGGTATGAATATCGTATTCGATTATCACGGAACTTGTAACTCGTTGTTGTTCAGAAGCGTAAGCATCGGCAAACGAGTCAGTTTGGGAGTATATGAGAGACAAGGCCGCCGTTTAATTTCTCGTTTGCAGATCTTATTATTCGATAAAATGGTCGAAGTTTTGACATCCCGATTGCGTTCCATTGAAGTTACTTTATATCTTTTGTATTGGAAATCGTACTGAAAACACGGAAAGAATACAATCGTTAGCAGTTATTATCATGAAAATTTGTAAGTATACATGTATGTTAGTTACTCTTTCACACGGGAAACATATCTGTACAAAATATGGCCAAAGGATTATTGAATGTGTAAAGTTACACATAAGCTACTTTTTATGCTGAAAAATTTGTTCCCTTGAGATAGCTTTAATGGCTTTTAATTTTTCTAAACTGATTAGCACAACCAATTGCTCAGTATAGCTGCCAAGATGTGACATACGCTTCTCACCCGGACAACACAAATTCCCCGGAGATAAGATGATAAGTAAAGTCGCAGGCGGAGAGATAGTTTTATGAATAAAAAAATAGCTATTAGGTACTACCAAGAAACGTCTGTCTTAAGTCATATTTTGAAATGGAATGAAGAAATAAATCGTTTAACGGCGCAAAAATACGCCGGATAAAAAATATTATCTTGTTATGTATGTTGAACTATATATTTTTATATATATATACATATATAACTCAACAATACATTTAGGTGTCCAACTACGTTCTACATTATAAGCTAAACTTGGAAAGGAAACGGTAGACGAGAGCTTGGTGTTTGGTCCACTTGTGACTCACACAAAGGGAGTGGAATAATTTACCAATAGATTGTACATGAAACTGTTGAATGTAAGTGTAAATTCACTGATCACTTATATTGCACTTGTATTACGATTGGAAGTTACAAAAAAACACAAATGTAATACTCAAATACATATTTAACACCCAGAAAAGGGACGTACGATTTTTTTATAATTAATATGAAAATATTTCCACATTTCTGCTATATACCTTAAAAGAAAAGTGTTATTTATTTTATTTTACATGAACTTGTACATGATATTTAAAAGTAAGTAGAACAGTCCCTCACTCTGTACCAAGTATCGTAAGAGGTGACTGAGTTACCGGAACCAGAAACAGTGCAGCTTACATACAACAGGGCGGGGATGAGTAGCAGCATCCTCGTTGTAAAGTTGCGTTTTACGATTGCCACCAAGCTTGCCCAGCTTGGCAATTATGGGAAACCCATGCTCAACAGTGGACGTCCAATTGCTGGTATGACATTGTTAGAATAAAACTTCATATATTACGAAATTTCATATATTATAAGTAGTTCATGGTTTTTCCTCTTTTCCGCTGTGACACATTTTGTACATGACCTCGTTCAGAGCTATTGAATGAAAGCTTCGCTTGCTTTACGGTTAATACAAGTTCATTTGAGACTCATAAATAATACTGTTCACTGGAATATGCAACTTAAGCATATACGTATAAACTATAAATTCAACTACAGCCTAACTAAGCAAGCCACAGTTCTGAACGCGATGCCACTACGCTCGCTTGCAACTTATGACCTATCTCGGAAATTTAGGGAAAGCGCAACGATGACCTATGACTGGCTTTACAAGTGTTCTTAATATGGAATGTATGATGCATTAGTGTGACGTCATTGTTTACAACCGGACAAGAAAATTTCAGTGATGCATGTGAAAAGATGTAATAAGTATGCATCGTATCAACTTCCATGTATTGTAAAATAAAATACTTATGTAATCTTCTTTAAGATATATCAATTTATGAAATTTCCATGAGGTGCCAGCGTTGCCGTAAGGTAGCGGCAGAATAATAAGTACCTCCCACTGCACCAGGTGTCGTAAGAGGCGATTAAGGTATCAGAACTGACAGATGGCGGTATATCCATCCCAAATAGTGTAGTTAAAATGCACAGGGCAGGGATGGGCTGCGATTACTGCGCTCTGCGATTACCAACACGCTTGCCCAGCGCGGCAATTATGAGCAAAAAGGTTACTTTCTTCGAGATGTAAGCTTCCAGCAGTAGACTTCCAATGGCTGGTATGATCATGAATTTATGAAATTAATAGCTTTCGTAAAGAAAAATAATGATAAAAAAAATCAAAATGTACACTATACACAACTCATGCCCATATCCAACTTGCAAGCAGAGACATTCGATTTTCATTTACTTCGATTTTCCGTCAACATTTCAGAAATGTTGAAGGGAAATCGAAGTTAATGTTTCTAGTTCCACCTTTAACAAAAGCTAAAGTCTTATTGTCTAAAACCTATGTGAGTTAGATATCTAACCCACATTTGATATCCAGACACATATCATCATCACCAGCCATCGAAAATCCACTGCTGAACATATAAACAAAGAGGACTTTTGCCCATAATTTCCGCGCTGGACAGTTCTAGGTAGTTAAGTTATATCGGAATATTTGAGTTACGGTTCCTAATTCCACTTTTACGACACATATGTCGTATATCCGAGATAAGTACCAAAGTACAGGGGAAGTATTTTCTACTCTACGAGTATCTCAAACATGGATACACAAATATAGGTAATTAAATAAATAAAAGAAATTTGGAAACCATAAGTAACGTTATACCCAAGTAAAAGCTGTATCAAATGCAAAATTCACGAACTAGCGAAACAATTATATTATAATTGAAGACACAGAAAGAAACACTACACCTGTATATATAAACCGGTTAATTAAACTCGGCTTCCTTCCTTTTTGTATCTTCCAATTATATTCTTAGCGCTAAGAAAGAAAAAGTAAATAGATCGTGTTCCGTATTGCTAAACCCACTTGTTTATATCGTAATTCTCCCAAATCTGTAAGATGTGCAAATAATAGTGCAGTGTAAGGTTTCAACAAATTTGAATTAATGAACCACTGAAGTATCGATTTTAGCGATTCCTTATAGGGCAATCGATGCCTTGCAAGACGCATTTGGCCCAAGTGCAGCGTTAAACATCGCAAAGCTCGAAATACAACTAGTCGTACTAGTGCGCTCGGTATTCACAGAAACTATATGCAGTTACCAGCAAATACGGTTTATTTAATTGACACTAAATCATCAATCAATCTCTATTGTAATAATAATTGTTAATTTAAAGACCTGACTCCGAGACCCGAGATAATTAAACATATATGTAATACTTACACAACTATTCATCATTTTTTATCCTGGATCGAATCCAAGGCCTTTGGAGCATAAAATACACCACTATCTGTCATGTGTGTAGTGTATATGGGGATCACATTTGAGGTATAAATGTATTTAACCTAATAAACCGTAGATCCTGTTATATGCGCCTACCATACACCTTTTAGAAACCTAAAACACTGATTAATACACCTCCCTAATATTTTGATTTCAAAGTGTTATTTGTATCTCATGACACCTTCTAAAAATAACTTTCAATATAGCTTATATGGTCTCTAGAAACAAATCGCAATTGATGGATCGTTTTAACACGGGGTATCCAAAAATAAATGAATTTTAACCTATTATCATATAAAAATATATTGATTTTTTTCGAGGACCATGCCCTTTAAGAAGACACCTTTTTACAATATTGTTCAATATCATCAAATGTATGAAATAACATTCACACCAAATCTCATACAAAAAGTCTGGATGGATACTTGACTGATACCTATATTAATTATAAAACAGTATTGCTCGCAATGCTATGTCTAGTTCGAGTGGAAACAGAGACATTGACATTAAACATTCAAGTCTCAATGTTTGTTAACCATCTTCTTTTAATGTCCTTCGAGCTGCTTTCTTTCTATGATTCCTACATCAAAAATATTATTTACCCTGTATGGTAACGGCAACTTAGAATAGTACCACCCTCTGTACCAGGTGTCGTAAGAGGCGACTAAGAAACTAGAACCGACATATGGCGATATACCCATCCGAAACAGTGTATTATCCTAATTGCGATAGTTGCACTTTGCGATTGCCAACATGCTTGGTTAGCGTGGTAATTATAGGCAAAATTCCCCCTGTATTGAGGAGTCCCATATCAAACGCTGGACTTCCAATGGCTGTAATGATGATGAGAGTAGAAACGTATTACACGTTTGCATAAGGCAATAAAATCAATACGCTATAGACTTACATAATGATCGGTGATTTATCGTTTTCCACGAACCTTGTGCGTACCTAAACACGTATAGTGGTAACGATATATTAGTAAAGCTGTATACCGTGCTTGTCGGCGAAAAGTACTCTCTCTGACCCTACAGCATGACTCCGAAAATAATCGAGGTGTCTTGACAGACACTCAATAAGATATGGACCTTAATGGAATCTTACAGTGGTGACCGTCAGTCCCAATTCAATCTTGTAAACCATGTAGGCGCTCCAATGTTTCACAAGCATGTGTCTCCGAGCAAGCATATAGTGTTTAGGCCGTCTTTTTTTGCAGTTAAGTTAAACTGTGAGCATCAGGTTAATCTTAAATCAAAATAAGTTCTATTGACTAGCATTAGTAGCTAAGCAAATATTTAATAATTTTCGTTCGCCTTTCTAAATACATACCTTTCTATATAATATAAATGTTGTTTTTATTTTATACCAAGGTGCAACTACTTAGCAGACGTAAATACTTATAAGAGAAAGATAATTTAATTTTAGACACCCAGACTGTAATTAGATATTTGAGTCAAACCTGTTTAATTTATTATCTGGTAAAGACGTTCTGCGAACAGAGGTCATGATCGCAATTTGGTGAAGAACACTGGAGTGACAAATTTATTTAAATAAACAAGTCTCATTTTAATCCGAATAAAGAGACCAATGTTTATTAGAGGTTCGCAGAGTAATACGGGAAATATCGTGCAAACATCAAATCATACACTTCAAAGTAAACGTTCCTAATATATAATTCTGGTTTATTAAGTAATATTTAATAAAATTCTCTAACAAACAGAGTGTAATACTTTTCATTCAGTCCAGCGATGGTTGTTTAGTGTATTACAGCAGATGTATTTATTTAAAGTATACCTTTAGCATTAATATTCTATCTTTGATGAAGTAGTTTTATGGAAATTTTTGTTTTATTCTACATTGAAATTAACAGTTTCAATTATTTCAGTGAGAGTTTGTGATGTGACTTGAATGACAGTTTCAACAACATAAACATGGGCTTAATTTTACTTTAAGTTAGCCGTAGGATATCGGCGGCGATTAAGTAGTGGAGCCGTCAGATGGTGGTATATCCATTTAAAACAGCGCAACTTAAATACTACAGAATAGGATTGGGTAGCAGTATCCTAGACGCAAAGTTTTTTACTGTAATTTAAGTAACATAAATTCCCCTATCATGAAAAGGCTATATGCTACTGTGGACTTTATATGGCTGACAAAATGATGAGTAAGATTGGTCCAGACGTTGTTTTTTATTAAGATAATATGGAATCATTGAAGAATTCAATGAAAAATACTGTTATTTTTATCTAAATTTTCTTACTTGAATTTCACTATGTTCAGAATAAGGCTATAAAAAAAATATATTAAAGAATATTTATTATTAAGAAAGACTCAAAAGAAATATTGTAGAAAATAAAAATAAAAATTACACAACAGTAGAAGATTTCATCTCTCGAATGCCGTCTGAAAAATTATCACCAAAAGAAACACGTGGAAGGATAAATAAAAAAAAGAATACGTAAATCTACGTAAATAATTAAACTTTTAATAAGCGAACGAGATTATAAAAGAAAACGAGTTCCAGAGATAATTCGACGAGAGCCTTACAACTTAAATCTCATTTCATATCTCGTCTGCGGACGATGTTCGGAGGCAAAAAATCGTCAACATATAATTTACTTCAACCATCCAACTCAGACATGACGAAAAATAAAGCGTAAGGGACTCAAATAAACTTGTTACCAAACGGTAATCCCAGTCCCTTTCATGTAATACTTACAGTTCATTTCAAGGGAATCTTAATAATACAATGTTACATCTTCTTTAGGGCAATTCCAGCCTTTACGTTCATATAAAACTTCGATCAAACATTTATTTTTATAGGGCTGCCCTCAATGTTATTATTTCTTGGAATGTTTTTCTTTTACTATCCTACTGTGTTTTGAAATGAAGGAGTAGTTCTACTTTTAGTATGTTAACCTTATTTGTTTGGTTAGTATCAAAATATTGCAGAATCCATGACCGCTTCAAACTAATTAACACTTAATGGCTAAAAAACAAAAAAGAACCATATACGTTTAATTTTGTAACATTTACAGTTTGAGAACTTATTATTGTACGTATGAAAAGATACTTGCAATAATTCCTTTCAAACACGCTTATTTATTCTTTTTACTTCTGACCTGGTAATTACTCTCTAATACCTCTTCTACCTGGTAAGAATTGATCGCATAGGTCGTCTTTTACCAACTCTTCCATTCACTTCTGTTCTATATACTCATGCGATCATTCTACTTTAAATTAACCTAGATGTAAAAGTTGATATTATAATCACAACATCATCGAAGTTCACTATGATTTTCGCTTTTTCAATATTTTGCAAAAATATTGAAAAAGCAAATTTTATATTTTGATATCAAACAAAAATATACTATAATATCTTTTTTGGGTCGGATTTTTATGTTTCCATGCCATTTCCTTTCCAGGAGAAATTTATAGCCAAAACCGTTGCGATTTACTAGTTTCGCATAAAAATAAGACTTTTCCTCTACACTGCTTGAGTTTAAGCGGCTAAGCTTAAATGACTTTCGACCATAAAATTCCCCTCCACTTTAAAATTTCTAATAGGATTTCATGGCCCCTAAAAATACATCCACGATTTTCTAGAAGTATTCAGTAGTAGCAGGTTATTTTATATATGTAATTTTTATTAGAAATAAACTAATGAAGTAACTAACATTAAATATACAATCATATATTCGCAATAAGCAACTTGATAAGCTTAAAATGTTAACTGCTGGACAGAAGTCTCCCTAAGAAAAAGGGAATAAAGTTGTTGCCAATGGCGGAGCGTAGTTTCACGACAGGAACGTTACTGCCCGCGGTATATTGATAGATGTCAAACATCGGCTGGTCATCAATGGTACATATTTGAAGATAATATTTACTAGAAAATTTTCCTTGTCCAAGGGTTCAGGCAGAACTCGAATCTGCCTCTTTGCATTGCATGGGGGATTGCACTACCAGGACCTTAATGCACTGATTGTTCTTTTCTTAGTATAACAATGACATAGTATTTTGATAAAGCATGTTATTACTATACCCTACTTTACATATACACTATTCCAAAACCTACGTATGTAAACCTAAGAACACTCAAATGTTAAACTTTTACAGGTTTGAATCAATCGATAAAAAAGAAATAATTGTTTAATTACTTTAGAGGTTTTAGGCAATATAGAACGCTGAACTGTATGTTACTCCTGTCTGATTTAGATAAATATAATTTTCATTTAATAGAAAAACATTGGACTGCCGACGATAATTTTTGTTAAAAAATTTTTGGTCTCGAGTCCATATTAAATTTTTTAAATAAGCACATAAATTTGACCTTTTTACCAGATATTTATAAGTAGGTAGCCTTAATTGGTTATAAATTACAGTATTTCTCAATTTTCGGACCTCTTTTGGTACTTTTATCTTAAATCTCATATAAATTAATCCAACTCTCAATTAACAAAACAAAAAATAACCTTTTTCCTTAAACACGCTTATCAAATGGAAAGAATGGTGGAAATAAACAACATTTTATCTTTAACATCAACTGTACAGTATAAATCAGGGCAACCCTTTCTGTGGAATGTTCAAAGTACACAAATACAGTACTAAAGTTGAGAATAGAGGAGACGTAAAATTTACATCCAAATAGGCTCTATTCTAGGAAAGCATAAGGGGAAACAGGTTATAGCAGCGCTAAACCCAAGGTTAAAACAGTTCTTTGTAATAGTTTTGTTTACGACTATTGTTTGTATATTTCATTTCTTTTGACGTAAATGAAAAAGTTTACGATCTGCTAGTTTCCAAGTTTCCTCCACTCGGGTTTGAAAGGATCATTTAGACGACAAAGAAGTGGGAAAATAAAACGCGCAACTAGAAAATTATCTTGATTTTTTTGTAATTTTGTATTTTTATAAAAATACAAATATACTTAAATATTCTTTATGCTTATACAATATAAAATTGATATTAGCAATATTTTAGTAACTTTATGTTCGACTTCAAATTATGCCCTTAAACACCATACAATCATAATAAAGTTGGAAATAATAATAAAAAAATAATTATTTAAAAAACTAAGTAATTAAGTTTAAACAACCATATGCAATTATATATATACTACCCGACTGATCATTGTTTAAACTGAATGATTCGGCCTATCGGCAGTTGGTTTAAATCAATTATAATGGTGAATAATAAGTGGCATATTTGAAATCATTAGAACGCATTTTACTGAAGAAGATACACAAATATGTCTTCGGTAAAACATAGCATATTGAAGGTATTCTCTATTAATAAACTAAGAGTTTTAAATCGTGGTTTGTTCACTTTTCACATTTTTTATTTGATCTTTTTTTTATTTCTTTCTTGTAGTTTTCTTGCATCGCAGTAACTTAATAATTTATTATTCTGTAAAAACTTTATTACCTCCTTTCGCAACTAATACGTGAAGCACTGATGACATATGGCACTAAAATGAGATCTTTTAAAGAACTCAACAACCTATTGGCAATGCTCAGAATTTGTTTGTACGAAACAGAAAAGAGGAGATCCGTTAAAGAAACAAAGATTTCGATAAAAAACAGCGGTTCAAAATATTGAAGTGGCATGGGCACAGTAAAAAGCACGCAGACCACGCTTAGGTAAGCGCAGGTAAGTATCTAATTTACAGATATTGGAACAGCTCGTTTAGTTTATTTACGAGAAGTTACTTTCATGGCATCATGTCTTATGGTTAACTGCTATAGGGTAATGAAGAGGGCTATTCGTGTTATTTATAATATGTCACCAACGGACTCGTTTTAAGAGAAATTTAAACAAATTACCCCACCGCAAGATGGACAAACAATCTGACTAAAACCGCAGGATCGCACTGAAAACGGGCTGCATACAACCGGTCCTGTCCGATGATATTTACAAAAACATTATATATGTCTATAAAACTTAAAAAGCTTCAATAAATTTAAGCTCGCAGTGCCTTCAACTCGGCTTCATTAAACAGCCTTGCGTTTGAATAAATTCGAAATATGTTAATAAAATAGATAAGATTATTTCTAAATATTTTAGAAATAATCTTATCTCCAAAGTTTACTATTGTGTTAAAGATTATGTCAACGACAAAACTCCTTGGGATTGACCACCACTTTGGCTAATCAAATTTAGTAAGTCATTGTTTCATCTCTAAATACCTCTCCACTAGAAGGACCTGCCTCGTCGTCTTCTACCATTGCACTTGACAAACTCGACGAACTGGAATGTATGGCAACATTTTCCGGTACCGAAATGTCTGGAGAATGTTGTAGAGGCATTGTAGAGACACTAGATGACACATTGGCATATTTCACCGAATGTTTTGATTTTTTTGAAAAACCCTTCAGAGTTGTCAAACAGAAGTAACAGTCGTCTATATGGTTTTCGGATTCGTCCCATTGCATAGGTACACCAAAAGTCATTTGTTTTATAGTACCTCTATGCCAACCAGTCAAATATTACACACTTTCGGCACCCATGTTTTGTCTTGATTAATTGGAATCTTAAAAATAAGCTTTATAACACTTCTTTAACAAAGCCGATATAAGCTTTTTGTCACTTTTAGAAGTAAATCTACCACACACGTAGCAAAATAAGTTAGGAGAATTAACACAAACACGCGGCATGTTGTAAGTTTAAGAGTTATCTAAACGTTTTGACAACTTTTGTGTACAGTAAAGATATAATATTATGACTACCCTCAAATTAATGTTTCGAGAAGTAAACAAAGTAAGATTTATGTTATCTACCTTCGGGGACGTGAAATATGTATATTTTTTCTGTTGTTTACTAGGCATACCTAATACGAATCACCATTCGGGACATGAGTGGTGTTGCATAGTGTAATTATACATATAATCATTTGCCCTCTATTATATATATAATATAATAGTTGGCAAATGAGTCAACGAGTCACCTAATGGTAAGTAGTCAACGTCGCTCATAAACACCTAAACTACCAAAGGAATTACACAGAAATTACAGGCGCGTTGCCGGCCTTATTATTATTTTAATAGATTTTGCTTTTGAAAGCTCCTAAGTAGTTAATACTATAAATCAGCGGTCTGAGTGATGGCTTGGCGTATAAGCTTATTTCCAGAATTAGATTTTTTTTTACTGATATAGTAATGATAATGATACCTACGCAATATCATTGGCGTATTTTAAATTAATTTACATCCCTCATTAACAATTTGATGCTATAAAAAAATTTTTGGGTACTAATATTTTCCATTAATTTAACAAGTTACTGGCCATGTTGATATAAATGCAAACAGGTAGGGAACATTGAACTTTAGCATACACGCAGAAGAGTTCAAAATGGTATGGAGGCAGAAAATCAAGTGGCAGTCCATAAAATAATGTCGATTAATTGGCTTTTAATGAATTACGGTTTCTGAAAACCAATTTCAGAAACATCACAAAACTATTTTCAAAAGGTCTTTTTGATTTAGTTACGGAAATTTACTTAGCTGATTATATATATGATTTATTATATTTTTAACTAAAATTTTCAACTGTGCTTACGATTTATTCGGATCAGTTTTATATTAATAATTTTAAGTCTTATTGATTTTGCTTCCATATTCGGCTTGTCATGGCTGCTAGTTGTAGTAAACTAAGCTTCATATTAATAGTATTATATAATTATAAATTCAAACAACATATCATAAAATGACCGACCCTGAGATTAGTTGCATGAAACATCAGGTAGAAAAATCACAAATATAATACTGAAATAAATGTATACCACCAAAACATAGAACAAACACAAGTATTCATTGTATAATTTTTTCTCCTGGGTGGGGATCAAACCCAGGACCCTGGCGCGCAAGATAGGATTACTACTATCTCTCATCAACTGGCGTATTATATTATTAGAGAAAAAAGTGTTATGCTATTTTTTTGTTACTTTACTTTAGAAAATAAAATTTTCAATCAATGCACAAAAAACACTATCGATTTTACTGAATAATAACGCGTAATATAAGTAAATTACTTGCTAAAGGAATTGCGTGCGGAATTGTTATTTTAAACTCAAAAACTCTTTGATAAAAAATATTTTCCACCATTACATAGTTACATCTTTACTTAGTTATTACAAGGTATCTATTTGGTAGGCAGGACAATATCTAAAATAGAACATTAAGTGGCTAGGTTTCTATTTTTGTACTTTTATAACAAATAAAATCATAAATCACTGCACCGTGTTCCATATATTATTTTACTAATAGAAAGCTAAACTATAGGATTTTGAAATTCTGTATTTTAACGGAAACTAGATAAACTTTTAGTTAATAGATAAAAAGACAAATGCAACTGACTTATTATGCCAGAAATCATAAAAAAATAATATGAAGTTAACCAACCCATACTACCGCACATACTTCTACACAGTATTTGAACGTAAAACTAAAACCGATCGTCGCCTGTTTCTAAACGTGGAAAGTTCCGCAGCGTTTTTTTATTAAAACGTAACGAGTTGCGACAGGTCGGTCAAGTTTTAATTCGTTTGCGGCATGCAAAATCACGACTGTCACGTAATATTGGTTTGCCCTGCAACGTCGCATTGGCGGCCACATTCATTCACTGGAGGCTGTTATTAGGTTGGCTTTGTCAAAAAATTCCTTACTTTTTGTAACAGAAATTAAAACTACGTCGTTTAAATCCCTATGAAACTACTTTTAACGGCTTTCAAATGCAGTTAATATTTAAGTTTAGAATTTTTAAGTTCGACATTATACTAATAACAATTTTTACTGGGGTCATTATTTTGAAGACTTATTAAGATGTATGTTGAGGAAGCATTGAAAATATTAACGTAATTTTTTTCACTCTTAGTAAAATACTCAAGAATATTTGGAATTAAATAAGTTCATTAAATGTCTTTTATTATTATGTGCTTTAAAGCAAATGCGCAGCAGCATCTTTGTCCTAAAGTTGCGCTCTGCGATTGCCACCACGTCAAAAATTCACTCATCTTAGGGACACCTATGTCAAACAGTGAACTTTCTATGTCTGACCTGATGAAACCAACGCGTAAATCTACGATGGAGATAGTCAAATATCGCTATGACGCCTTTAAGTGACAATTAATCTTTATTTATTACAACGACTGTAAAAGATTTGCAGCTATGTTTATCCATTAGAAGTTTGCATTAGAACGTCGAACGTAAAATATTAATAAAATAAGAAATTTAAACGTAAATTAAGAATGTAAAGTATTTATTATTTTGAGTTTTTACGAATTTAAATTTACCATGTCCTTATTTTCTGTAGTTTTTAAATATGCATTCAGTATTAAAAATATTAAATGGAAAAAATATACTCCCGCGTCTTGGGAGCCCGATATTTTTACAATAAACAATATCAAACAACGTAATACTTTACTCTGCAGTACTATACCGGTCCCCATTAATAGCATCCGGCAAAGTAAACGAGAAATATGACGCATACATCAAATCATACACTTCAAAGTATATTAACAAAACGTGTCAAACAAAAGTCATAACTCTTGCTTTACAAGCATTAGGAAAAAGTATGACCTTTTTACAGAAATAAAGCAGCTCCCTGGTTGTCGTATAACACATTTCAGTTATATTAATGTAGGGTCTCATAGGGTAGCTAGCACTTTGTTAAGTAATTAATAACACGTTTTATTAACAACGCATAGCCATACGGAGTGTTCTGTGACCTAAATATGTAAAACAAAGACTGTAGAAGCATACTTGTACACCAATACTTATGACCTTGTTTAATCTCTATCGTATTAATGAACTTTCTTAAGTAAAAGGTAATTTTTATTACACACGCACATTTAGGTATTACTTAGAAAATTTTCCATTTTCATTTGACGAAAAACAGCCACAACACTGACCCTTATATCATCAATAATAATTGTAAATGGTTTTTGGGTGTGTTTTGACTACGTATAAACTACTTCTCATTAACTTCTGAGCGGCATGCGATATGCGACTTTGGGTGACGTAACAATTACTTATTTCCCAAAGGGTGGTGAAATATTTCGCTATTGTTGGCACAATATTTCTTTAATGTTCGAGTATGTGGTATTGCACACATGCGCAAATAAAATACTCCTAAAGAAGTAATTACACGTTTTACACGCACGCATAGAATAAGTTAAAGCAAGCTAATGTTTTAGTTTTGGACAATGTGTGCTTACCAGAATACAAACATGTTCATATCTTGGATTATAAGTTCAGATGCAAATCTAAATAAGGATTTAATTTACAACAAACTTATATATTTGTGTTGAGTTCCAAAGGTATGTACAAAATTTGTCAGATAGCGTGTACAGGTAGATTGAAGCTATGACAAGTTTTTAATTTAAAAAATTACCGCCACCATCGCAGCCCTAGAACCATAATTACTGGACATAGGTTTAAAAAAAACGTGTGAAAATTTGGCTATAATTACTGCGTTGGACAGGCGTCTAGTAGCAATAGCAGATTATAGTTTCGCTCCAGAAATGCTGCTGCAGATTTTCGTATACCCACGCAAAAGAAGTACTCTGTTTTAAGTGGATATACCATATTCATACTATCATCTTACGGTTCCACAGTCGCGTCTTATAACCTGGTACTAGGGGTGGTACTATTCTACTCTTTGGTACCCCACAGTTAGTTCTTAATACTATATAATTGTAATATACTGTTTTATTCAATATAAATCTTATAGTGTTGACGCTGAGGTAATGTAAATACAGTCTATCTGTATCGACCATGCCTTTTAGTGTTTCTAAAACCAAGTTCTGTATTTACAATAGACAATAACAATAGACAATAGTCATCGTCTATGGACCGAAAAACGGTTATAATAACAGGCGAATACAGATTTTGCAGTATTATAGCTAGGGAATCCTTGACCAATTATGTTATTTCATCATCAGAACTGATGTGGTAGGGCAACGGGCCGCGTACTCCGCCAACCAATCAAAAGATTTGTTCAGGCGTTTTGCTTCTTTTAAAATCACGCTCGCTTAATCGGATAGCTTATCAAATAAATTAGTTTTATCTCCTATTTATATGTATCTAAGAAATTGTGTTCTTCTAAATGTTCAAATTACGTATATACTAATATAATGTAAAAGAAATTAAAAATGCCGTGAGGTACCGGCAGAGAAGAATAGTACCTCCCTCTGTATCAGGTGTCATAAGAGGCGACTAAGGTACCAGAACCGACAGATGGCGGTATATCCATCCAAATTAGTGCAGTTTAAATGCACAGGGCGGGAATGGGCAGCAGCATCCCCATCGCAAAAGCTGCGCTCTGCAATTGCCAAGATGTTTGCCCAGCGCGGCAATTATGGGCAAAATTCCTCTTCTTGGAGAAGCCTATGTCCAGACTCCTGATGGCTAAAATGATGATGATGATGAAATGTTCAAGTTTTTAATTTATTTTTAATTCAATATAAAAAAAACTATTGATAAAACGTAACTAATGATAAAGTCACTATAATAGGTTACACAAAAATATCTTATTTGCTTATTCTAATTGAATTTTGTTTAAAAATTTTATCTTAACTATATTAATTATATTTTAATTTTATCTCTTAATTACATTATTTGGAAAAAAAATACTGTTAAAAAATCTAAGCACTCGTTTTATTATTGCTTAAACCACGTTTCCACATGAAACCGTAATATTAGGGAAGCTAAATTAATGTTTATATTATGAATTCACGTTCACGTCTTAACTGGCAAACCTATTATAATCAAATTTAGAATTACTCTAGTTCTAAGAAAGGATATACTTCAAATTCCGGGAAAGAGACATCCACATGAAATGCGATTGGAAATACTAGTAAGCCATAGTTTGGTAGCAAGAATACTTGTAAAGCATCATTTGGCGTTGTGTTTCATGTGTAATAATGATATAATTTGTGTCAATGCCAGTTAATATATTCATATAATTTTTATGAAAAAATGCCATATGGTTTTTCTATTATAAGTTTCATCATCATAAGATTCAATGTATGCGGCTTGTACCTGGCCTATGGTTTTTATAATATCTCCACCTCACTCTCTCCTTGTGAATGTTGTTTCCAAATGAATACGCATAATGCATTTGCCAATGCGTGGTGAAACTTTATAGCCCCAAATATAAACGGTGGTGTTCCATATACAGCCTATGAGGAAGTCTGTGAATGGAAAGAGAAAGAAACTTAGAGGTGGTATGAGGTGTATATTAGGTCACATATAAATAAATACATTCTCGGGACGTATCAAACATTGACTTGACTTAAAGCCATTGTATTACGGACATCAGAAAACAGAAATCATGAATAAAATACTTAAATACATATTTAACACTCAGATAAAGAATAAATACAAAATAAGCATCATATAAATATCCTAGGAGGGAATCGAACCACGACCTTTAGCGGACAAAATAGGATCACTACCATTTGCGTCATCAGACCCGTCACAGGATAGATGGATGAAAAAAGAAATGGAAACTAAGAGGTAATTCTGAGGTGTATATTAAATTAAATATAAAATATTGCTTATAATTACTGGTGGAATTTATTAATTCCAAATAAAGCTGGAAATTAATAAATTTTGTGTTAATATACTTAATATAACGCAAAACTAATTAATAAAATTTACTATAATGACATCATACAGGCAAATACATCATGTATAAATGAACAAAACGTACTACAATCAAATAAAATAAAAGCATGAAATCAGATTAAAAATATTGTTCGCGATTTAAAAGAAGTAAACAGCATCATTTTATTTAAAATAAATGCCCAGCGAAACAGTTAAGCCATGAAAAATGTACGCGAACGTTCCGTTGCAATCTGATAATAACATTCGATTTATGTAATAAGTTATGTTAAAATGTTTTTTTTTTTACTTATTCATGGAAACATTTTATATGTAAATCACAATGCTCATTAGTCCAGTAAACTATAACTGGTCATTATTTGACGAATTAAGTATTTCATTTCGACCGTGCTCTGTAATTGTGTGGGTGGTAAATGACATAGCAGCCTTGGTAAAGTTTTCGTTGCTCCCAGATTTTTATTCGGTAAATTTAACTGTCCGTTTTCTACTTTATTGTTTGTATCTTTTTTTCTGTATAGTTATAATAATGATATATTCATCCCATAAATTGACTTGAGTCCGAGATAAGTCGCTTAAGTTGTAAAAAAACCAGATTCAACACCCGGATATAAAACCAATACAATTAAGATCATATTAATATTTTTTCTAGTTGGAAATCGAACCCATGACTTATGGCACGATAGGA
Organism: Heortia vitessoides; assembly: GCA_020976665.1. NCBI lineage: Eukaryota > Metazoa > Arthropoda > Insecta > Lepidoptera > Crambidae > Heortia > Heortia vitessoides. The sequence goes on from JACJUM010003237.1 coordinate 16,823,011, forward strand.
TCATTATCATCAGTCCCAACAGGCCCATCTATATCAAAATTATATGTACTTGTAGCTCGCACTAAAAAGGAATTTTGTGTTTGTTACAGCGACTAATAATTTTATGCAGTGTAATGTTTATTTTTAGTAAAGTGTAAACAAACGTTGGTTAATTAAATAAATAAATAAAAAGTAAACAAACGTTGGTGAGTTAAATAAATAAATAAAATGTAAATATTCATAGTGGAAGGTTGTTGTTTAATAAAGTACATCTATTTAATATCTCCATTGCTAGCTATATACTGCAGTTGCTACCCTGTCCAGCGTAGAGGTTATAAGCGAATATCCTTTGATTTATTATATCAAATCAAAACTTCTTAGAGACGTCAAAAAACCATATTTTAGACCCATTATACCAATAATGGGTAAACTTATCTACCCTGCATTCAATGAGATTGTACCTAGTTTCCTTTGCTGGGATTTTTATCAGTAATTTGATTCTCAAGTAACGCTTTAATTGACATAACAGTTACAGATATGTCCTATGTAATATATCTATAAATATCTTATTATAAAAATACGCTAGTGGTACAAATAAATATTGCCCATAATTTTAGATCATCGCCATTAATAGGCAAACTTGAACGAAATGTAAGATTTCCTTTAGAAAGATTTTTACAGATCGAATGTTCGTTAGTATGTAAACCATGGAACCTAGTGCGGTTTTTTACGTCAATTTTAAAAGGTCTGCATAAAACTACTGTTTTAAGTTGTTGCAATCTTTTTTTAGGGATATGATGGCACCACTTTATTATTTAATTTTCCGTTTTGCTCATTGGTTGACCGGGAGATTTTCCGCTATTTGTATTTTGTGTAATATTTTGAGAAATAAAGTTTAATAAAAATATATCAAATATCCCTAAATTATAATGATATCCAAAATATTCTTGAGCCGTTATGAGCAAGGTTTTAATGAGAATGGCTGATTTATATTTATATCAATTATTTGTAACCAGATCTCATAGATTTATGCTAAACAAAATTGATACATATTGTGTTTCAATTTAATTCATAACTCGTTATTTTCTTGTGTTTCTTCCTTGTATCTTTATATAAATACACATTTATATCACAATATAGCCAGAATAACAATACAAATATATTCAGTACTTGATATCACTGGGTTATCATTTGGCCCTCTTAATGGTGTTACAAGCCGGAGAAAGGTCAGTTATTGTCACTAAGGGACCTTTACAGCCATGTTTGTGCTTATCAAATTATGTTACCTGTGGTTTGTTGTTTTAGATAATAAACAAGCGTACTGAATAAATAAAATATTTTTATAATATAATATTTTATTAATACCAATTAGTTTAAAACTTTTTGGAACCACTTGGCAGAGTAGACCTAACATACTTAGTTTGGTTAGAAACTAAGTAATTCGGAATCACTTGCCCGATTAATCCACTCCACTAATAGAAGGCTACGATCTTAAGTGAAATAGGCTGTGCATTTACAGCATTTAGAACTACGGGGGAGGTGGTATTTACCAAAAAAAGTTCTCAATAACGCAGAGATAAAGTCAAGTGTTAAATATTAGTTACAATACAACTTAATAATACTTATTTTAACCGTTTTCAAGAATACTGTAAGGTAGCTGGAACATCTAGAAAATAATGTGAAAAGTTAAATAGAACGCGTTTTACAGTTGTTAAACAATGCGTAGTTTTATTAACATCATCGTCACTATAGCCGTACAACGTCCACAACTGGACACAGACCTTCCCAAAAGTGGGCGAATATACCCTTAATTGCCGCGCTGGGCAAGCGTGTTAGCAATCGCAGAGTGTAGCTTTACAGCGGGTATACAGCTGCCCATTTCCACCCTGTGGCATTTGAGCTACCGATGTACCGATGGATGTACCGCTCTCCGTCGGATCCAATACCTCAGTCATCTCTTACAACATCTGGTACAGTGGGAGGTACTTTTCTTCTCTGCCGGTACCACCCAGCCATCTTTATAACTTATAGAAGACGTGTATTATCAGCCAATATTTCATCGATTATAAATAAATGTAAAAGCAAATCGAAAATCAACTATGTATGAATGTATAGAAACAAAAAAAAAAGACTACTCTAAACCTATTACAAATAGCTTACTGAATTCAAATCTTCGCGGTAGAGCCTGCAAAAAGTTAAACTTGATAAAGTTAACTACTCATTTACATGCAACGGATTTCTTGGTTAAATTTCACTTCAACACGCATTCACATATGAGTAAAAACATGTAGAAAACTATTTAAGTAGGTTTTCATCACGCCTGTGCCTGTTTTTTATATTGTTATTTTTACAAAAAATACTTTTACTTTCCTTTTAATCTAATAATATTGGTTGGTATCATTTGGTTTATTATATTCCTATGTTCGAGCTATGTGGTACCGGTAGATTAGAATAGTACCTTCTTATAACTGGTGTCATAAGAGGCGACTGAATACTGATGTTAGGCAGCTGTATTTCCATCGCGAAGATTCACCCTGCAATTGTCATCAAGCTTGTCTAGTGCCGTAATAATGGGCAGATTCATCCCGTCTTGGGGGAGATCTATATCCAGCAGTGGACGTTATACGGTCGCTATGAGGATAATAATTTTGTTGAACATAGCTACCATTATTTCTTAAGCTAGAACTATGTTTAGAAAACTTGTTAATTTATTTCAGGTACGAGATACTTTAAAGATAAAAATATGAAAGAAAAGAATGGAATATACGCAAACAAATTATAAATTAGAAGGCAGCGTATATATTAGATAAGTAGTCAGTCATAGTAAAAATATAGGTATTAATATTAAGACGCACTATCGAAATACATCAAAATTTTAATTACCTAATAAAAATACACTGAAGACCAGAAGACGTTTATGAATGAAATACATTTTCTGTATTGGTATTAATTTCATAGTGTACGCAACAAAATGAATAACAATGAAAGAACAGGTATTATTTTAGAATTAAATGCGACACGCCGGTGAAAATATATTCAGGCTCCAGAAACAAACGTACATACAAAACAACCCGTAGTTCATTATAATAAACACATCAGCGTTTTGGTAGGAAACATCAAAAGAAGAAGCAGTCGCAAAGCATAAAATGAAGTTTCACCAGTTTCGAGCGTGGTCGCTTTCACGTCACCGTTAGACAAAATACAAATGTATTCAGTGGCATTACGAAACAGCTGAATATTTTAAGCAAAACAATATTACCAGCGTATACATCACACGTGACAAACTAACGAAGTGAAATATTCATGCAGCTGCAAATCCTAAATGAAATTTCCCACCGACACGCACCGGTGTACTCTTAGAAAAACCAACACAAAAACTGGCTTGCTTCATTATACGTTCGTGTACCCTTGTCCACAAACAAGGTACAAGCAGCGAAAAAAACTTCGACGAAGGTGCGCATGGCGCTTACGATGCTGTCCGGTTGGATAACGTACGTTTACGATCCTCTTGATGTCATTTTCTTGTTTTCATGTTGGGGTCTAAGTCAAAAGAAACGTGAACTGCTTTCATATATAAACAAGTTGATTTGACTTTCATTAAAAACATTTAGCCGCGGTATACCGGCAGAGTAGAATACCTCCTGTGCAAGGTATTGCCAGAGATGTGTGTATGTCACAAGGTTCGCAACGCGCTAGTGATATCCATTGTATTACCAGCGTGCATAAGCTTACCATCACGTGGACTTTTTAAACAAACTCAATTAAATATATGGATCTTAAACATCATGATGTGTATCATATGTCTCGTAGTTCATTTCAACGCACTGCCATCTTGATAGCATCAGAGTATTCATATTAAAGCTTTGCGAGCGCGTTACTAACCTTGTGACTTGAAGGTATATCATCATACCAGCTATGGAAATCCACTGCTGAACATATGCCTCCCCAAGAAAAGAGGAACGTTAGCCATAATTGCCGCGCCGGTAATCACAGAGTGCAGCTTTTGCGATGGGGATGCTGCTGCCCATCCCCACCCTGTATATTTAACCTCACTGTTCTGGATGGATATACCGCCATCTGTCGGTTCTGGTACCTTAGTCACCACTTACGATACCTAGTACAGGGTAGATTTTATTTTTAGAATAGGATAGAATTTTATTTTGCTGATACCTCACGGCTAGCTGAAAGTATATATTACTCAGTAATTTCAAAATCTTGATATTTACACATTTGTTTAGTTATAAATTGAAGTAAAACTAATCGAACTAAAATATTTTAAATGTATTACCATAAAAAACCTCAGCTTCATATACTATAATTATTATCTACAGTCCACTGAACGATATGTAAATGAAACTTCATTTCGCATTATGTGTGTGCCGCTATAGGCCTGATTTTAGATCTACCGCAGATAAAAGTCGGTAATACAGCTTTTATGAATAAGAAGATTACAATGGTAACGCACCTCATTAAAATTTAAATGAACTTGAGATCATACCACACATAAAATTTATTTATTATATAAGGCACATAAATAACAATGAAAACACAACAAACTTTCTCGAAGAAGCTATGTAAGATCCCATGGTTATTAGAGTGAGCTGTAATTTTGCAAGGACGCATGCACAGTTGTTATATATTATATATTGTTTTATATATACAGTCTTAGTCAAAATTCAAAAATACCAATTGCTTTTTGGTAACCAGAAAATAAACAATGCGTTGATAGTGTGTTAATATTTCGTCTCAACCTGTGCATTTAACCACTGCCTAGTCGGGTCAATTTCAGTGCCTCTTGAGTTTGCTTCAGTGGCGCTGAAAATTATTTCAATTAAACCCAGCAAAAAGTTTCAGCCAAAAAATAGGGACAAAATTATTAATATTTTTTTAATATACATTTATTGTAAATGGGAGTGAATCCAAAAAAATATCTCTTATAATTTCATGAGAACAGGGTTTCTTGGAAAGCTAGATATTGATTTAATGTGAAAATGTATTAATATATATATATATGTTTTTCTATGTTATTTGAACGTGTTGCTTATAATATGTACAATAAAGAATATTATCTATATATTATATATATATATATATATATATATATATTATTTTTTAATATATATACTACAGTATACACTTGGATTTTATCGTAATATAAAAAAAGACCATGAGTACTACGGCTAATAATAATAGACGTTAGAACGTTACTGTTACAAGGTTCCAAAGTGTTTATATTTTTTGCTGACTGCATACATTAGGCTGTGTCGTTGACATAGTAACACGATATTATTATTATTATTTTAGATAACATATTATATTCCTACTCACTTCAAAACAAACACCGTTTCATAAAAGGCTTTACAAGTAAACATTTAGTATTCAGTACGGTAGAGCGGCTATGAGATAATATTTTTGACTTCATATGTTTTTCATAACGCGTTGCCTGGGAACGTAAATACCTGAAAATGTAATGAGGGTTTGCGTGGCCCCCAAACTGACCTATATAACGCTTAGTGACAACCCAATGTACGTTATTGTAAAGACATTGGGAAATGTTAACCTCACACTGGTTTCTTTTGTAGTTCACAGAAAGAACATCTGTTGCAATTTAAAACAAGTGATAAGAAAAAGAACTACATTTATAAAATAACATTAATCGAATGTTTATTTTTGAATTTGTGTAATATGTGTAATAAACAAAACTAAACCTTACATCTTAGACCTTATAATTTAAGTTAAGTTAATCAGTCAGCCAATCAGCTTCTCATTTTATATATGCAGATATAACCTTTTTTTAAAATAACAGAAAATCAGAACTTTGATACTAACTTTGCACCCTCTTTTTTATTTATATGTTTGTTAGTCAGTCAGATTCTCCTTTTATATATATATATATATATATATATATTCGAATTGGCCACATTAATGTTTGAACAAAATGATGAACATTACTGAAAATTAATTATCTCTTAACCAATATCATCTGCATCAATACATATTATAATAAAATCATATACGAGTCGTGTCTATTACATAATATTTGACTAATCTCATATATAATCGAATATACAACATTTCTATTCGTAAAATATTGTACGCTTTTATTTATTCCCATTGCAAAGGGTCTTAAAAGATTCGTACTTAACATCCGTCTCCATTCGAGGATACTCTGCAAAGTCTTAAACTCTGGAGGATTACTGGAGATTCAAACGTACAACTCGGATGAAAATATCTGAGATAAACTATTCACAGAGACTACTCGTATTAAATGTTTTGGTGTAGTTTCACCTTCTCTGTTTTTGCGTTGTAAATTTTTATGGTTCTATTCATTAAAAAAAATATTTAAATTTAATGACTAATTTGAATAAATTAAAATATAATATGCATAATAAATAATATCAGTATCACTGAGTACATGTTTTTTCTAGAATAAACATTATACATAAACAGTTTTAGCAGAACTTGTGTTACAGACATCAGGCAAAAAGATAATCACAAGTGTAAGACTTAAATACATATATTTAACACCCAGACTTAAAACAAAGACAGTCATATTAATATTTGTCCTGGCAATGGAACCATTGGCGCATAAGATAGGATGACTACATCTGTGCTATCGGACCCGTCAGATATAATAATAGTCACATATAACATGATGTTTCCTCAATCAGATCTGATCAGAAGAAGAATATAGCCTGTAATTTGCCTATGAAAAATGTTTTTGCAAGTAAAACTTAAAAACAGAACAAGTCTATATTCATTTGCATCATGGCGAGTTTTTTCATGGAAATAATGTATATCTGACCATATTTTACTTAGCTCTCCTAATGTATGTCTAAATAATTACATGTAAGTCAGCACCAGAAGTATACTAAAGTAAACTAGAAAGAAAAAATTACAATAATTATATAAAACTTTGTATACCGTAGCTACTACGCTACGTATTACGATTACGATTTTGAGCATAAAATTTCAGTTATCCTTTAAACTTAAATTTATTATATTGAAAATGGGCGTTTTATTTATTAATTTATATCATGTACAGTGAAAGCTTTGCCATGGATAAAATTCATCAAATTTGTTTGATAATTTATCTGAAAATGCGAAACAGACTCACATATCCATTTTTTTGATATTGTACTTGCAATTCCATACACCACTGCATCAGGTGTCGTAAGAGGTGACTGAGGTACTAGAACCGACAGATGGCGCAATAAGTCAGCTCGAAGGTTTAGGGCGGGGACGGGCAGCAGAATCCCCGTCGCGAAAGCAGCGCTCTGCGATTGGCAACACGCTTGTTCAGCACGGCAATTATGGGCAAAAAACCTCCTTTCTTGGAGAGGCCTATGTCCAGCAGCGGACTTTCATTGGCTGGTATGATGATGACGATTCCATACTGGGATTCCATAATTACTGACTTACGTTACTAATAGCTTTGATAGCCAATAATAATTATGCGTTTCATTATACCAGCCATAGAAAGTCCACTGCTGAATATATATATGCTTTCCCAAGAAAGGGGCTAATACTACCCATAATTGCCGCGCTGGCAGAGCACAGCTTTTCTGATGGGGATACTGCTGCCCATCTTTGCCCTGTGTATTTGAGCTGCTGCTTATCTCTACCCTGTGCTTTTGAGCAGCTCTGAGTCGGGTTCGATATCGCCATTTGTTGGTTTAGGTAACTCAGTCGCCTCTTATTGTATCTGGTACTGGAGGAGGTACTATTTTACTGTGCCGGTACCTCCAGGCTTAACAGTATGCGTTCACTCCATACTAAATTTTAAACTAATCGAAATATCGACATGTACAATTTAAACAAATTATCTAGTTAAATTTCTGTGCTGACAGAAAATAAAAATAATAATACCATATTCACGGAAGAACGAAATTATTAATGCTCACGAAACTAACAGAATCAATCAAAACATGCTATTTGACTCTATGCATCTAAGTAACAGTCGATTGTTCTCTTCACTGGCCGTAATACTCAATTCAGGTGCAAATAAATCAGAGCCAACCAAATCCATTGGATCGTCAGGAAAGCTCTGTCCGTTGGGCTTGTCAGTGAATTCCCGCTCGAGATGGCAGGGAGTCAACCAAGGCACAAATGTATTCAATTTAAATTTTGTATCAAAGACTATTCCAATAGGGACTGCGGATTCATATCGAATGCATTTATCAAATTCCGCATGATGGCGGCAACAATGGACTGGAAAGCACACTGCATTTAAAGGCAAATGCATTTTTCTTACAAAAAAGAGTATTTAAAAGAAATAAGGTGGCATATTTGTATGATATTATAAAGTAAAAACACGATAAGATAATTTAATTTCATATTTCTTGTATCTTCTATCATTGGATTCATCATAGCAGCCGCATAGCTTCCGCTGGTGGACATAGGCCTCCCGTGAATAAATATTTTGCCCATAATTGTCGCAGTGTGTAGGCGTGGTGGGAATTGCAGTGTGTTTCTTCGCGAGGAGAATGCTGTTGCCCATCCCTGCTCTGTTGTTCACAAGCTCAGCTGGTTCAGGTAGATGAAGAGGTGATATAACTTTGTTCTGCTAACTGAGCCAACGCTAACAACTCGTGATACAATTACGATTGCAAATATATGCTGCCATAACTAAGCAATTAGTATTTGCTGACATAAACTGAAATATGAAGGACACAGTTATATTACATTCAAATGCAAATAAGTCAGGCCCTACAAATCCTTTGGAGCGTCAGAAAGTCTCTGTTAGTCGAGCATGTTTGTAAATTCCCTAAGGAATAAAATAATAAGGAAGGAAGTCAGCCGTGATATACAACTCTATTGAATTTAAATTTTGTATCAAAGGCTTTCTGCAAACGGACATTTCAATTTTACGCTAAATGAATTCAAAGTGGTACGTGTATGCACTGTGAAGCAATAGAAATTTTTATAAAAGTAATATGTTGTAAGTGTGAATAAAAAATATAATACACTAGCTGACCCAATACACGTAATCTTTGACCTATATTTATTATGAAAAAATGTTGCAAACGTAAATTGGTAAATAAACTATCCTATCACTTAAATTCGATTAAACTGTACACGTTTTAGAAAAAATCAGTTCAGTTCAGTTTTAAAGTTCATGCCACACAAACTATTATATTAATAGGTAATTTCTGTATAAAAAGAAGACTTAAATTAATGAGGCCTTTTTTGGTACAACACTATTATTGTTATTAAATTATTGTTCTCAAGTAAACCGCCACTCACTTTGTTATTTGTCTTATGACCCTTTTTCAAAGAAATGCATTAAAGAAAATTATGACTGCGGTTCTTTGAAACTGTAAATAATCTAGCTTTTAAATTATCACAATGCAAAGATTTAATTAATAATAAATAATTTTTCTAGAATTTCACTGTGTTATCAAAACTAATAAAAAAAATTAAACTACTCTTTTAGCCCCTTTAAAAATTGGTTTATTTTTTTTGTTCGACATTACATCTTTTATAATACAATATCTTTTGTCGATCTTGAAAACAGTTGTCCAAAATGTCGAATAAAAAATAAAAATAGTCAATTTAACCAATTAAATACCTATAAAAAATAATTAAAAAGCAATAACGTTTCGTCATCGTGTATAACTAATACATTTTAATACCTCTTTCTAAGTCAAATTATGTAAACATATCGTTAGGTCGTACAAAAAGGTATTTACAAAACTCTAAAAAAAATTTAACACACCCCTGTACTACATAAATCCATTTGTATCCAGGAAGCCCGATGTCTGTCTCGGGGACGGTGACGCGGGTCTCGGCAGTGGTCGGGGGCGAGGCGGAGCTGCCTTGCGATTCGCGTCCGCCACAACGGAACGACAGCTTGCTGCTCGTCGTGTGGTACCGGGACGATAACCCTGTCTACAGGTATGTTTATTGGAATGTTTGTATTGTTGTATTTGTAGGCCGTTTTGCTTCGTTAGGTTTACTTAAGTCAGAGAATTATTTGCTGAATGAACAGACTATTAAACTGCTTAATCTTAGTATACTTTTTCGACTGTATGATGTATTGATATTCTTTATTTTTTATGTTTTCTTTATATATTTATTGAACTTTATTGCACAAAATATAACAAAATGGTGGACTAAATGCCATTTGGCATTGTCTCCCAGTCAACCATTACACGAAACAGAAAAAAATATAAATATAATGGTGCAGACAATATATATACAATATAGATAAACGTTACATTTTGTAAAAATAAACGCAATAAATACATATGATATAAAACAAATAATAGTGCAAGATATACGTATATGTGCATCCAATCCATTTGTTTATTCTAGTCCGTATTCAAATTTGTAAACAAATGAGAATTTTTAAATATTTTGTAGTAGTAGTATTGTCAGAAATCTGTATAAATCAAAAAGAGTTCAATTTTTTTTATAATAGCGTTCGTTCAAAATAGAATTCTGATCAAAAATGTGGATAACGTTTTGTGTCAAAGGCGCAACAAAAGGACGGATAATTCTACATGTTGTTATAATACTCTTCATTGCAATATTGCTTCTGCAACTACGTACATCGTATTAAGCTATAATAAAGCCAATAAACATGAAAAACTTTACTCCACAAACCAATGATACGAGCAAACGTATTTTAGATTCGAATATACGTTCCTTTAAGCTTTGAAATTTTCTATGCTGCGAAGTTTTCTTATTATTTTCTTTAAAGTACTTGCATTTCACTATATTTGAAAAGAATTTGAAAAGAATTTAAAAAAATCTCAGATTACTCTGCAGATTGACTAAACTGCGCTGCTTTCAATGTCAGTTATATCCCTCTTTTAGTAAAGAACAGTTTGTTACAGTGTTAAATAGACAATAATGTTTGATAAAATTGCTATTTTAAAGCTTGATCTTTTCTTTACATTCATAGTTTTGAAGATGTGTTATCTTTGGACCGATAAGGCTATGCTACTAGGGATAGGTATATTTACATAGGTACATTCAGAACTACTTATTAAATTTAAGTAGTTCCAAATCTATATTATGTCAGCTGTAAATTATGCAAAACATTTATTTTGACTACAGATATACTATTTGTGTATAATCGGATTGAATAGTTTGCCGTATTACATTACGACTAGCGACTTAGCTGGATTGAATGCAGCCGAGCAAAAAAATCGCCGGAATGTATTCTGCGCCATACGTCATTCAATACGGCTAGCCATAATATAGTAAAGCGATCCTACCCAACCATTATCTATAAAGTCTATTTAATTTAGACAAAATGATAAATGACACAATAAATCCTAATGACAAAACATAATTCAAAATATTATTTTACGAAATAATATGTTAAGGGTCAACTGATACCTCATCGAATAATCCGACAATTGGATTTCAAAATGGCCCTGTTTTTGATAACATCTAGCTGTAATATAAAACGGTAGATTATACAATGTGACTGCGAAAAATATACATTCCAAATTTAGTGTAGAAGTAAATATGAACTATCAGATTTGTGTCGTACAATGAAAGATATTATTAACAAGCCATATTGATCGTTAAAGTAAAATTTTCCAGCTATCTTGTCTGCATAGTTTGTAACCAAATTTTGGTTTGCTGTCTAGCCTTAACTATCTTAGCTTCAACTTTTGATAGTGTAATTTAGTATTATATATAATAATCTTATAACAAATTATAATACATTTTACTTGACTCAGAGGTCAATATAAAAAACAGCTTAGGCCCTTTCTCGAAATATTTCTCGAGTATCTAAACCCAACATATTTTTTTATGGCTTTAAAATGAGGTTAATTCAACTTACTAACTGTTGATATTTTTCTTCACCGATCCGCTAATCTTCCGGCAACCGTTCTCAAAAATGAAAAAAATGTTGAACAAAATAATGTTAAAAGTTATACAAACTGCGTTTAAAAAAGAATTGAAAAGTAGTTTTTTATTGGTAATGAACGCGTTAATGTAAGAAAATGTTTACCATCTATTGCTTCTGACTGAAATAAATAAATAAATATATTTAGAATTATTGATATTCATTTAATAACCTACCTTTGTTTTGTGTGGAAATCATGTTATTGATAACATACTATGGGAAAGTTCAACATGACGTGTAGGTATATTATAAAGTTACTCTTAAATTAATTTGTACTCAAAACCAAAGGCTTCAACGCCTTGACCTAAATCGGAAGAGTCAGGTTTCGTAATTATAATCTTCCATAAACACAAGTGAACTTATATTTTAGAGATCCCGACTGGAATAAGAGGTACGTTTGGCATATTATATATATATATAAAATGTCACATTGATTTGTCAAATAAGACTCCAGTAGATACGGCTTATGGAGAAATCACGGACTCTCGGTCAAGACTGTTGACTACTGCAATTTCAAGGACTTGCCCAACGGCATGTCTCTTTTCACTCAACTTTTATTATGCAGTGTTGAGGTTGGAATGCAGCGGCAATGTGGTTTAGCTACTGAGGTAGGCAACGTGCAAACGCTTTGTGTACTTGTCACCGAGTGCCTTTCTTCGCGCTCAAAGAGTCATGATTCGCTAACATGAGGAACTGAATTTCTCGTGTTTCCTCGTTTATAAAAAAAATATGACAAGATGCTAAAGCCCAATTCACGATATCCCTATACATTTACAATTCCATATTAAAAATCCTTCCAACAAAGATTTAATAAAAGTGTACCGTACCCAAACATATAGATAGGATATGTAGCAAAAGGGACGAATATTACTTGTGTACATGAGTTTCACGATGAATTTTATGCTACGCGAGCAATGGGTTCACAGAAAGAAGGGGTCACCCCTTCTGATACGATTCGTTATAATCAAGCGAATCTTTCGCTTCTGGTTACCTGGAAATGTTATGAGCACTTTTCATATTTTGCTTTCAAATTTATTAACATCATCTTACTTTGGAAATAAACATCAAACAACGTTTATATTTGTATGACGTTGGTAGCAATATTGATAGGAGATTGAAATTATTTGTTTGTACAAGGAAAATATCAATTTGCTCTTTTGCAAGAAATGCGGTACAGCACAAAATCAAACAAAATTCAACACTAGATCATCTATGTCCACTAATCGTTTGTGTTATTTTTATAACTTCGGCTACTTCAGAGTTGTGTCAATTTTATTTACAAAAGAGCGAATTGTGAACTAGGATTTAAACACATGACAATTTTTATACTTGCAATATAACGTTGAATAAACTGTACCTATCTACATGTCTTCTCCTGCTTTTACTGTCATTATTAACTATTAACTCTCTTTAGTTTCACAACACTTCGTGTACTTTCAGATTACTTCGTCTACTTGCGTGTTGTATTCATTAAAAGGGAGGAAGTTTGATCCAATACACGTGTTTATCGTTATCGCTATGGCGTTTGTTTATGTTAGGTAGGTTAAGAAATACTTCCTGTATACAATACAATGCTAGAAGTATTTTTACTTCTAATATGTATATATATATACATGTATATTAGTAATAAAAATATATATTAGAAGCTATTATATATATATATTTATATAGCTCTGCCCGCGACTAAGTTTGCATGGAATAGTTTATTTTGGGTACAATACCTCTTTACCTTAACTGATATAAACTTTAAATGTCATGTTTATTTATATCGAATGAATGGCCTGAAAATAAGTTTCAAGTTTTTAGCTCTAAAAATAGCGATACTTCCATACAATTGTTCACTACCCTTTTCGACAACCCTTATTTTGAATTAAAAAATAGGCTATGTCCTTTCTCAGGGTCTAAAGATTGTCTCTGCCAAATTTCATCAAAATTGGTTGAGAGGTTTAAGCTGAAAAGCGTAGAGACAGATAGATAGACGGAGTTACTTTCACATCTATAATATTAGTAAGGATATAGCCAATCTTTAAAGTTGTATTTATCAGTTTTGACAGGCCTTATGGTGCAGACGGTAGAGATCGTATCTTATACGCCAAGGGTCGTGGATTTGATCCCACCCTGTAACATATATATACATATATGGTATTTGTATTTGTCTTACTCTAGGTGTTAAAAATATGTATTTATGTATAATTATTGTGATTCTTCTGTTGTTTGATATCTGTCTGAATTTATTTAAGTGACTTTCCACAGAGCCACATTAATATATGAGATATTTTATATATTTTTTTATTATATTATTCTGTGTTTTGTTTCTATGCAGTCTAAAAAAAAGTCTGTGTCATCGTTTGGTAACTTCTTTAAAATTATCTGTTTATTGCTGTAGTGCTAAAGACATAAGATAATTAACGAGTTAATATAAAAATAAGGTTTCAGCAGAATTAAGTTCGAGGTCCTAGAGAAACCGTCCGTAAATAGAAATAACTAATTAATACCTACCTCTCAACAAAAACTGAAAAACAAATGTCGGTCTTTAGTAAAATATTTGCGGAGAGGAAATTCCATTTAAAGCAAACATTTAAAGAAAAATAATCCTTGAATTAAAATAAAAGATAACAGACATAAATACTGACGCTTTCCGAGAAAAGTCCTTATGTAAGCCGGCTTTGCGAGTCCTAACGCTTGCAGATAAGAATTTCGTTACCCGTAGTTTAAACTACTTAATTATTGTACCGTGAAAGAATTGTAAAGCCGTTATTTTAAATGAAATGACTTTAAAGGGAATCCAATTAAATTGTAATTGGATTCGTTATTCTTTTGAAGATGGCAAAAATATGGTTGTGCATAGCGGTAGGAGTTTGAGCACCTTGAACCTTAAGGGAATTACCGACAGAGTAGACCAGTTGTAGTACCTCACCCTCTACCACCAAACAGCAGTGTTGGCATTACTGTGTTTCGATTCGAAATGTGAGAGAGGCTATGAGATGTAATATATTTAAATCATGAGGCTGGTAACGCGCATGTGATATACTTGTATGATAAGACACGCTGGCCCAGTGTGGCAATTACGGTCAGGACTCCTGCTTTCTAGGGCGTGAACTTTATACTTGTTTATCGACCTGGTCTAATTAACAAAAAATTAAGTGTTATACTGAGGCACCAGAACTGATAAATGGCTGTCGGACATAAGGCCAGAATGGGCGCAGCAAACGCATCGCGAAGACTTTCACAAAAGGTGGCGTGATGATGTTTAATCCAGAAATTGATTAGTTCTTTGTCGCTTATGAGGGCACGGTCGTCCAGCTTCATTAGAGATACATAGGCACACATACATTCACTTTTTTCTTTGAAGCCAATACCTCGCAGTAAAAATATGTTAGAATGACAGATGGTGATTAAGATAGTGGTGAGTTACATATTTGTTACCACAACCACCCCCCTGAGATTGGGTCGTATTTTACGTATTTATACATATTCCACTATATCGAATCTAAGTATCTAATACGTAGCTCATTTTATCATTATTTAAATGTTCCTTTAATTTATGGGGATTATGCATCTGTACTTATAATATAAAAATAAACGTTATTTTGGCCGGCTATTGCGCGTTTCTGTTAAGCCGAAAAATCATTTAATAATATTATTATAAAATTTGGCATGTACGTAGGAACCTAGGAAATAAGCTGGGCTATGGAAATACACAGTTATGTATATAAATGTTTCGGAAATGTTTACTAGTCACGATTTTTAGTTAAATTGAAAAACTTGTTAATAAATTAAACCCTGAAAATGAATTGTATGAAATGTATCCTTTTAAACAAACAATTAATATGTTTGTTTTTCTTTTATTATACGAGCATTAGCTTTTTCTAGTGTATCTAATCGGATACTATAGTTTTAACCTACAAAAATTAAGCCAGACTCCATCTTAGAATCCAAGCTTTCTTCAAATAAATTAAGCCCGCTACTCAAATAAAAAAAAATTAAAACTTTATCCTAAGAAAATAATTAATCCATAATACGACTTTATTAAGATAATCGTCTTTTTTTACAAAATTTAACTAATTGTTCACGGTAGAGGAAGTGATCCATTATCATGAGTAGAATTAAATCCTAAATTATTAATTATCACAAAAATGACCCATCCTTGAGTAATTATACGCAACATTGCGGAAAATGGGGCGCGCTGGGCTCCCGAGGGAGCCACTGTTAATTTGTGTCCGAGTCACTTTCGTGAGATGAGAGAATCTTGTGTTCAAGCGACCTTCGCAAAATGTTCATGTCAGGTACACACTAGTCTGATTTCTTGGATGAATTTAAGTTTGGAGCTGTTTCCACATTGATTTTTTTTTTTATTTAAATATTCGTATTTTAATTGCCTTCCTTTCATCTCAACTATTAGGAATCGACTGCTAGACTTAGGCCTCTCCAAGAAAGGAAAAATTTACCACAAAAGCTTACCACGCTTCCTCAGCGTCGCAAATATCGCAATAATCGCAAAAGGAAAGCTGCTGCCCATCCCTGCCTTGTTGCATTTAATCTACACTACTTTGAGTGGATATTGTGCCACCTGTCGATATAGATGAAATGGCGATATATCCATCTGATACAGTAAAGCTCAAATGCAGAGGGCGGGGATGGGCAGCAGCATTTCCGAGAAAGCTTGTTAATTGCGAACATACTGGCCAAGCGTGGCAATTATGGGCAAAATTCCCCCTTCCTTGGCGAGGCCTATGTCCAGCAGTGGACTTCCAATGGCTGATATGTTGATGACAGTGAAATAAATGCGCATGCTTAATAAAGAGCAAAAAATTCTGCAAATATGCCTACATGCTCTTGTTCTACCGAATAACAGGGAAAAATCCCATTCTAGCGATTATACTCTAAAATACGATAAACGGGATCGACCGCGGTCTCTGAGGATGGTGTTAATTTGTGTCGGTCGTACTCAGCGGCGTTCTGACGGAACTCGTTATTACAGCTGAGAACGGTACTTATATTTTTTCACCAGCAACTAATATAAATAAAATAATATTTTACTAGTCAACACTTTTGTAGTAATTGTCTTTTCCGAGAGTTAAAGTTTACGCTTTGAAGATTAAATTTGATGGCTTATTAAAAACAATGTGAGGTAATTTGCTAAAAAATATTACACAATATAATAAATAAATTTGCAGTAATTTGCAATAAGTGATGTTAAGTTTGATAATCACAATATAAAACGCTAGTCAAAACACAAAATCTAAAAATAATAATATTTAATAAAATTGTTTTATTGTCAAAATTTTATTTTTTATTTCAAACACAAAATCATCTGATTTCATATGCCATTGAGAATTATACAAAATTGATGACATAATTATCCAAAATTGTCTGCAAGTACAGCCCAACGGCACATAATTGCGCTTTTGACGGAAATAGCATCCTATACAGGCAGACAGATAGAAAAAGGTGCTTTTAACATGTGTTATATGAATACGTCTAATATCTTCCAAGCTATGCATATTTGCAGCGCAGCTTGACACGTTTAAAATGTTTGTGTAAAAATTCGGATGAATTTCCAACCTCCAAATGAACGTGGTAATAGAAGTAAAGGTCTTAGGTCTTTTTTTATTAGACTTAGTTGACGAATACGGTCTGTGTGGTATTGAGCGTCACCGCAACTTATAGACACTCGTATTATGACAAAGACATCACTAGGACATTGCCAAATTACCACCATATGACTTGAAGAGGTAGACTTCTTATAATGGTCGTCTGCATTGGTACCTCACCCTCACCCATTTCTACCGCAAAATAGCAGTGTTCACGTTAATATATTCCGATTTGAAGGGTGACAGAGGCAGTGGAATTACTGGGCTAGTGAAACTTTGTACGAGTATCTTCGGTTCACAAGATTGGTGACACACTAATGATATATTTTTAATGGCACAAGTATCTTTATCTATAGCCTGCGATCACGTTTATCATCAAGCGAACCGTATGTATTGTTTTTTGCTAAATTCATAAAAAAATATATATGTTCTTATATATCACCTCATAATGTTACTGCCTTTTTTTATTCTTCAAACCAGAACATGGAAATGAAAACTATGTTATTATAATTTATAAATGCAGTAGCATATTCATTAAAAAATATACTTACGTGAAAGAATATATTGCCGTGTCTAATATAATCCTTATGTTAAAATTCAAAATATTTAAAACTTTAACTTACTAAAATTAATCACTTCCTGAAGCCATAAAGCAATATTTGTAAGGTACTATAGATTTAAACTTAAATACGTAGGTATATTCCATGACTTTAAATGAGAATTTTTATATTTACGTTGACACATTCATTTGAATGGATACCAAATACCGGCAAGCGTTGCGTAGGTCATCCACCCACAAGATGGTCAGACGATCTGACTTAAACCACAGGATCGAGCTCTACACAGTCCGCAGATACAACTGGTCCTATTGAAGATGACTTGGGAAAGCCTTTATCTAGCAGTGGACGTCTTATAGCTGATATGATCACTAATAAATGTATTAAATGTTACACTACTTTTTATACATACTTATATGACTTATATGACTATTGTCTATAGATGCAATTTCGCATATTGAAGCTAACGTAATTCCGCATTGCATTTAACATTAATAAATTATACCATCACCAACCAAGATTGTATTGTACAGTTGACAAAATAAAGTCGAAATTGCAACTTCACGGTATCAACCCACGATATTCTGGATTAGCTGACACCAATTAACAAAGGCTCCCTTGGGAAAGCGGTGTCCCGTTTTCCGCAACTTAGCGTGTAATCGTCGGCCGGCCAAACGTTTCATTTGTTTCTGTATTTGTAATTGAAATACAGTTTTGGAGAATTCATAGAAATGTATCACATCTTACAAAATTCACCATCACCATTTTAAAAAGAATGAAGTACGACTACTTAAATAATTACTTTTTTTACTTATATTGTTTTTTCGTCAACATCCATTAGGTTCGGCCCAAATTTTTGCTTTCTTATTATTTATTTTTAAAATAACTGTTAATAAATTAAATGATATATAGTATGACTTTTATAATCCATATAAATTAATGTTGCAAAGCTCAAGAATGGCTTTAACAATTTGGATATTTTTCCTTATTTTTCTTGAGGTATACTGAAAATTTAATGAAGAGAAACACAATTTAATAGTAATTGTGTTAATTAAATTTTCTCTTGAACAAAACAGCACTTTTATTCTGAAGTAATTTTGTCAACACCAATCTAATCAAAACAAATTAAGACTTTAACTTAATAGGATTAATAGGAAAATGATTTATTTGAGGCTCTTCCTCACACAAAGGTCGACCGCATAGGTACCTCACTCTGACCTACTTCTACCGCCAAACTTTCTTCATCTTCCTATCACTGTGTTCCGATTTGAGGATTAAATAGCCAATGAAATTACAGTGACATCTTCAAGTCACTAGATTTACAATGCGCTAGTGATATCCTTAAGATATTACGAGCGTTTATAGGTTGCGGTCATGCTTTCTATCGCGCAGACAGCTATATGTTTATTTGCCGACGTGGTCTAATAAACAAATTATGAAGGAATAAATCAGGGTAGGCCGCTAGTTTAAAAAAATATACGTGTTTCCATGACATCTGTTAAAATCCGTTACGCCAGCGAAATCCTCCTACACGCTCCTGCTCACAATATTACATAATTGTTAGGTAAAAACATTGCGCAACCAACGGCCTTTGCCCCAAATTTTGTCAGCGAATTCATAAAAAAATCATAAATAAAAACAAATATCCGCCTGATGTTAATATATTTTTACGTTTCTCTTAAACCGTTGTAGGCGGTTGGCGTCAGCGACATTTTTGATGGATGGGCCACGGTCTTTCAAACCGAAACATACATCATCTAAACACCCTATAAAACCCTCCGCAGCTCCATTTGTGTCTGGAACATATTTATTTTTTAACAGATAAAAATATGATAGGCCGCTGATAAATACAAATAAATAGTTCAACCGAGATGCAATATTCAAATCTTAATACAGTATTGAAATAAATTTATTCGACAGTTTTTTGTTTAGATAACTGAAATAAAGCGTGAGTCATAAATATTTTGATAAAGTAGTCGCCAATTCCTTTTTGTACTAGGAGGATTAAAAAAATCATGTGTTGCTCAAGTTTTGCATTTAAATATTTTAAATAAATTCCTATAACATCTCATTTAGTTACACAAAACATTACAGACATGAGATGACAGAGGAAACACAATTATACTATTTAAATATATATGTTCTGTGTCTGGGTGTTAAATATATATATATATGTATATACAGGCACACAAGCCAGGATAATTTCTGTCTGCGCCATCGGGCCCGTCAGAAGCCACGGCACCATGCTTTTTTTGTTGTGTTTGTGATTTGAAGGAAAAGGTTCTTATAGAAAAAAATTAAGTTGCGTAATTGAATAGAAACTAAAAGTTAATATAATCACCTTATCAACTTTTCTAATGTAACATTTTGGCGTTTGACATAACAATAAGATTAGTTAGTTATAGATAAACATTTTAAAAGTTAAAAATTTAATTTAGATGCGATTATAGTGCACACGCGTTATGTACTAATAATTTATGCCAGTAAACCCTGTTATATATTCTGTACAATAAAATAAAATTTTACCTAACAAAACAAATAACTATAACAGTATTAATCCTGCACATCCCATCGTATTTACTCACTGTCACCATCTCTGATACGGAACGCGTATTAAGTTGTCACAGCGGTACGTATTAACTGAGATGGATTTTATACGCGGCAAATGCAACAAATCCTCATTAGACAGAGATTTATCGTATCAAGCTTGAGAGGCGATGTGGCACGTTTTAATAACATCATGAATTCTGAACGTAAATCGCGGGGACGACTGTAATATGACTATTGGCTTGGTAATAGGATTTGTATTGTCATTAGTGTTGTAAACGAACATGTCTCGCGATATCAGGCTTATGTCAATGTATTTGAAAGGTATTTTGAGGAGATTGATCGCTTAGTGGCGATCGTGCTCCGAGGTACACAGTGCAGTAAATTAAATTCGATGCGAGACAAATTTAAATGGATTTTATTTCTCGAATATAAACTCTATTTATGAACTAGAAACTTGGTATTGTATTTTAAAATAACAATTATTCTTACAAAAATGGACGATGTAGTAACATGTTGGAATACATTATTATTGTTGTTTGAAATTTTGACATGTAACGAGTTAATAGTAAGTTACTTTCTTGTAGCTTGTTCATCGTTATTTTAAAATAGTAATATGAATTTCACTAGCCGCTTGGACCGATTTCGTTTAAGTAAAAATTCATTGTTTCCCGTTGATCCTGTTACAGTAAGTTTATAAAATTTGGATACTTATTTAAATCTTTTTTGGCACTCATAGATAATTATAAATCTTTGTGATATTATAAACAAATGATTTGCAATAACATAAATATTGCAATTAAAAATAAGATTAAAACTATATCTAAAGTTGCATCAAACTGCGCAGTGAGCAATATTTTATTTAAATCGGTTCAGTAGTTCAGCGTTCCATCCCAGATAAACGACGTGACATGTAACTTTTATATATAAAGATGAGTGTAAATACATGTATATATTCGGTAAATTTCATTCTTGTTTTAAAGTGGATTAAAAGAGAAAACGTTACTCAAACATTATTTTAATAAGGTTCCTTACAGAATACTCTTATAAATTTTATACAAGTCATATTTAACTACAAAAGTTTATAATTAGACATACAGCGGTGTTTTTAACTTTTCCCGTTTTTAAAGAAAATTTTCCACATACCCTCCCATATGCTAAAAGTTTGGTAACATCTATCAGAGACGAAGTACTTATCCCAGTCGCTATTCATCCTTGAAAATGAGTTCAGAAAATTCCTTTTCATGGTTGTTGGATATTTTACATTAAATTTTAATTTTATGTAAGAGTAAAATATTTTAGAATATACTCTTAGAGGCAGACTTTATGCAAAGATCGTCGTATTTCTACCGGAAAACTGCAGTATTTGCTATGTTTAGGTTTGAAAGAGAGAAAGAGGCAGTGAAATTACGGGCAAATTCATATTTTTAAGTCACAAGGTTGGAAGCGCGCTGGTTATACTCGTGTGATAAAACGAGCGTCAATAGGTTGCGGTAACGCTTCCTACCACGCGCACCGTACGCTTTGTTATTGAATTAATAATTAAAAAAAAGATATTTGTACAATAAAGTAAGTACCCTGTAAAATAAGCGCAGCAGAGGGGAAAGCTTTATTTATTAAATAAGCACAAATAGATATTTTTACTCAAAAGTTGAGAAATCGCTCTATCGACTTCCAAATCACACAGTTTACACTCTAAAGTAAAAAAAAACTCTAAGAAATTTGAACTTGCTTTTTCATATTTTTTGTTGTATTTTACGTCTAAGCGTAAAAAAGTGACCCAACACACTCATTTATGTAAATTTCTTTCCCTTTCCACTTCCAAATCATAGTATTGGAGTCAGTTAAAAGCTAAATCGCTTAGTGGTTGTACTAACTTAATGGTTGACTGTTAGACATTTTCGTAAACGATAACAAATAAAATCCAAATTTATAATAAACTTAATTAAATTATTAATCAACAACGAAATAATTGTATTACGTCTAAGTCTGATCCGATCAATAAAATTATAAAATGTTTTCATATTTGTATTTATTACTGAATTTAAAATTATACTGTACGGGATAGAAACTTAAAATTTGGCACAGGAATGCCTTTTATATCTTATGGAAGAACTAAGTAAACACATTTAGAATTCACCCCCCTAATGTGGTAAAACGGGGGTACAAAGTTAATAACTAAGTCATTGTTAGTAACTGTGCTGTTTTCAAAAATTTTGAATATAATTAACAGTGTAAAGGTTTTTTATTGAAAAACATAAAACACGTGTTTTTTTTCAATCATCCTTTAAGAGAGTAAAAGTGGGTTGCAAAGTTATTATGAAAGTTTTCTAATTTTCAAAGTTATTTCAATAAAATTTTATATTTATATATATACAAGGAGAAAATTGATTGACTGATTGACACATTAACGCAGGGTCTATACTATAAGGTTGAAATTCAGTACTACATAGCCCAATTATTGAAAATAGGCTAAGACTAATAAAAACAGGTCATAATTTTAGGCGAGGCGCTGTTAGTATATAAAAGTAGTTCTCTTAAACTATTCCATAAAAGCCATCATTCATCAGGTACCATGGTGAATAGCAATTTATGAAACAACAGACTTCTTATTCGAGTCTAATCAACATGAGCCGAGAGAAAGATCACAAGCGCAACGCATATGTCAGCCTTCATCCCGCTCAACCTTAGCAGGATAGCGATGACCCGACCCGACTCCAACCCCCGCCTCGCATAAAAAAGGTCATCCATGTTTTCAGAGTCCATTGTGAGCACATATTTTCGCATGTCATACCCATTTAAATTTTATGATTGCTACTCTACCTCCTTTTTTCGTATGTAATTTTCTTTTAAAGGTTAGGCAAAGGCTATTGTAATCGTGTTAGACATTTTATTATCTCTTTCTGACTGTTAACTGACTTATTTTCTTACTTATCTATGTGAAAGCATTAATTTATATTGCTATCGTTTAATCCCCTTTTCTATCCACATTAGCGTTTCGAAGTTTTGCTTACGTTAAGTTGTAGAAAAAACATATAACCAATAATAATGAATTTTTCCGACCTTATAGTGAAGGCTTTGCGATGATATTTCGGTCAACCGGGTAGCTTCTCATTACATGTATATATATGTACACACACACACACAAACACACATATTTTGATGATTCTTATATATATATATATATATATATATATATAACAGAATCAGATTCTTCACTAATCAGAGAGCTTTCATACATAACAATTTGCACCCCCATTTTACCCCGTTAGAGGGTGAATTAAAAAACTACTTTCTGGGTTTAAAAGATATATCGAACGTTCATATTATTTATTCCGGTACTCTAGCCTGGACACATTATATCATATACATGTCGTATATCGAGAAGGCTATTTCTGAACTTGTCCAATGACATATTGTACATTCGAGCGAACAGAGCGAACTAGTGTACCGAATAGCAGAAAATAACGAGGACACATTTGAAATAGCTTGTTCAAGCTTCCGTGTTGTTTGTGAGAGGTTTTAGTAGTTGTTTTTTTCAAGTTGATTTATAACACGGTAACGTACTTTTATTATGAAGCCTACACTGAAATAGATAACTGAAATAGAATTCTGACCGATTCAAAATACTAATAAATTTAGAATGTACAAAGAGTTCTATCAGAATTCGTTCAGAAATGACAATACTAGGGGTATTCAAATAAAATAAACATTAGGATAGAAAGTGATGATGACTGGGTTTTCTTTTGGGTCGGTATCAAATTCTTGTTAGTATAAGACCATAGATAGCTATAACAAAATTTATGGCAAATATTGGCGTTACGCATGCCGCGATCCAAGATTGATTAAAAATTCTGAAATGAGGGGAATCAAAATTGAAATTGATAAACTCAATAATAAAAATGCACTTAAAGATAAAAATAAAAAGCACAAAGCACATAATCCACTTTGCTAACACAAAAAAAGTACTAGCACCAACTTCCCGAAGCTTAAAGGGAATTAAATTGGAAATCCACGTCGTAGCTTTTGACATTGTCAAGTTTGTTTTATAAAATGAATGCCGATCCGCCGATGAATCTAATTGTGCGGACTTTTTTAAAGTAAGAGTAATTTGGCCCATTGTGTTTTGTTTTTACTCAAAACGTTTACAAATTGGTGTCTTTTGACTGTTTGAATTGTATCAGAGAGTACGTTTGTGAATTCCTTTTTTTTAAAAAGTATGGCATATTTTACATCGCTCGAGTATGAACTTATTTACCAAAGGTAAACAGTGTAACACGTCCGAATAGTATTTCACGATCATTTACTTCACTTTCAGTACTGAAACATTATTGTCTTAACTTATATGTTTATGAAAATAATAATGATATTGTGCCTCTACCATGGTCGGGTTTCTTTTGTTGTGTATACATTGTAAAATTATACATAAGTGTCAGTTATGAAACTGGATAATAACGACTTTCTATTTATTATATCACAAAATTCTGAGTCTTTACAGTTTGTTTGGCGGGATACATTTTTTATGGGACGTCAAATTCATAAATGGGTTACTTTGCAACATAAGTCAAGATATGTGTATTTATGACGCTTTTTATTTGGTAGTTAATGTTTGACAGGCCTGATGGCGAATTCCGAAGTGTTCCGTTCTGCCGCGTCAAGGGTCGTAGGTTCGATCCCTATAGAACGATATGTGTGATATTGTGTAACCATTTGTGTTTGTTCTGTCCCTGGGTGTTATATGATGAATGTTTGTGTTAATTTGTGTCTGAATGTCAAATAAGTAAACAAGCACAAATCTTTAAAGCCACTTATCACAGACTCAAATAAATCTACGATATTGTTTGGGTATATTGATTTATTATAGGTATTTCCGCTAATTTCTCATGTCTGTAATACAAGCTCAAATTTTTATCTCTGAGTAAATATTGTGTTGTGTGACTTAATTTATTAAATCACTTATTTAGTACCAATATCAGTAGTATTTTGTTTTACTGATGGCAATAAAAAGCGACAGATACGACACTTTAAAAAACATTGCAAGCAAGCATATATATCAGTCAGAATTATCTATTGATCTTTTTTATCCTAGCTCTGCTATCAGATTTTTAAATGCAAAATTCTATATCTGAAAAAGGATATGCCTAGTGCATTGACTCACCTTTGCAACCTTCCTGTTAGCAAAGTTGCTACAAATGTTATTTATAAAATTTCGTTACATATTACGGTTGATTACAGTCATTTGCACCCAGTAGTTAAATAAAACACATGCTTAAACATATTTAATCTTTCTTATAAATTTTGACTTATTGTTTCTTCATCACGATAGATAAATTATAAATTAGTTATAATGTAGTACTTAAACTACATCAACAACTACAACTATAAATAGTGTACTCTATATAAGTTGAAGTGGCAATAGGCGGGTAGTGAGTACGTTGAACTGATAGTCAAAAGAACCATAAGGTTCTGGAATAAAGACGACATACTCACAAGCGCATCCTAGAACATTCTCACAAGATGGTCATATGATCTGGTGAAGCTGCTAGTTCGAGAAAGACGCGAGGTTTCATACAAGCAGTGTTATTAAAAATTGATGAGGCATATGTTCAGCAGTGGACATCCCACGGCTAATATGACAATGACGTACTAAATAGAAAAAAGTGAGTGCAACTACATAGTTTAATATAATTATCAGACCATAAAAAAATTCAACAATTTATTCATCGTAAAATATCAAGATACATAATAGCCATAAATTAAAATGTACTCGATATCGCTTCATCAGGATAAGACATGTCAGACCCATTCATTACGAACACTCCGCTACCCATCAACTTCAGAATAACACCTGTTATACAATTAAAATAGTGGTGTATTCATTAAGTTAAGTAACATTAACGGTAGCCGAGTATGCAGAATTGTGCTTTAAGCTAAACTCATCAAAAAGTAATCAAGCGTATAATCGTTTCACGGAACAACGCTTTATTACGTTCTTGATAACAAAAACAGGTCGAATAAATACCACGTAGTACTGTCCAATTAAACTGGAAATCCTTTACCGCTACTCCGTGCACTGGTGTTGATAGGCGAATGTTTTCACTGTGAGTTTTCGTAATAATGTCAATACTTTAACTGGGTTAATTCAACCGATAAATCATCATTATGCAACTATATGTTATATGAATTCGAAAATTGGTGGTATTCTTCTTTTTTTTGTTTCGGTTCTTACGTTGTTTTTAGTGCCACCGATTTATTAGATCATTACATATGCATTCTAGCATTGTCAATACAGTTTAAACCAGTTGGGAAACGTACCCGTTTTATCAAAATTAACGACGACATTCGGAAAGACCTAAAATTCATAGACTGGAGCCCCGTTGTTAATTGCTATAATGTCAGTGAAGCAGGATCTACCTTAAATAATATAATTGAGTCAGTTATTATCCTCGACTTAAGGGACATAACTATTAGCCGTCAGAATTCCCTAAAATGATGGATCATATCTGGACTTATCAGATGATAGAAACATAGAGACTATTTATATATGTGCGCTCGGAAAAAGCCGTCATGATTATATGATGCAAATAACATACAAAAGGTAGCATAATTCCTTAAATGGCTTTTATTGCACTTTGACTTTAAATGGAATACAAATACCAGTTATTTTTAAATAATAAACATAATTCAAAAAGGCTATATCATTCCATTAAAGATATGTTGTCATCTCAATAAAATATAAAATGGATCTATTGGAAATCAAAGAAAACGAGTTATCCTCACTAAATCACTGCAACACATATTTTGCTGGCGTTGAGAGAGATCTGGTTAATAAAATCATTGGCAAACTTTCACAAAAACTACACAAGAATGATGATAAATAATGGCAGCAATCACTAAGATATGCCAGTCAGTACTTAACTCTTCCTTCATGATTCTAAAAGATGAAAGCGAAGTCAATAATATTATCTGCGACATTAAATTAATTGCTCTCCTGGAATGGATACAAACCGCTACTATTAAACAGATAACAGGAATAATGCTGAAACCTCTCACACACGTATTCAATGTCAAATTCAACACCTAAATTTTAAAAAACCATAGCATTACGCTTGCTTCTAGCATACAGAAATCTGTTTTTATAATAAAACATTTGATAAAGTCATTTCTGCCTGTCAATTCTCTTATACTGCATTAACGTCTAGAGTGGTACTGTTAATTCTACTATGATTGAACTGGAATGGGCCTAAAGGTCTGTGTTGAAGGTAATGCTCCCCAAGACAGACTCTATATTGAAACAAAGGAACTAGTGAGGCAACTATTTACTTCCACACACATGGATGCCCTAGCCTCTCCGGTCTACGACATACGCATCATGTTGCGCGTCTACAAAATTCCTGTACCTTCTGTGCTCAGTGTCGTCAACCTTTCTACTCGTAATGTAAAGCGAGTATTAGAAAGATAGCTGTCAGATTTAATAATAAAGGGGCTATTGCCAATAATTGCCGCGCTGGACAAACGTAGTGGCAATCAATAGCGAAACTTCGCGATGAGATTGCTGCTGCCTATTCCCGTATTGCATTTGAGCTACTCTTTCAGGTGGATAGTGGATACCGCCCGCCACCTGCCAGTTCCAGTACCTACGTGGCCTCTTACGACACCTTCTCTCTTGGTATAAATTAAAGTGCAATTATACTCCTCTGGTATCCCACGGCTATATTAAATACAGTTCTCATATTACAAAAAAACTTATTGTTTATGTTATACAAGTATGCTGACTTAACACACGGTTCGCTTGATGATAAACATGCATGCAGCTTAATGATACTCGTGTTATCACAATGATATCACTAGTGTGTCGCCAACTTTGTGAACTGAAGATACAATATCCAATTTACCCAGTAATGCCTCTCTCACCCTTTAAGTCGGAACACAGGAATGTGAGCACTGGTATTAGTAGATAGAAATTAGTTAGAGTGAGGAACTAACGCAGAAGACCTTTACCTCTTGAATTTGGTCTATAAATTCCTTAATGATCCTATTAGTTGATAATAATTAACCAATCTACGGATTTATGAAGCTAAGAAGCTTATGTAATATAAGCATCTTCCATATTTTAAATTGTACCTAGGTCCCATCGGGTTAGGCAGAGACTATGTATTTCTACTTGCTATAATTTGGGGATACCTCTCTCTCTTCTTTTACTCGCATTGGTCCTTTAATATTCGCTCGAATTTCAATCGCTCGCTATTTGAATTTAGTATATAAAAAGTCAATACTGAAAACCGCTCAATTTGTAAGTATTTATCATTTGAGCTATTCTGCTATTCCGTCGCCTCTTACGATTCCTGGTACAGGGGGATGTTAAAATCCTACTCTGCAGGCACCACACTGTAATTGGTTATAACTGGTTAAAACAATCCAGTCCCAGATATTTTAACATTAACAATAAAGTGTTCTTTATAAGACTCATGTTAGAGAAACTTAATAAGCGTGTTTCGTGATTTTAATTCTAGGTCAACGGATAAGGTAGTATTACTGTAAAAAGATAAATAGTGTAGCCATTTGGATATATCGGAAATTATTTTCCTATATACTTTCCGCGCATTAGTCCGATTGTTTGCTTTACGCTACACCGCTTACTAACATCGAATCCCTTGACGCCATCTCCGAGGATAAACAAACAATTGCTTGCTTTTCGATCACAAGTGAAGTTATTGAAAACAACTACAGTAACATATTGCATTGAAGTTTCAACAAAAATACATACACTATCATTGTTCAAACACGATTACAAAATTTCTTGAGGTAGGAACATTTACTTGACGTAAACCTCATACAAAGGTTGTCTGGATTGGTACCTCACTACCATCTATTTCTACCGCCTAATTTCAGTATTCGTATTGGTGTGTTCCAGTTTCAAGGGGAATTACTGACTTAGAATCTTTAAGCCATTCGGTTGGCAATGCGATAGTGATATCCATACGAGGGTCTATAAGCTGTGGTGACGCTTACATGTGGGATGCATGCTTGTTTTTTTGACATACTCTTCTAGTAGCAAACAAGTTATTTATACTCGAATTGGTATTATGGTATTTGGCGTCAATATTAATATTGTTTTGAAGGGTTTCAGATATTGTATAAAATCATCCCGAAATTAAGATTAAATCCTACTAGCTAGTTTGACAGTA
Source organism: Heortia vitessoides (assembly GCA_020976665.1). NCBI lineage: Eukaryota > Metazoa > Arthropoda > Insecta > Lepidoptera > Crambidae > Heortia > Heortia vitessoides. Next base: position 16,852,745 of record JACJUM010003237.1, read on the forward strand.
ATTTAAATTGTAATCATACATACATACATACATCATGCATTTGTCTTGTCGGAGATATTGGCGTACCTCTTACACTTTCCTTGCTCGCATGAGCTATTTCATTAACGCTCGTTTATTCTTGGTACTTCTGAGCTGGCCTTCTTTATAACCTCTTGTACCTCCGTCCGATACCAACTCCATTCATTTCCGTTCTGTATATTTGAGCATTCATTCTAATTTATATAAATAATCCATATTTTTTATATGTCAATATGAAATGTCAACATTTTTTTTTCTGTTATTGTAAATTATTAATTATAACTAATTTAAAATGACAATATAATAATAGCTACCGTCACCAGATGGATCTATAGTTACATCCATAGTTTGCTACACGATAAACCAGAAATGAATCTTCAAATGTAATATTGATCATATATAAATCCTTCATGATGAACCTCATTTTCAGGGATATATAATAAGAATAAATTATTGTTATATTTAAATTTGTACACGAGAATACTTGTATACTTAATTTAAAAAAAACCTTAACCCTTTATACCCTTTTAGGGGTGAATTTCCTTTATAAATGGAACCCTTGTAAAAAATGCAACCATTATAGTCAATAGCCCAGCATTGATATGTTAGTCAGTCAGCTTTTCTATACATAGATGAAAGTATAGATATCAATCAAGAAGGATTATGTGGAACATCCTTGGATGACAACAAAGATGACCTAAGAAATCTGAAAAAAATCAGAAAAGCAACTTGCACATAAACAAATATAGTCACGAAGAGATCAAGATACACAAAAGATTAAAGTGCCAACGGCAGCAATATAGTAATTCGATTGTGCTGTATTTATTGCGTATTGCAATCGTGTCCCTTGGCACTTTCCTGTAAATAAAAATACCGGTCGTCCGTATTTTGATCACGAAAGAATTTACTGACAACGCCTATAATAAAACAGTGCCATTATATAGCGTGCTTTCTGACTCCTCCAGAGAGTTAAGCTAAACTAGAAGACATGTTTGGCACTTGTCGGTTTTTAGGTGTATTTTTTCAAGTGAACTATCAATTGAATAAGTCGTGCTATTATGTAAAATATTTTGTTTGAAAGTTTCGCATACGTCCCGAGCCGTTAACGATCTAAAACCGTAGGTTATTAAAAATAATCATTACTACATTATACATACGACTTATTCATTGAATTTCGTTACTCGTTATCGCTAAAATATTTAATGGAATACTATGAAGCGTTACATATGATAGACATTAGGCGTTACATACATTGATTTCAATGTAAGTACTTAACCCACTTGTGTTACAGACATCAAACAGCAGAGGAATCATAAATATAATTCTTAAATTCATATATTCAACAGACAGAAAAACACAAATATTATCTTATAAATATTTATCCTGGGTGGGGATCGAGCTCACAACCAGTGGCACACAAGACAGGAGTAATACCTTCTGCTCCATCGGGGTGGTTAATATAGCTCATATTATTTTAAAGTTTCATAGTAACCCATAGGATATCTAAATAAGAACGCGCGTAACTCCAGGTAACTGCACCAATTTAAATTTTTCAGTAATTTGTATGAGAAAAATATACCTACCTATTATTCCCATACAAATTACTAAAAAAAATATGGTTTAGAAACCCATGAATAGGATTAAAACTCTCACAGTGTCAGAATAACAGTTTCCTGTGTACCTGATCGAATTCGAAGGATCATCATTGCAGCTGCAAAATGTCTATTGCTAAACACAGGGCCCAGACAAAAAGGAGAATTAGCCCATAATTGCCGCTCTGGGTAAGCGTGATGGCAACAGCAAAGCGTAACTTCCCGGCAGAACTGCTGCTGCCCGTCCCCGCCCTGATATGCCGTAACTATCGATTCCGGTACCTAAGCCGCCTCTTACTACACTCCACTGGTACCCCACAGATAAGCGGAGGAACTTAACGTACCCAGATATAATATGCAATGATGAGTGGTATCGCCAAATTATAATAAACTTAAAATACTTTACTTGAATAGTGTATTATTCTATACTTTAAAAGAAAAGTGCATTTCGATAAAAGCAATTCCTCCAACTCCATCAGCAAACGTATTATGCGAGTGTGAAAAATAGTGCCGTATTTCGATCATGCAGGAATTTATTGAGAGCGCCAACAATAAAACAGAAACCTACATACTGCAGATTCCGACGCGTCCGCCAGACTCATTAAATGGCAGTAGGTTACTGTGTATGTGCTGTATGGATAAATGGAAACGGATTTTCCGCGAGGGAAGATACGGAGAATTTAATGAGTTATCACAAAAAGAGTTTCGTGGTTTGTTTGGATGCTGATTGGTAAAATTACGTGTCAATAGCCTCAGTTAGTTTGGTTTATCTTTAAAATAGAGATTTGAAAAAATATATTAAGTTGGATATTATAATAACAAATGTTCTTCATGTAGAATACTTTTAAACATAATCCATAATATCCTACATGCCTAGCACTATTATCCCCAGCGTGGCAATTATGGGCAGAATTTCCGTTACTAGGGGAGGCCTGTGTCCAGCAGTGAATTTCCAATGGCTGATACGATGATGATTACACGTAAAGGTAATAATAAAAATCATGAGTGTGTAATTACCCCAATGATTTGATGAAGTTATTTATTTCTGTGCAGAAATTCACACTATTACTACTGCATATAATTATATTAAACATCATAGAAGCCGTAAATTTTCTCCTTATATTAATGTATATATATACATATATATAAGGAGAAATATTTACTTTTTAGGAAGGTCTATATCCAGCAGTGGACGTTCTCGGCTTCTATGTAATGCATAGAATAATATGTAATGCATGTTATATAGAATTCCAGCATTCTTTGTATGAACTTATACTGCGCTTAAATTAAATATTTCACCAAAAAATCGGTGCATTATTTGCATAAAATATTTAATAATATCAAAGTCGTAGTTGACTCGCCCTACATTTTGAGAACGTAATTTATTAAAATAATTTATTACTGGATTCATTATGGAGTTTTTTTTTTTTGGCACCAATAAATTAAGATCGAAATTCGGCTGATGGTCAAATAAATAAGTGATAAAGTGATATACGTCCAATCACTAGAATTATTTATTTAACCATTGAAAATCCGATTATGAGTAATATTATCATAATAAGTGAAGATGGCCTTTGATTTCACATCACAGTATTTCGATCACGCACATATTTATTAAGAGCATCAACAATGAAGTGCTACCGCAGATTCAGACGCATCGACTCATTTAGCAACAGCAAGTTATGAATGGATAAACGAATTGTCCGGAAGAATAATTTTATCAACTTAAATCAGCTTTGCTTTTCGAATACCAGTTTCAGTAAACGTTTAATGTTTTAAATCGTTTACCTTTAATTCTTTGCAATCAAAATGATGCATAATTCCTCGTAAATATAATTATAAATAATATAATTTTCAAATAATGGAATAAATGTAACTGATTAGTTACTCATACAGCGTCGGCATTTTGTATTTTATTCTTCCTTGAAAGGTAGCTGAAAACAAAAAAAATTTATAGATCATAAATTAAATATCTCTTTAAAAATAATATTAATGAATTCACACAGCATCTCACACGTTGATCTGGCTTAAAGCACTTGTATTACGGAGATCAGACCATTGACAAATATAATACTTAATTCCATATAAACAAATATTGCTGTGGAGTACCGGTGGAATAAAACAGTACCTCCCTTTGTACTGGGAATTGACAGGTGGTGGTATATCCATCGTAAAACGTACTGTGTAAATGCTACAAAATGATGATGGGCAGCCGCATCCACGACACGAATCTGTGTTCTTTGCGATTGCCAACACGCTTTCCGAACGTGAGGTTTGGGCGTTTAACAATACCTTTATCTTGGGGAGGTCAATGTCCTACTAACAATGAAGACTTTTAATTGATGATGATGTTGATATTGACATAAATATAATACCTACACACTAGAAGAAATAAAAATACTCGACTTACCTTTATAGACATATCCCTACCATCTGCACCATTAATCTTGTTGTATAAACATCGAATAAAATTCGAGTTAACCCTATTTAGTTACACATATTTTCATTATATTGCTGTAGAACATTATTGAACTATGAGACCTCCCCAAGAGGCCAATAGAAATAATCATTAGGAGTAATAATACTTCGTCATATTGGGGATGCGGCTGTCCATCCTCGCCTTCTGACATCTGAATTACGCCATTTGAAAAGATAGATTACTCTATGTCGGTGTCGAGTTGCAATTTACGACATAGGTACAGAGGAAGTTACAATTTTACTTGCCTTTGTTACAAAGGATTTCCATGTATCCAGTCCAGCATAGTATACTTTATCAAAATTATCGTAAACCTCTTGACTTAACGGTGACTTTGCTGGTTGTAAGTAAAAAGATAGAAATCGTGCAATGTATAAGAATATATTCTATTTTTTTTATCAGGTCAGGTCGACAAGCAAGCTTAGAGTCTGGGTGATAGTAAGTTTAGCCTATAGATACACGTAATATTACAAGGACTAGCGGGTTGCTATCCTTGTGACTTGAAGATGCTATGACACCTTACCCATGTAATTTCACTACCTCTCTCATCCTTTACAACCAGTACATAGCAATGCGAACACTGTTATTTGGCGGTAGAAAAAGATAAAAATGACCAATGCAGGTGACCATCGTTTGTTTTTGTATTTTTGTTTGTACGTTTAGCATTTTATAACATTATCTTTGTTTTAAGTATATTGTTGAATTCCTCACAATGTTCTCATATTTGATATATTGTATTTGTTTTTAATACAGCCATATCAATATGCATGAATAAACTAATTGGTTCAAGCAACTTTTTGATTGAGAGTTGTTGATAACCAAGTTATATCTCAGACTATCGCTTGTGTGATATTTTACAAAACCATCTAACGACCAACACTTAGTTTCATCATCGTCATCATAGTAACAGCTACAGAACGTTCAATGGTTTCCGCAATGGTTTCCCTAGGATAGGGGGATTTTGCTCATAATTTCCTTGATAGGCAGCCATAGATAAAATCACAGAACTCAGTTTTGCAACGAGAATGCCCATTTCCAGCTTGTAGCATTTTAGTTACTCTGTTTCGGTTGTATGTACTGCCATCTGTCGGTTCTGCCAAGGTGGTTTAGGCAGAACCGACAAATGGCAGATTTTACCCAGAAGGTATTATTTCACTCTGCGGTACCTACAGCTGAAACACTTCATGTATCTTAATGTTATTCTATTGCTGCTGTTATCCGGATTATCTTTATAGCCTCTACTTTACTCTGTCTGTTTTACGTTTGACCTTAGGTTCAAACAGTTAATAAACATGCACGCTTATATACTCATAATATCAGCATGAATTAAATGCAACTCATATATTGATTGTACTGTTTTATAACAATACGTCACTTATAATAATACAAATAAGAAGAGAGGCCAAAACGCTAGCAATTTTGTAAAGTAAGAATTCGAAAGCTTCTAAGTTGTAACATTTCAACGTCACAACACAGAAGCGTAGATTTTTGCGAGACCGTCACTTTTCCGTCTTTCTGTCATACGCTTTGATGTATTACTGGCTTACATGAGACGCAGAATATCGCTTGGGAATGAGGAAGGCACATCTGAATTTGAGAAATTTTCATTTTATTACCTTAAGAATAAAAACTACTTTAGCTTAACATTAAAGCAATACATAAATAACCGTATATATATTGGTTTTCACATTACTGTTTATGGTTAACCGATATATTTTTTTATTAACATAATCCTTAATTTTGATTTGGGTAACAATTCAGCTTTGAAAAAAGTAATATATATGTATGAGAATTTGTGGAAAGATATTATTATCGTATATGTATATATTTATATATATAGTAGTCTGTAGCTTATTTATGTAATCTATAAATGCCATTATAGATCATGTTAAATATGAGTTAAAGAATATATCGGTCAACTAATATTATTTTCATTACCAACTTTAGGATATTTTCCTTTTGAATGCACTCGCAGTGGTTTTTATGCTACAAAAGGTCCTACTTTTTAGATGTCATTTATTCACATAAGCTTGCTAGCTGAAATGAACCTAACAGTGGACTTTCTGTGGTTGATATGATAATAAAAAAATAATGGCTTGTTTTGTTTAAGATTAATTGATAAATACCTTATACTATACATCATCTACTGTTAAGTAAATATATACTGTGTTTATATCTATTATCAATAAAGAAATTAATCAATAATGAAAATTGCAGAAAAATTGGGATCATTATGTTATTTACAAAGTCATGCAAATAAATGAATTGCGACACAGTGTCCATACTTTTGGCAGTGGCCTCTAAGCCCTGTTTTGTTGGTAGCTTAACTCAGTAAGCCATTGATAAACAGGCTTTGATTATTGGATTAATAAACAAATTGAAAGGCTCGAGTGGAGTGCTGAACGAGATACAGCAAAATAATTTCCCTTCGGCACCGCCTTTGTTTAACTACATTTAATTTCCTTAATTATATCTGAAATATGCCGGGGGCTAGTTAAACTTGGTTGGCGTTGATCCAGAAATTTCTATCTTTTTTGTTAACAGAGCGGGATTCCTTAACTAGCAAAAAGTTGGGCTAAACTGCATAAAACTGGCTAACTTTAGCTGCAAGCATGTAAGCGCTGTTAGGTGAAAACTTCGAAAATAAGGAATAATTCAGGTTAATCTTACATTCTGGGATCCAACCAGAGTTATAACTAATTATATTCCGAGGGCACGAGTAAGTTTTGGTTGCAGATAGTGGTTGCTTAAAATAGGATATCAGTGTCATAATCATTGAAAATTCTAGAACTGGAGATATTAATAATTTAATATAAAGTTATATTTAGCACTGCCAGGAGATGAATTCGTTATGAAACCCACATAAAAGACATGATATATCAGGATAAATAGTAGTATAACATCAATATATAATATATTTAGTTGTAAAGAAAATAGCAGTAGAAATAATAAAAAGAATATCGAAATCTTAACCTTAACACTACATATTATAAAAGAGAATTCCTGCCTGCAAAAATTTCTGAGCGAATTAGCAAACGGCTTTCAATAAAAGGATTGATTTAGGATGGTTTAACATGGCCATGGTTGTTAAAGGGCTTAAAAAAAGCTTGGCGTTTAGAAGCTTCATCATATCGCTCAATTTATGATACTATGGCAGAAATTTAAAAAAATAGTGGATAACTACAAACCCAAAACTATTTTATAGGATTAGTTGGATGAGAAATTATGAGAAAACTCCTTCTAAATGCCATTGTACATCTAATGAAGTTTTTATCTTTAAAGAAAATATTACTGGATGTCAAGTTGTTCCCCATTTATCTTATATCAGCTTTTTTAATTTTTAACTTAGCTGCGACAAAACATTGCTCTTTATATAAATGAAATAAATATACAACAAATAACTAACATTAAAATAAAACGAATATCTGCTTAACATGATTAGGGTACAAAACAGGTTACTAGTGAAATGGGACATAAAAAACCTGACTAAGCCGAAATGAAGCCTCGGTAATTTATTTAAGTTATCTTTTCCGTTGTTGGCGCAACCTATTTGTCAGGCGGACGAACGCAAATGATGTTTTGGACTGCGAATCTGCGGAGTCCGTATAATTCGGACCTCGTATTGTTCCAGAACTTTGTTGAGGAAATAACTTTTAGTTGCGAGCAATATGAACATTTTAAATTAAAATTTTACGATCATTTTTTGCGTGGCGGATTCTTTTGAGCTGTGGAGTCGCTGTTGTATATTTAAGCAACACTGCAGAAAATTTTTTAGTTTTACGTGCTGATATAACACTACGTTAAAGGCTGCTTCAGTGAATTTATATTGCTGGACTCATAAACCATAATCTAAATAATATTATAGAAAGAAACCACTTTTCTTTGCATATTGTAATAGTAATAATGTCCCACAATATTTAATTCATTAAATCCGAGATAAGTCTTTGAGATTAAAGCACTTGTGTTACGAACATCTGACAACAAACGAATTACAAATCTAACTCTTAATTACTTTGTTGAACATAGATTAAACACCAATAATCAAATAAGTAAATATTTGTCCTGGGCGAGGAAGAACCATTTGGCGCACAAGATTCCTATCACTATTATCTGCGCCATTGGGGTCGTTATTATAAAACAAGTCCTCCGCCGCTTTTTTTGTGACAAAGTAAAAAATCACTGTACGGATTTCCATAACCACTAATGGTTTGAGTAATTTTTCTTCTATTTACCTAAAGTATATTATTTGGTGGAGGTGTCAGAAAAAATTAACACACCTGGCATTTCAGCTGGATTAAATTATGAATTGTGACACGGAAGAAGCCGGGGCGGTTCGCTCGTATATTATATATCTAATAATTATAAATTTCTATGCTAATAAAATGTATAAACAAAATAGTATTTAAAAAAATTTAATTGTATTCACGCTGATAAAAATTTTTTAACATGCCCATACATTTCTATAAAATTAAAATTAAAAAGCCACTCCTGTCACCAAATCCTATTAAACATGTTAAATCAACCGTTTACCTACAATAATTTATTGCTGTAAAATAGTACCTCTCTCTGTACCAGATTCGCAAGAGATGGCTAAAGTATCTAAACCGACAGATGGTGATATATCCATCCGAAAAAGAGTAGCTCAAATGCACGGGGTAGGGGATGGGCAGAAGTATCCCCGTCGCAAAAGCCACGCTCTTCAAATGTAAGCATGTTTGTCCAGCGCGGTTATTACGGGCTAAAAACCCGCTTTCTTGGGGATGCCAATATTCAGCAGTTGACTTCCACTAGCTATAATTGAGAAAGCCGCAGAACGTCCACTGCTTGATATAAGCCTCATAAAGAAAGGATGAATTTAGCCCGTATTTGCCGCGCTGGGCAAGCGTAAAGGCAAGTTTATATAAAAAATTATCATCAAAAAGTCTAGAAAGTTTTAAGAAATAAAAAAGTACCATCATTATAAATCTTACTTGTAATATAAGTAACTCGGTCGTTCCCATTTGAGTAAATATACAGCAATAGTAAAACAAAAAAACGAGATAATTATAAAATTTTAATTACTTTGTATACATACAAAAGATAATGTAATTTGGTGGCAATTGCAGCTCGTTCTGCTGCCTATTCCTATCTTGTTGTATTTGAACAGTGCTATTTCGGATTGATATACCGCCATCTGTAGGTGTCGGTACCACCGTCACCTCTTATGGTACCTGGTATAGAATGATTTACTATACTACTTCGCCGGTACTTCACGACAAATGTTGAACATTTTGGCAGCAAAATTACTGGGTAATGTGACATACAGTTACATTTTATATTAAAATTTATACAAGATATTGTCAATATTTCAAAGCATTTGTCGACTCGCAACGTACGAGTGTAGGCACTTGCGTATGTTGATTAAAATGCCAATAAAAAGGTGTCTCAAAAAATATTTGCCGACGTAAACGCTGCGCTCGATTACAAATAACTTCGTACCTCACAAGAAACCCACTTCGACTTTGTAAACTCAGAGTTTGCCCTCTCATGCTAAGCAAACTTTGGAATACAACACTCGATTTCGTTGGTAGAAACGGTTGTCACAATATTTGTGGTGCCGCAATGCGCCGATTCGCGTCACAGGCGAATTTTTCGGGGCTTTATGTAAAATTTAGATAGGGCCCACATGTGTGAAGCGGATCGCGTGCAGAATATTTTGAACGTCTCGTGTTTTCTGCTATCGCTATTTTTGATGGAAGGGTGTATATTAGTTTTGTGTCGGTGCAGCTAGTTTATTTTTAGTTTCCCAACATAGAAAAAAAGATCATCAAAATTGTTTGCGGGTTAGTCCTACATACGTTTGTGTTTTAAGCGAATTATTTTGCGCTGTTAACAATAATTTTGAATGTAGAATAAAAAATATATATATATATATAAGCCGGTGTGTCTCTCTTAATGTGGTATAAAACTTTAAACTACTTTATACACGTGATAACTGAACGATGATTCCACTAAATTAAATCATCATTATTCCAAAATACTAAAATATTGACGTTTCTGCAGAATAAAATAATACCTCCTTCTATTTAAAGTTTGTACGTGGCAATTATAATAAAAAAACATTAATAAAATCACTTACGGTGGCCTAAGTCTAGCAGAGGTCCTCTTATAGAGCAGATATGTTGATGATAATGATAATATTTTTAAAAAAGAGTGATATCCAAAATATTTTTAGAGGCACGCTAGCACCTTTTGCATTTTACTGCAATTATGTATCCATCCATCCCGTATTGTCAGAGACAACCTCTGCTGTAGGCAAAAATAGTGGTGGTAAATCGGGACTATTATATACGGAAAAGTTATTATGTCCCTGTTCGGCTTCTACGGCTGCGTGCACCGATTTTGATATTTAGCCATATTTTATAGTACATAGACAATTTTTCCCCAGGGATGCCTGTGCATGCATTTTATACGTGTATAATATAGTTGAAAATGAAAATAATTAATAATGATTCACACAAAATGAGGTTTTGTGTGAACATGTAATCTGACTCCAACATAAGTCGCTTAGAACTCTTATGCTACGGATATCAGACAAGAAAGTAGCCCCAAATATAATATTTATCCTATAATATAGCATATATTAAATCCAGCCATAAAAGAAACACAGAAATGAAACACAAGATTGGAACACTACCATCTGCACTATCGGTGTATGATAGTTCTTGAGAGGCCGTTTAAACTGGAACACGCAATTACAAACACTGCTATTTAATAAACTAGGATATCTTAAAAACACATACATGACATGATGCCATATACCAAGTAATTCTAAATTTCCATTATTATTATGTTCATCATTAACAAAAGTATCGCTTACAATTTTTTTAAAATGAAATATACAGCTAAATGTTTGAAAAATTTTGGAAATCTGTGCTGAATTAAATTGAATAAAAAAACATATTATTTCTCAAATTTATGCGTTGTCTACTTAATATAAAAAAGTTTTTAAAGTACTTTAAAATCAAGTTTATTTAACAGTCGTTTTATTGTCACCCTTATAAATAAAAATAGTTAAATTTAAATCAGCCACGTACAGAGCTTTTAAAAGATAATTTCAATACAATCATTTTTATTGTATGAGAAAGCCCTGATGATGCAATGGAGCTGTCATCAGGATAGTTTTATGCTGTTATACTTTTTAGATGTTTAGTGAATCTATAAAAAAAATTCATTAAGTAAAAGAAATTATTGTAGTGAAACCGTTATTGTATTCAAGTACCACCAAAATACTCAAGCAACTCAAACACAGTCAGTGTTGCCTCTTGTCATTCCATTGAAGACTTTAATATGCTCAATGGATGTTAACTGTTACTTAAACACAACACAGACCCAAGTCGCAGATATTTGACTTACGGGATACTCCAGTTGTAAATAAGTTTGCAACCTTAATATGTATGGTTTATGCATGGTTATATGCTCAGATATTATTAAATTTAACTTAGAGGTTGTGTCCGTTAAATATTTAAGTAAAGTAAGGACAGTTGAACAAGAACTCACTCACTAACGCGACAGTATTTTCAGTGATAAAACAATTTTAATTTATCACGGAATAAATTATGGCACTGGTCCACTAAAAAAATATTATCGCTGTACATGAATGATAACCTAAAACTTAGTTTTACTTGAAGATCTTGATAAAATCTCTTTGTGCATTGGATGCACCAGTAATTAGTAGAAATACAAATCAAAGAAGTGCATTTTTAAATTCTGCAGTGCAGGCAATGATTTTATAACCAGCATCCTTGGTAATTCTTTGAATTGGTTTTAAATGTTTCTCAATATATTACTGTGCAACCCTACTCTATCTTCAAATTCAAGTTAAGCCAAAAAAATAACGCTTCAGAATCTCATGGCTTCATTTACCATGAGTTTACGTACTAAGTGCATTGCCCACTGCTTTTTAAACTTGCTATTTCTTTTGCAGATCTTCACTTCTAATCCAATCGCCCGGACAGACTCCGAGCATTTCCCTCTCCATAATTCGAAAAGTCTTTTCACAACATAACGTTTTTTCGATGTATGATCGAACGATCAATGTATCAATGTAATGATCGAAGGCTTTCGACGTCTAGACACTGAGGTATAACGGCTGAGAATATGATTCGCTGTTTACCAAACAGTGCCCAGCTCGGTTGGAAAAAGTCACTAGAAGCTTGTAAATTATGTGACAGATTCGATGCCAACCGTTTTACAACTAGTATTATTACTGCCTCTGTACATACTTATATAAGCTGTCTTCTTATCTAAAAAAAATCCAATCTATCAATTACACTTTTAAGTCATAATTCAAATATAATAGTTCTCATCTCCACTCGTTTGTAAGAAGCCTTTATTAAATAGTAAGAGTACACTGTGGAAGGGTGGAACCATTTCGGACCTGGATTGAGTACCCAAATTAATAACTAACATCATCATAGGAGGCATCCTATATCTAACTGTAAGCGACTGCTAGACAAGCAAGCGTGGTGACAATCGCTATACATAACTTCGCGACGGGAAAGAATGCTGCTGTTGCATTTCAGCTATGTGTCCAATCTGGTAAGATATAGAAATATATTGCCTAATATATTGATTACAATCCACTTAGCGTTTTTGGAGTCATAGAGTAAGAAACATCTTTACATCCGCACAAAAAATTGCGATTAGTAACAATAACAATGATACCGTGTGAACACTTATTATATAAATGACGATGACCCCTGTAACTAAGTAGAATTATAAACGCGATTAGACAATTAGGACGCCGAGTAACCTACTTTAAAACTACCTATGCCTGCAGTTTTAGTGTCGGTATTTAAAACTTTGTTTATTTAATTTCACAGTTTTATTATTATTCTCGGCTTTTCAGCTATCTTTCGGTTAGAGACAAGTTTTTTTATAAACAGTGTTAACTCTATTTTGCAATGAAGAGTTATTTATGTCCTTTTCTATGATTCAAGTTACATTTAAAGGATACGAATTTCATGGATTTGAAAAAATTAGGTAAGTTTTTAAATTTTAGTATTGACTGTGATTGTGTAAAGGATACTGTGCATTTTCAATGGAGCTATAGCCTTTCATGGACTGACTGACTGACCTGAGCTGATAAATCATATATCAGATTTATATTGATAGGATTTGATAGAATATATTAGGGCAAATATTTGCTGAAATTATGAAAATATTGTTAATACATGTATTTCATTTTTGTATTTTCGTTTCCACCTACGAATTATGGTAGATTTTATTGGTCTTATATACACAGAGTAGAATTATTTTACAATTAGTATGTTAATATACATCCGGAGCGGCTTTGTACGTTTATACGTATTGTCTGAGAGAAGGATCTTCGCAACAAGATGGGTGCAATTAGCATTTTAATGTGGGAACGTCCCATTCTTAGCTATATTCGCTGTGAATACATTAATCTATCATGTTTTTCTAAATACTAGCAACGCTCCTCAGTTTAAATACATTGTTCCTGTTTCTAAAATAATAAATAAGATAAGAAGCCAGTTTATCTTCATAGCATATTTTCTAATACCTTTGAAAACCTATTCCATTGGTACAATCGTATAAAAGATTAGCCAAAACAAATAGGCAGAACATTTAAAATAAATTTTAAAAAATTCTTAGTCAAGAGCGTAGATACTTAACTATGCGTTCAGTGAAAAGCTGTTAATTTGGTATATCAAACAGAAACTTTAACTCGATTTATATGTATAGACTGTTATGTTGACTGCATAATTGCTTGTTTGTTTGTCGGTACACTCAACCAACCAAATCCTTAGCTTCGTAGGGTTTTTATAGAATATTCCAAACTTATATTATAAATGCGAGAATAAGTTTGTTTGTTACCCTTTCGTTTTTTGCATACATGTTGTTGAGAATCTTTTCCTATTCTGTTCCTATTTTTTCTAAAATACGTACTATTTCCGTGAAATAAGCAACAGACAACAATTTTAGTACAATAAAAATCAAAAGAATGCACTGAGCTATTTTGGAACGCGCTATCAGTTGAAAGCTAATCTAATTAAAATATCCCAAAGCCATTAAAATCGATGTCTAATTAATAGTAATAACTTATTTAGTTATTATAATATTAAAACATCTGGAGTATTGAATAAAGAAGGAAACTTCTTGGAATGCACAAATTTTCTAGAAATATATTAAATTGTTATAGTTGAATAATAAACTTTTTTTGCACTTTTATTTATTTAGTTGTAGTATTTGTGTCAGTTTTTGTTGATTTCAGTTTTTATGAAATAATATGTGCAGTGTCCTATATGTTATAAAATAAAGATATATCAAATAAAAATAAAATAAAAGTAATTAAATAACACTAACAAAATATTTAAATAATATTATGAATATTAACTGAGTTATAATGCCAGCTGCTCTTCACGCTTTATCTACTTAACCGATCTTTGTGAAATTTCACAAGTAAGAATAAATTCCAATCTACCTTAATATAAATTCATACCTCTCATCCTTAAAAGATTACTGTTTCCATTGGAAATTACAGTTAAAAACTAGTCTTGAATAATATTTTGACATGTATTAACTTACCATTTACAAAGTCAATTTTGGGTCACCCATCACAAAATCAACTATTGCTAATGTTGCTTGACTTCAATAATAGTGCTGGTGGTGCGTTACCTACTAAACTATGAGCTCGTCATTGACAGATTAACGCAAACAATAAAGTATGGAATAATTCTTTGGTTTACCATCATTTCATTTCAACATAAATAATTTTACCCAACATCATATAAAACATACCTGATTCAAAGTTAAGTTACGGACATCAGACAACGGAGAAATATAATATTTAAAGACATATAACACCCAGTAAGAGGATAAAACAAATTCTACATCATATAAATATTTGACGAGTCTAATGTTGCAGATGGTAGCGAACCTACTTTTGCGTCAAAGGTCGTGGGTTCGATCCCCTCCTAGGGCAAATATTTATATGATGATATTTGTACTGGTTCTGTGCCTGGGTATTCATCATCATCATCTTTATCAACATAACAGCTATTGGAATTCTATAAAGGAAGGGGGAATTTTCCCATAATGTTGGCAATCGCAGAGCGCAATTTGCAGGGTCGGGCACTAGCGACGGGGCTTCTGCTGCCCGACCCCACCCTACACATTTGAGCTGCACTGTTTCGAATGGATAAACTGACTCTACCGATACCTCCCGGAAATATATGTATTAAATATTATGTTTGTGATTACTCTGTTGCCTGATGTCCATAACACAAGTTCTTTAAGCATCTTGTTTTGGAGTTCGGTCAATGTATGACATAGAGTGTAAATTAATTTTTATTTATTTTTCCTGGATAAGGATAGAACATATTGCTTGCTGCGTGAGATAAGAACACAATAGAGTGCGCTATATTCTACTTATCACGTTAGTCAATGTATGAGATATTAGGTGAATTATTATTATAAGATGGGTGACTTTATTATACGTGTTACACGACATTACACTCGTTCTGTCGTTCTAGCAAACAAGGTTAATTTTATTGTAGTTGTCACATATAACGTGAACACAAGAAATCAAGGAGAGAGTTCCAACATCAATAAAAAAGAAAGTATTACAAGATTGAACGACGCCGTAGCTTCACAAGATTCTTCCGTAAGAATTTTGCTTTGTTTTTGTACAGTTCCTTCCTGATCAATAACCTTTATAGTTTTGTTCGTTCTTGCCCCTAATGGCTAAACTACTTAATGTTATATTTGTTAATATTAATGAGTACATATAAGTAGAAATAACTGACTACACCAAATTTAAAATTTCATCAACTTTGTAGAACCGTAGAATCAAATAGGTTATTTATAGGTGTGCATATATATATATATATAATATATATAATATTACAGATGGTGGTATATCAGGATCGTAGTAGGATTTACCGCCACACATGCCTAGTGTAATGTAAATACGGAAAATAAAATATAGGGAAATCCCTTGAGTAATCTTTTGGAAAATCTAAGTCCAGTCATATGAATTTCAGCTAATAAAAAAAAATATAATGCAGATCACAACGGATTCAAGAATTTAGTATCAGCAATAGTTTATATGATAAAAATGTACATCAATAACTAATATTTAACAATAAGGCTTTCAGCATTTTCTAATTTGAGAGCTACATCAAAAATAGGCCTCTTCTAAATTTAATATAAAAGAATAAGCCAAAATAAAGGCCTTATTTTTAAGAGTAATAACAAATAATTCAACATCACCCAAATTGTAAGCACCTCGATTGTTTCATTACGCTCCTAAAAAGTCAAATTATGTTAATACAATAAAATGTATTTTGATCACGTCGGGATGCGTCCACAAATTTGACAAGCACTCGTTGTAAACTTTGAGAGTTGGAAAGAGGCCTTATTTGCATAATTCGGGCTAGAATTATACGCTTCTTGAATTCGTAGCCGAGCAATGAAGGACGTAACTTCATTTTGGTACCAAGTCGGAAGGATGACATACACTTTTACCGTTTTGTCTTATGACTCTGATTACATACAGTATATAGTTTTGTGATTTTATAATTTTGCTATAGTAAGTATAACTATAGCAAAATACTATATCTTATTGTAAAATATATTTTAAAAATGTTCTCACTATAGGTAAGCTGCACCTAATATATATATATATATATATATATATATATATATAAAAGCTTTAAAAACGATTTTTTATTTTAATGCGCCAAAAAAGAAAATATTTTTTTTTACCTAAAGAATTTCTATTTACTTATAATGTCCATTCACAAATATTATCTTATTATATTTTGATGTTCTGTGTTCTGTTGGTTTATTATTCTTTTGGTTTATAATTTTTCAAGTAGCAAGTAGCAAATGATTTTGTATTGCTATTTTTTTCGTCACTTTAAGCTTCGTCGAATTTAAAAAACCAAGGAGTACTAATTGTTCTATAAACAATTTGTGTTAAACATTTTGGAAACAAACAGTGGATGAGTACTTACAACTTTAAAGTACCTGCCTATCCCAAACAAAATTTATCGAACACTTCAAAATATTCACTTTGAAGGATTTATAAATTCCCTGATGTCGTGACTCATTTAGAGTTAGAGAAATATGTTGCTAAGCAACGGCTTCGTTATGTCATTGTTCGGTATCTATAAGTACAAACCTTTAAAAATTTGCCTCGTCAAACGTATTTATGGACTAAATTTATGTTATTTTATAAACATAGTTTTGTGGAAACTAAACATTCAAAGAAAATGCTTCTAGAGAACTTCTAACACGATTCAACTATACTTTTATAAACAATATTTAAACTAGAAATTGTACTATTTAAAAGTATTTTTGCGTCTACTGCTAGTTTCTATAACACATTTCAAGTTGAGTTTGATGAAAATTGATGTTCTTTCTTATTAATGTAATCATGAATAATACACCAAAATGAAAACGTGTTTCTGCATTTGTCTCATGTTTCGTACATTACCATGTGCTTTGAAATTCTCAAATAAAAAGATCAACATCACGCGCCGAAATAAAACGTGGCAGCTAGCGCAAATGTAATCTAATAATCGCTTCCAGTAATAACATTGTTACAAAGAATTACATTCGAACGTACAAACAACGTTGAAATCTAATATATTCAAGACAATAATAACACGCCCTCGTACATGTAGGGAAGCGATTTTGTGTCGCCATGATTTTGACAAGAATTTTCACCCAGTGCCATTTGATTCGATAAAATAAATTCCTTTCTTTTCTTCCGACGTGAATGTTTCCCTTTATCCTTCATAAATCAAAGGTTCAAGTCTTTTTGTCTACAGGTAATTCGTATAAGCCCCAAATGAGGCCACATTCATTATGTTGTTTCCCTTATTTAGTATTACGGCGTTAATAGTGAGAAGGTCTTTGTAATCGGAGAAAGAGGATATGATATGAATTACGTTATAACACTAGTTAATGAGTGTAATGAATAGCGTGGAGGTTCAATTTTTCCTTTTTGTTAGTAATATTAGCAGTTAGGTAAATATACCAATAAGTTTTAGCGCAATATAATTCATTAATTATTTTATAGATGTTCTAGTTAAATACGTTGATCATTGTAACGGATTTTTTGACCTTATTAAATCTTATCCCTAAAATCAAATTAATTATCGTCATTATCATATCAGCTATAGAAAAACCACTACTTGATAATTGCCTCCCTCAGATAGGATTTTTTCCGTGGTGTGGTGGCTTTGCAGAGCTCAACTTCTTGAAAAGGATGCTGCTGCTTATCCCCATCTTGTAGTATTGAGGCTTCGCTGTTTCGATTTTATGAAAGGTCGTAGGTTTGAATGAAGTTTCTTTGAAGTATTTTTTTCTAGTATTTTTTTTTATACTTTAATCCTTTTACACATAATAGATAAAACTGACATTTTATAGTGGAGAAACCTGTGTAAGAGTAATATATAATAACTTAATTTAGTCGTAAAGTACAGGCAGAGTATAGTCCGATGTCCGCCTGTAAGAGGCGATTGAGTTACCGGAGTCAATAAATGGCGGTATATCCTTTCTAAACAGCGCAGTTCCAATGCAAAGGACGGGGAAGTGCGGAGCGAGCATGTCGCGAACTACGCTCTACGATTGCCATCACGCTTTCCCAGCGTGCCAACTAAGGAGAAAATTACCTTATTCTTGTGTCTCAACGTAGATGTTCATCGGGTTGTTGTTATTATGATATTATTAGGTTTACTGATATTAGAAACTTAAAAATACTATTGTTAACACAGTAATTTGGTAATATGTTTGCTAAATACTTAAAAGACTATTGAAAAACTTTTTTTTATGCATAGAAAATGCTGAATTGACTAGACTATTGAAATAACTTTTTATTAAAATAACAGTGCTATTGCTTATACGATAAAGCACTGTCCAAAATCGGACGCGTACAATACATATTATTTTGAAACACATCCTTTATGAGGCAAATGGAAGGAAAGTTAGTATGAAAGTACTCCAACTAAACGCAGCAGACTCCGCAGGGTGCGGCTAGTTGTATTATATTAATACTTTAATATGTTTTTGTAACACACAGACACACAAAAAAATACAAATGTTTCACCTTCCTTGGCACACAAAATAGTGAAACTTACGTGCCGTTATACAAATTTTTAAATAAATTTCACAAGGATATGGTTAGGTTTTTAAGAGAAAACTACTATTATATACTAGCTAGCATTCTATACGTACGATACTACTTTGTTTGTGTTCATCAATAGTGCAAAAAAATAGTATATATTATGGTTCTTGTCACAAACAATGTATAAAGAAATGTTACTGATATATTTACAGGGAAACTTTTTATTCAATATCTTAATAACGCATTTTTAAACAAATCATACATAAGTACGGTGTTATATATACAGAAAACTTAAAAGTTGATATACTATTTGGTGTCATGAGGTGCCGGCAGAGTAGAATAGTACCTTCATCTGTACCGGGTGTCGTAAGTGTCGACTAAGGTACCAGAACTGACAGATGGCGGTATATCCGAGACAGTGTAGCTCAAATGAAAGTGGGGTTGGACTAGCATGCCCAGTGCGGCAATTATTGGCAAAATTTCTCCTTTCTAGGAGAGGCCTACGTTTATCAGTGGAATTCTAGAGGCTGTATTGATAGTCTAATGATTCTTTAAGGTGTCGAATAACACTTAAACTAACTTGTTACTAGCGTTTGCAACAAAATGTAGACAAACGAATAAATGTAAATTTAATACTGTCTCTATTCTTACCTACAGTATGCGGTGATATAAAAGCCAAGTTGTCAATAAGACGCCACTTTCAAACCCGAATGGGTCAACATTTAGCAGCTATTGGATTCGAACAGTGCAGGTATTTACACGCCTCTCTCCAAGCTGATGGTTTGATTGTGTGGAATGGATCACACACTGAACGTTGCGACATTAAAGCTTCCCTGTGGCATATCTAAGCTCTCACCGGCTTAAAAGCGAATTGATCATGAAATGCTCTCGTATACTGTTAGAATCGTAATGTTAATTAAATACCATTACTTACTAGCTTTTTCTAATTTCCCGATACAGTACGCCGAACATTATATTAAGTGAATTAACATATATATTGTGATTTTTTATGACAAGTACATAATTGAAACTGCTGTCTAAAGATGCTACGTCAATAAAGGAAAATATATACATATATATATATTTATTAATCGTTTATACCTTTCAATAATTTATATATAATATTTATAAATAAAAAAAACAACAACTGTCGGGTGGTATAGTAACTACAGATAGTCAGTCCTTGATTTTTGCACGAAGCAAATCTCTATATTGGGCTATTCCCATCTCATAGTATTTTATTGACAATATCTTTATCATACATACATATTAAATGTAAATATATTATAAAAAATAACTATACTCCGTTACCGCATACTATATTCGATATATTGGATTTTTATTAAATTAGCCTACACCGCTATCTATCAAAATCGTATGACATTTATAGATAATTATTACTCTTTGTCGTATAACACAGAAATAATTTCAAATAAAAGAAATGGTGACTAGAAATCATAAGCCTGAACTATTCGATATCTTAATTGGATCTAACTGCACACAGTAAGAAAAATAGTAATTCAATCGGTTCATATAGTATGATTAATATTTATTTATTCAAGAGTTCATCCCGGACAAACAAAGTGGCTGAAAATTCTTATATATAAAGAAACAAGATTGTCATATTTCTTTTTATAAAATATGTTTAACATTGTCAACTGAAATGAAAAAGGGAAACTTCGTGGCTATTTATTACATTTTATTTTTGACTTCTGAAAAACAAAAATAAAATCAAATATTTCTTACAATTTTTATAGTTAATGAATCAAAAAATAATAATAAAGTACAATTATTATTAAATGCTGTTTGGCTAACAATGTAAGTAATATGATAAACCTAGTTACAAGTTAACAAACTGTCACAATTTCGAATATCGCCCATTACATTAGGGCTTTTAATATCAATACTTAGTTACCTAGGTAACCTATACCTAGTTATAGAATTTTCATTAGTTTCATGGAGACTAGTATTTCGATTCATTAATAAATATAATATAAGAAAAATAAAAAAAATATCAATCAAACATAGTTCAAACAAATTGTATCAATAACAAATTAATTCACACATCATCTCCAAAGTGAGTCGTTTAAATAACTTGTTTAACGTACATCACTCTAAATGTGCGTAATTGAGTTCAAAATTGAATGTGATATATTACCGACGATTACTAATAGTTTAACATACACGTCGCACAGATCACACAAAGAACTTAAATTTAAATTTTTTGTTGCGTACTTGTTTTTTAAAGTTAATTAAGTATATTTTGAAGCCTTAAGGTATCGGCAGAGTATATATAATAACCCCTATACCGTCTCTCGTTAGAGATGAATAACCGACAGATGGCGGTTTATCTATCAGCAACAGTGTAGCTCAAGTACACATTTCTCGGGGATGACAGGACTTCCAATGGCTTATATAATGCCTTGTTTTTGCTTGAATCTGTAGTTTGATGTACTTTAAGCCATTGATTTTAGTACCTCAAACGACAATGGACTAAGTTCCCAAATATGCTAAACTAATAAAAAATAATAAAAGCAACAAATTATATACTTGATTTTAACAGCAAATAGGAAGTGAATGAAATTGTGTTAAATTTTAAATTACTATTTTCGAAAAAAAATCACATTGGGTATTTGTGCTGACAAACGTATTTTCGGGACTGTTATGCTGTTGACCATCCTGAAAATGTTTCCTGTTGCATTTGAGCTGTTTCGGTGCGTTTACTGCCTTGTTATTTTCGATACCTCAATACGAAACCCGGCTTAGAGGAAGGTACTATTATACGCTGCTGGTACTCCACGTCAACTTTTATTTACAGCTAGGTCAAATTTAATGGTATTTTACTTACATGCATAGTTTTATTTGGAAACTCTTGCATGGGTATTTGCTCACTATTTTTACAAAATTCTACAATTTCCAGCTATCAACTCTAATAATGCGGTCTATAGTTACCGTCTATCAATAACATATCACAGCTAACTGAATCTGGACTATTCGGAATTGGATAATACTGATATTTACATAGCCTATTTCGGTGAATTCACTTTGAATTGACGAACAGAATGGCTCTTGAAACCGCTACTTTTACATACAGAAAATTGTGTTGTAACTAGACCCTGTAATAATTACGCTAAATAATTGTTAAATGCATTCGTAACATCAGAGAATTTTTTTGCCCCGAGGCGTAATCGAATGCGCCAGCGTTCGTGGGTTCGATCGCCACCAAGAACAAACATTATATGATGATACTAGCTGTGCCCGCGACTTCGTTCGCGTGGTTGTCGGAAACTCTATCGAGATTATTTTTTAATCGCTCACGTTGGTTTATGTTATTCTATACTCGTGAATATTCTTTTTAAATAATATGTAAAAAAATAATGTTTATAAAATAATAGGTCAAAGTACTTCGGCATAATTTTTTTTACTTTTGTTTAAAATAAAGCACGCTGTATTTAACCGTTCCGTAGGGAGCCGACTACGCGTCTGAGTCGCGCTGCATGGTACCTCGCAAAGATACACTCGCGAGTGGTTGTGGCAAGCAACCGCCGCCGTGGGGCGAGGCCCACCTCCCCCTCACCCGCCGCCGCGCGGCCTGTTTGCACATTATAATGGTAGCAGCCTTCTTCGACAAATAATGTTATTATGAGTAAATCTTGAGAGATAGACATATACTGTCGCGAACTTTTTTATTATTAAAAAGGAATAACTCTTTCATACAAAGTTTTTGAATAACTTAACCGTTTATGCAGCGCATGCGACGAAAGAACTTAAATGAGAATAATTTTACCCGTTTTTGCAACATTTCTCACTGACTATTACTACTATTAGTTTCAGCGTAATGTAATATAGCCTAAAACCTTTCTCTCTAAATGCACTATTTATTCAAAAACAGAATTATTCAAATCGGACTGGTAGATCCTGAGATTAGCGCGTTTAAACAAACAAACAAACAAACTCTTCCGCTTTATAATATTAGTATAGATTTATTCTACCTTTTATTAGCTTCATTTATGTCTGAAATTTTATTATAGGAATAAAATTAAACAAATCGATTGGTACATTATACCAAACATTTACCATTTCGTTAAAAAGTAGTTCACGTACAAAAATATAAAATTTTTATACATATACGTAGGATTTCGTCAATTATTCAACATCTATCAAGCAACGTGAGGTTGGAATAATGCAAGCATTTGCAGAGCGCTTTCAGTGGAAGACTAGATCGTTTGGATTGGATCATTCAAACAGAACGCCTCGATGTGTTGAAGTCGTACATCGTGAGGACATCCTTAGCTTATATTGATTTAGTGGCACAATCTGCTAGTTAGTTTCGGTCGATATTTTCAGATTTACTACCTAAGGTTATTTTATTAAATAAAACGCACACCACATTATTGATTTCACTCTTAGATAAATCGCTTAAAGCATTCGTGTTACGGATATCAGACACAAATATTGATCATATAAATATTTGTCGAGGGTGGGGATCAAACCAACGACTCTTGGCGCACTAGCTAGGATCACAACCATCTGCGTCATCGAGTCCATCAAAATTATATACTCGAATACTAAGTGACTGAATGACTGACATATCATCGAAAGGCCTAAACTATAAGTGTTAGAAACTTAAAAATTTGCACAGGGGTAAATTTTAAGGTCCCCAACCTAAAAATTTACCCACACTACGAAATAACTTTTGATAATTAACCCTCTTTAGAAATAAAGCAGGTGTGCAAAGTTAGTATAAAACTTATTATATATATTTATGAATTTATTTCACTTACATTACATTATAAACTTAATTCATCTATGTATATATTTAACTTAGTTATTCATAACGTATGGTATCAAGTTTAAATGTCTGTCTATCCACTATTTCTTTTTTTTTTTACTTTTCTATGACATTTATTAATGTTTCATAAAAATAAACTTTTAGCTAACTAATTCCTACTGGAGAAATTTAGAATCTAAAATAAATAAATTATAACTTTCAAATCCTGACTCAGAATCTTTTGTGAAACTTGAAAACGGATGCCGCTAGGTAACATAAACGTTGAACATAAAAATATAAATAGCTTATAAAACAGCCTTTTAAAGACGTTTAAAGGGTAGTTTTATTGAGTGAGTTAACAATTAGATCTTTAATAAAAAAAATATTATTGTCAGGAAAAAGGGTTTTCAAACAAAACAAATGAAACCTTTCATGGGAAATTATAAAACTTAAGTACCATATTAATTTGTATAACATTTTTTACATAACATCGATCGATCGATCACAATCAAAAGCAAGCGTGCTGCAACTATTGTTCTAGACACTTTCTTTGTTGTGGATCAGATATTTATAAAATTAATAGCAACTCTAATTCAATACTAATTATTTTTAAGACAGAACTACTTTGGGTCAGCTAGTCAACAATAAATATACCACTAAGTCATATAGCTCTATGACAAATCTAAATCGATTGGCGGTACCAATGCATACACGGACATTCAAATAATGGCGTTATTTACATAGCTCACTTGAGGCGACAGCTAAATCGGTCGGGATTCATCATTCGAACTGGACGCGTCCAGCTCTGAATCCTACCGTACAATACACAAACCCGCATTGATTTAGTACGGTACTTTGGGTATATGTAAGACTCAAGAATTTATTGAGCACACGTTGTGTTTCTATTGAAAAAATTGTTGTATATGTTATTTGAAATTTTCTCGACCCTATTTGTTATTATTGTCCGGCATGGTTCAAAAACAAGTTTTGTCATCGCCGACAAATACAATCGAGTGGATCAGAAGACTTAAAACACACATTTGAATTAAGAATATTATGTTCTAACATCAACTGAAGTTCGTTAGTTTCTTAATTTAAAATGTGTTGGCTGCCAACTAGTGTTTTTATTCTAATGGAAAATAAGAATTGGTATACGTTTATTTTCGACATGAACGGATTCAAATAGACACCATAATCGGATAGCATTCTATCATACAGGACGGTTTTGTGTACTGAAACTGCCCTAAATTGTAGTTCAGTGCATAGATTTATCCCGCATCGAATTGTCGTACAGTTGCGTCCAAAAATGTTGTTAAGTATTAAATTCATATAACAATAATATTTTCTAACACTTAAACGTTATAAAACTCGTATTAAAACTATTTTTTTAACGGCTTAATAGTTAAATGAACCTAGATTGATAAAAGATGTTGTGTCATCTCCATCATCGATCAAAAAATGAAAATATAAATAAAAATTGTGATTGTCAGTAAAAAGGTATTTAAAAGAAACAAATGAAACATAACATAGAAAACTGGAAAACTTAAGAAAACTTAAGTACCATAATAATTTGTATAATGAAATCTAATAAATTTGTATAATGAAGTATAAAAAACCGCTTTTTTAAAACCGTTAAAAAAGTAGTTTCTTTATTTAATTAATCTGTTTATAATTGAAAAATAACACTTTTGTGACACATGATCATTATTTTGTTTTTTACTAATTTAAAATATAATTTTGAAAGCACATATACTTCAAGAAAGCAATTATATAGCAGGATAGTACAGAACAACCGGTTTCTCGCAATGCTTAGGATGACATATTATATTTTTATATGAAATAAAAGAATAGACTTTTATTGAAAACAAGCAGTTAATTCATATTTTTACAAAAACAATTGTCTATATAAATTTGTTTTGCGGAACGTATCAGGGACGGGTGCTCCAAAAGTGCTAAACAGGGCCAATCCCTAAACAAATATGAGTTTCACGTTAGGTCGATCAAAAGGCAAAGTGTCAAGAAGTTTCTGTGTGCACTGATAGAACTAGAAATGATCGAGAAATATCAAGCTATGTTATTAACAGCACAAGTGGATTTAAATAGGGGAACATAAAGTTACAGGCTATTTCGAAACTGCCCATGTTAAAAAACTAGCTACCTTTTTAATCCTATGGTCCTTACAAATACATCAATTGCTACAATTTAATTAACTGTCAATAAGTTCCAACAAAATATTGCTGGATTTAGTCTCTTGCACATTTGCAATTTTTCGCGGTCAAGTAAAAAGGGTATAATGTATGAAAATGAAACCTGAAACCTGAAAAAATGAAAAATGAAAACCTACTTTGTACACAACTTCAAAATGTTGCTATCTAAGCAACTGGCCAATATTGGCCCCTTATTCCAGTTACTGTATTTAATTAATACCTGGTACAAATCATTATTATCTTCATTATACCCGCCGTTGGACGTCCACTGTTGGGCATAAGACGTCATTAGAAAGGGTGAATGTTGCTCATAATTGCCGCGCTAGGCAAGCATGGCGGCAATCGCAATGTAGCTTCTTGACGGGGATACTGCTACGCATTTCCACCCTGTGCATTTGAGCTAAAATGTTCAGATGGATATAACGCTACCTGTCGGTTCTGGCATCTTACTTTTCGGCACCTTGTATAATGGGTACTATTCTATTCTACCGGTATATTAATATTACTCATAATTCATCCTAACAAGTTCATTTATTACCGTGTGGTATCGGCAGAGTAGAATACTACCTCGCATTGCACTAAGTGTCATAAGAAGCGACTAACTACCAGAACCGACGGAAGGTGGTATATCCATCCAAAACAGTGCAGCTAAAATGCACAGGGTAGAAATGGGCAGCAGCATCCCCGTCGCGTAAGCTGTGGTCTGCGACTGCCAACACGCTTGCCAACCGCAGCAACTTCGGGTAATATCCTCCTTTCTTTAAGAGGCCTATATCCAGCAGTGGATTTTTAATGGCTAGTATAATGATGATGATGATGAAATTCATTATCATTATACTAGCCATTAAAAATCATTATGTGTCATCATAATCATCACATAATCATCAGTATGTCTATGCGAATAGCGATTAATATTTGAAATCAGAATTGGAATTTCATACTGACTAATAAATACGATTATTCAATATGGCGTTCAGGTGGTTTACAGATGTCAAGCTATTACCTATACTATCTCGCATGAAACGTTCGACCCATTATTGGTTCAGAAGCCATTATTATAATAGCTTTCATGGACCTTATGTATTTGATGGGCGGACTTGGGAAACTAATCGGATTCTACTTACCAATACTATTTTATTCATGTATTTTACTGTTTTCATGTGGTGTTTACTATCTTCAATTTACAAATAACTTTCTTTTTTTCTGAACTGGATGTTTTATTTCCTTTAATCGCTTCTATGAGTGAGTATACTCTTTACTTCATATGGCGTATAGCCAATAGAACACGAGCATATACGAAGTTCAAACCAGAGTAAATAACCGAATTGATTGTAAGCTTGTACTGTGAGCGGCAAATTGTGTTTGGGACTGGTCGCCAGTTTAAAGCCAAATCAAACAAGTGTTAAGCTCCAATCAGAGAACGTGAGGTGGGTATGGGAATTGGCATCTTGACTGGTTATATCGAAAAGAATATAGTGATGAAGTCTTTAAAAAACTATATTTCGTACAAATAAATACCCGTTTAACATAGTTGATAGATTTCTTTAAAAATTTAATAAACCTATTATTTTAATACTTGTATTGTTTTTATTATTTCTGCATATACTGTAAAATATACATACACAATGAACTTTATTTCTATTATATTGAACACAAAATGGATTGAGAATTTTGTAGATTAGTATAGGTTAATTTGTAACCATGTCAGTAGAGCTTCATCTAAAATCTAAGAAGAAAAGAATCTAAGAAGTTCTTATTTTGAAATATAACAATGATAAATATTTAATTTTCACATATTAAATAATTATTATAATTAATATATTTTTGTTTCAGTTTCGATACTCGAATGCCTGGGCCTACCGCTCATTGGACAGACGAAGCATTCAGCGAGCGCGGCCATTGGCTGAGCTCACCGCGCTCAGCGCTGCGCTTACGCGATGTGCAGTCTCGTGACCGAGCAACCTACAGATGTCGAGTTGACTTTCAAGTCTCTCCTACTCGGAACTATCGCATCGCTCTTGATGTTATTGGTATGCTACTGATTTTAGAACCCCATCATGATCATCATTGCGGACGTAAAACGTCCACTGCTTAAAGGTTTTTCTGAAAAGGGGGAATTTGCCCAATTTACGCTGGACAATCGTCGTGGTAATCGTAGAGGGACGAAGGAAATATTTTTGCCTATCCCCCTTGTTTCAGTTGAGTTATACATTTTCGGTTGCATATACCAACATTCCTCGGTTCCAGTACCTCAGTTGCCTCTTACGACCTCTGGTGCAGAAGGAAATTTTACTCTGCCTCTGGCTAATATTTTTTAAATCTTAGTTGATGTTAAAGTCATACAATTTTTTATTTACAATCTTCTTTTTTTATTACTAAATATATAATCAATATACGAAATTTACCCTTTTTTCGTAAATTGAATCAATAAGTATTGTGTAACATAAATATATAACGTAAATAAATTCCCACAACATCTCATACATTGACCTGATACCGTGCTAAGTCGCTTAAAGCACTTGTGTTATAGACAGCAAATTTAAAAAAGATTCTTATCTGAGTGTTAAATACATATATTTAACACTCAGATAAGAAATAAACATAAATATTTTCATATAAATATTTGTCCTGGCTGGGGATAGAATCCACGATCTTTGGCGTACAAGACAGGATTACAACTATCTGTGCCATCAGCTTTTGTATGTATATAAAATATATAATACATAAAACTACTAAAATTTTATGATATTAAATTCTTAATACATAGAATTCATATTAACACAGCGGTAAAATTATATTGTGGAAAGGTTATTTTTTAATTTTCATTAATGTAAATTAACCAAATAGATTCGGTATATTTCAAATTGCGCAACTTGAAATATTCCGAATTTATTTTACTGAGCAAGACAATAAAGAGCATTAATAATGTTAACAAGAGAGCTGTACTCAGAAATTTTCAAATTCTAATGTTTAAACATAATTCAGTTTTAAAGAAATTATAAGTAAAGGCCAGTCGGCAATAATTTGATTATTAGTAGTTTTACTTATAATACTAATAAAGCGCTTTTTATTACAAAACATTTGTATTGTTTAAAAAAACATGTATTATTGTCATTTTATTTTATCATCATCATACCAGCCATTGAAAGTCCACTGCTGGACATAGGCCTCCCCAAGAAAGAGGGAATTTTGGCAATCGGGAATGAAGACAATCGCAGAGCGCAGCTTTCGCGACGGAGATGCTGCAGCCCATTCCCGCCCTGTACATTTGAGCTGCATTGTCTTGGATGGATATATCGCCATTTATTGGTTCTGTTACCTTAGTCGCTTTTTAGACACCTGGTACTCTTTTATTTTTAATTAAGTGTATACACAAGTCCGCCGCGAGTACACTGGTCCACCAAAACATGCGTCCAACAAAGCCCAATCATTATCTCACACTGGAACACAAATATCGATTAAACGAGACAGCAGTGGTTGGTAAATGACTTCCCGAGAATCGCTTAATAGAATTTCCAGAACAATTCACTCGGTTCGATGCAGCACCGCTGTTAAACTAACCAGACAAGTAAATAAAATTATGGAATAGAATTGCTACTAGATTGGTCACCAGCTTTTTAAAGATTATTTTGTTTTAGTTATTTACCTGCAATTTAAAAAATATATTTGGATATTGATTACCTGATAATTGATTACTAATTAAGAATTATTATATTGAACATAATACAGCTTTTAAGAACTGATAAGTAAAGGCTGGCAGGCAATCATTTGAATGAATAGTAGTTTAACTTATAATACCAATAAGTGTTTTTTTAGATAGACAGAAAGGAAAACATAGTTGGTCTCCTTCCTATTGAATTACTTTAAAATCATATTAATTATACAGAAAACTTTATATTATAACTTAATTATATACTATAAACATCTTTTTCACACGTAAGAAAACTTTATTATTATTGTACCTAATATTTTTAATAGAAAAACCCCTCATAAAATATTTACATTTTTAATATTCTAGCATACTAAGTCGAAAAGATATATCTTGAGAGTGAGGCTTTGAAAAATCCGGAGGCATAAAGATAAAACTTCAAAGTTTGAAATGTTTGTTCGTTGAAATACTTTGCAAAAAAGGTTCCCTGCTAATGGAGGCTGAGGCTTTTATAATTCTAAATAAATCCCATCTAGATATAAAGGTTTATTATCAAGAGGTGATCTCGAGAAAACAGGTCAGAACTTTAAATTCTCACCTAATCTCCAGCCATATCTGCTCTCGCCTTTTTTGTGTTTTAATAAAATAACTCAAGCCGAAACAGAGGGGTAACAAAAGCTATGAAAAGTCGTAGCGTTGGCAATCTCGATAAAAAGTGGTAGGTTCGTAAACTTGACCCTCCCTTATCTAACGAAATCAACACGAAAACTTTAAGGAAAGTCCAAGCGGGTTCAGATGTTTTACGTTTCTGCGCTGACAGTAAAAATGTGGGTTAGTTTGGGAATTAAAATTTTATTATGACCCCGAAGACATCCTGGACGTATCAGAATCGATTTATTCGCAAGACTATATAAATGTTATACCTTTTTTATTATACTCCGATAAGAATATACTCTAGTAAATCAGCGTTATGCTTTACGAAATCGATGTAGAACCTTTCAGTAAACAACTCATCGATTCATCAAACCTGCTGTAAAACGTCCTCCTTCTAGGCCTCCCAAAGAAAGGTATATGCACATAATTCCCACGCTGGGTAAGCGTGGTGACAGCTGTAAAGCGTAGTTTCGCTATGGGAATACTCCTGCTCATCCCCGCCCTGTTGCATTTGAGCTTTATTGCTTCGCAGTTCATCGCGGATATACGCCATCTGTTGGTTCTAATACCTCAGTCGCCTCTTCGATATTTGGTACAGAGGAAGGTACTCTGCCGGAACCACATGACCTAACCACTTTTAGATTAACATAAGATATATATGTAAAACATCCTGAAGAAGTTTTAGTGCTAAATGTTAAAACCTTCATGACAAAATTTATTCCAAAGTAGAAATGGACATAAAAATCTTCATATAATGAAAGTGTTGATGGCTCAGTTAAAATTGAACTAAACGATAACCGCATTTAGCTACTAAATAATAAAAAAGTTTTAAAACATCGTGTTGATTTGAGCAATGCTGTGCATTAACTTGTAATTTTAAAGACAATAGAATTTAATTAAAACTAGCTGTGCCCGTGACTTCGTCCGAGTGGATTAGTTTTTTTGGGTACCATACCTCTTTACCTTAACTAATATAAACTATGAATTTCAGATCATATTTATTTATATCAAATCAATGGTCTGAAAAATAAGTTTCAAGTTTCTAGCTCTAAAAATAGCGATACTTCCATACAACTTTTTATTCCTCCTTTCGACTACTTACAACCCTTATAAAATAGCCTATGTCCTTTCTCAGGGTCTTAAATTTGTGACAAATTTCATCAAAATCGATTGAGAGGTTTAAGCGGGAAAGCGTAACAGACGCATTTACAATATTAGTAGGGATAATAAATTATAGTCATGATGTTAGATGTATCGCTAAGAAATAAATTTATTTATTTTTTTATTAGTTTATGAGGTCTACAAACATGCATTAGGCTGTGTAATAGAATGCGTCACAAGAACCAAGAGACACACGTTAAGATTACACTAGCGTGTTGCAAATCTTGTGCTTTAAAGATACTATAATATATTACCGAGTCATTTCACTGCCTCTCTCACCCCTTTAAACAGGTACGCAGCAATGCGAGCACTGCTATTTGGCGGTAGAATTAAATGACGTTGAGGTACCAATGCAAACGACTTTTGCATGAGACCTACCTCATGGTTCATCCAAAAAGAGGGGATTTACGCCTATAATTACTACTAGACAAGCATAGTAGTAATAGCAGTGTAGCTAACATTATCAAGGATAAAGATCAGCTATATTAGATTAATACTAAGAAAACTAATATCTCGAAATTAACATGTCAAAATGATCGTAAAACAAACACTGCTGAAGAGAATAAAGGTGTCGATGGCTCAATAAAAACAGCACAAAGCCCAGATGAGCGCACCTGCCATCCAAAGTACGAAGATAAAATCCACGAGCACTCGCAAGGTCACTCACGTGAGCCGATCGCGATAATACGGCTCTCTGGCAAAACTTCCGTCGTCTTTATCCGTGCGATCGGCACGAAAACATTACGGACATAAAACCGAATACCACCTAATGGAATTTTGTGAATACGCTCAAATTCTCCTAACTTTTGAACGAAATTACTTTAATGGCTTTAATATTTGCACATTACCTTTAATACGCCGGTTATTTGTTTTAACTATATGTTAATTTTGGTTTTGTTTATTAAATTACGTAATTAGATTTAAGCCATAAAGCACCTGGTAAACTGGCGATTAAGATACCAGAACCTTGGTTCGGGTACTTTAGTAACCCTTAACAGCATTCTGTCAATGGCGGTATATCCATCTGAAATATTGCATCTCAAATGCACAGGGTGGGGATAGATAACAGCATCCCTATCGCAAAAGCTGAGCTCTGCAATTGCCAATACGCTTGCCCAGTGGCTGTAGGTGAAATTTTTTTTTAGTAGACAATAGGTTACATATAAATAATTTCAACGAGGCCTTAAGCTATACACTTTTATTTTGTGAATTAAGAAAAAAGGATAGAACGCGGTCAAACGGAAAATAACAGACATTCGATATGGACAGATATTGTTTGAAAAGGTAATTAGGTAAGGCAGATTACATTTCTTTGTCCAGCTAATAGGATTTGGTTGCTAGCGTCACGACAAAATCTAATAATCATTACGGATATATTCGTTCAGCACCTATAATTCCTTACGTGAATATAATTGAGACGTTACAAAGACAC
Organism: Heortia vitessoides; assembly: GCA_020976665.1. Taxonomy (NCBI): domain Eukaryota; kingdom Metazoa; phylum Arthropoda; class Insecta; order Lepidoptera; family Crambidae; genus Heortia; species Heortia vitessoides. The sequence continues at coordinate 16,885,844 of JACJUM010003237.1, forward strand.
ACAGGGATTCCCGTGAACCTGGCGTGAAATCGAGATAAGGAAGTTTAAGGATAATACTGGTATAAACTTTTTGTTGTTCAAAGGTGGCGTTAAAACGCGCTCAGAAAACGATTTGATTCGTTACGCTGATTGTTTTTGACGTTTTAATTGTTTAATTTATATTTATTTTAAGTTTCATGTAAAATTATTAACATTTTATTGGAACGAAACAAGAAAAGAAACTCAAAAAGCTTAATATAATTTCTAATCAAATTTCGAAGCAATTATTGCAAAACAATGTAATAAAATGGTTTACATTTTATATTAATACGAAATGGATTTATTGCTTGAATGATTCGAGGCTTATGAAGATTACAAAGGGATCACTGACATTCAGCGACTGCAAGTTGATATGATTTAAATTGGCAATTTATATTGGTATGGCTGTCTCCGAAGTTAAGCGATATTATCGAATCATGATATTACGTGTAAGACGGCACTTACCCAGAAATTCGCCGATTATGGTTTGCCGAACGGGGTGAAATTCTCATTTCGACCCGGGCCACACTTATGTAGAACGTGCAAAACAATGAACGAACGGCAGCTGTTCATTTCAGTAAGCGATACCGTAGCGGGAAATGGATATGAAAGCTCCGCATGATTGCCGAGATTCTACGCTGAATACTCATATCGCGAACCTTTTGTTTCGAGTCAACGAAAACATTTTCATTTCCTCCACCACATTCGAGCATTCACTAGTTTGTTTATTTGCTATTTCAAGATACTTTGTGCAGCGTTCATGTTCGATCACCGCACCGTTCTCAATTTAGCTGCGAAAACAAGTAATCAAAGCCAAATGTAAAGGTCCATAGGTAAACCGACATAGTGTTTTGTATATATTATCTCAATAGCGATTGAAAACTCTTCTAAGGTTTGTTTCCCCTCTTTTATTGAGTAGGTTGAAAATAAAAAGTACGAGATATAGTACTCTTTATTCCAAGCAAGTGTCCTTGATCCGCAAATGGGGTGTCAAAGAACGCAATAAAGTATCGAATGTTTTCTTTCTCACAGAGCTCCCGAGTAAGCCGGTGATCTTTGATGAATACGGGAAGGAGATATCCGGAATAGCAGGTCCTTACAACGAAGGAGGAGATTTCAAACTTATTTGCTCCGTGAACGGGGGTAAGTCTATGTTTTGTTGTACGAATTTCCTTTTACGCAGCAAGCCACTTTGTCTTCACGGATATAATTTGATTGGAGTACAGGAAAGGACAAAGAATAAATGATGAGTTTAGCATTACGTTTGTACCAGATGCGAAGACCGTCAATCATGTTGATGCGAGTGTATCTTTTACTTTGTTTTATTTTCCTGTAGCATTATTTCATACAATTCAATTTACTTCGAAGATTAAGAATGTTTTGCCTAAATTTTCATGTTTGATATTTATTATTAGGTTTTAAAAATAATTTTAACGCTAATAGAAATGTAGATACACAGAAAACGTAAAAGTAAATATATTTCAGTTCAGATTTATGTGAATCCCCCATTTATGATTCAAAACGTTTCTGGTAGCTCTTTTTTATACAGGGAATTCAAGTTCCTTGCTACGACTTAGATTTTCGTAATCGACAAATGGCAAAAGAAACCTTATTTTCTTTGGAGTAATGTATATTCTTGAATGGTAATAGTAGGCTCTTTGTAATCAAATATACACTAAAATTTAGTATTTATGAGCTATTTTTATTATTAGTGCAAATCAAATGACACATCAGAATACAATGCATCCTAAACTAATTGAGTTTCTTTATAATAATTTTTCTCGCGAAGTAACAAATAAGTGAGATAGATGACGACATGTTGATATTAAAAAGAGAAATAGTGTAAGAAAATAATTGTTTATCGCTAGAAATACTCACGTTTTCATTAGTTTATACATTTGGTTTTTTAAATGCTTTATTATTTTAGGCAACCCTACGCCAAGAGTTCAATGGCTGCAAGGAGACACGGTGCTATCGACGCTGGGCACAGGGGACCTGCAGCCTCCCGGTGTAACGAGGTCCTTGACCCTCACTGTCAGAAATGCGACGAGGTCACATCAATCGTCAGTGTACACCTGTGCAGCAGACAACACATTATTGACGTCGCCTCTGAAGACAACAGTTCGTGTAGATTTATATTGTGAGTTCATGATGACCCTGACTTTCAACTATTTAATAAAACTGAGAAATTTCCATAAAATAATATGATTTATAAATCATTAAATGCAGTATTCTAGTAGACTGTCAAATGTAATATCAGCTTCATTATTCTATATGAATTATATAAACCTGAAGAGTTTATTTGTTTCGTAGAACCACTTACCTTTATTCTAGTTGTTCGATTTTTAAAATTCTTTGAATTTTTGATGGCCAATGAGAGCGGAGAATCAATGACACTAGTTAAACGACGTCCGTGGTTGGAAAAAAATCCGCGTAAACCTTTCTAAATCTTAGTTTTTAATGGGCCCGATAGCGCAGATGGAAGTGATCCTATCTTGTAAGTCAGGAGTCGTAGGTTCTATCACCATCCAGGGCAAATATTTAAAAGATTATACTTGTTGTTTGTCCTGTGTCTGAATGTATTATTAAAAATATGTATTTAAGTATTATATTTGTGATTCTTGTGTTGTCTGATGTCCATAAAAGTCCACAAAAGTCAGGCATAAGATGTTGTACAAATATTAATATTATTATAAGAAACTTTTTTGGATCGTTTCCAATTAGTTTTTAGCAATTTTGCGGCAGTAGTAAAATAGATTAGGGAGGGGAGTATCCATCTGCATATCCCCGCAATTAAATTTAGACGACGCTAGTTTGGATAGTTATGATGTTTTATCTTTTGTTTATTTTTTACTCAGTTTCCTCTTACAATTATTGAAATAGAAGGAAGTACGATTATTTTATCCTACCAGAATCCTATGGTATAATGTCAACATGAAACATTCTGAAATTTCTTCATATTTTTTGCTGTTTTGCTTGTTTATTAGCTTTCCGACTTTATCAGTGACTACTTTACATTACATCTCATCTTTCTTCTATTCCACTTGTTATTCCGGGAAAAAGTTTGTTTCGTAAAGCTGCAGAAAATCGTACCAATTTCTTTAAGGGAAATATAAAGCAAAATCGGGTGCAAGCTCAAGATAAAAAGTAGCCTAGATTTTATTTCAAACTATCAATAAATCTTTATACCAAATTTTATTCAGACCTGTTAAACGGTTTTAGCTCAAAAAATATAATATAAACATACATAAATCTTTCTATCCATACAAATTTAAAGAACAGTTGATACCATTTTATTTTATTAGTATATCCACTGTCATTAAGTATATATATTTTTTATTCCTACCTTTGATAAAGCTCATTTTTACTTTCAATCAGATTTTGCGCAGTCTGTCTCAATAAGTCAGTCAGCAGTCTGTCGTTCCACCGTTCATTAAACAGCGTTTGATTGACATTATTTTCGCTCTTATCAAGGGACTATATATTTTTCACCGCAAACTTATTTCGCAACATCCCTTCTCAAGGAAAATCGTTCATAAGTCAAGGAGACAGGGATAGCGTGCTGAACAAATGCGACTCTGTCACTGTGATTTAACAAAAATATTTTGTTTTCGTTCCACAAACAAACCGTGACAACTAGACTGTTTGGAACAACAAATGTTTCACCAAACCATCTTCTGTTCTTCCAATATCGGGCGGGTACTTGACGTGAACGTCGAAATGTATTTTGGTTTTTTTGCTTATAATAATATATTGTATTGGAAATAAAGCTCTGAGGCATTTAGACTTAGGGTTGATAGGATGTGACAGACCTGATTTTGTATAGCTTTCATTTCTACATACATTTCTACATTCTATTTTGTTTTCCTTGTTGCTTATATAGTCTCATAAGATTCCACTTGTAATGTTACCTGCTTGTTTTTTCCTGACTTTCATCTTGCTTTTACATCTTAACGTGCAAAGAAATAAATGAGATATTGATTTTTCCTTTAAAAACAATCGCATTATAAGCTTTATATTATAAAAATTAAAATAACAAATGCCTATTTACGTAATTAATTATCGATTTCTTGCAGTTTTACCCACGTTAAGTTTTAGAACATTCATACTAACTTTCCATCCCCCTTTTAACCCCTTATAAATTTTAATGAAGAATCTTCATACTGAATTTCATTCGAACAACTAAAAAAATAAGTGTCACACTAAAAGGAACCGTTGTGCAGAATTTCAAGTTTCTTACACTTTAAACTTAGGCCCTGCATTGATATGTCAGTCAGTTATTCGGCTTCTCCTTTTATATATAAATATAAAAGGTTGCCATATGACTCTCAACAATAAAAATAACATTAGTAAGTATACACAATAATATAATTATTTGATAGTTTTAATATCACTTATTTATACTGTAATATATTGATTAATAGTTTCTATTAAGCAATTCTTATAAAAATCGACTATAGATCAGTTTTTAATATAAAATTGGTTTGTCATATGTAAACATGCTATACATGTACACAACATTAGCTTTCCGCCCGCAATTTTGTCCGAAAGGATTAAATTGCACCCCCGAGGAACTCTTCTTATTCTTAGAAAAAAATGTCTCACCCAACGACAGCTACGCTGTGCTAAAATTCATACCGAAAAAGCCTAATATGTTCCATGAACATTTTTCCCGGACAAAAACTAGCTTTTCTCTTATTCAGGCCTATCAATAATTTCTATGAAATTTCATTTAGAAATATATAGCTGTTCCTACGTGAAAGTGTAACAAGCTTATGTATTTTAATATTTGTGAGGATATGTTATCGCAATGTATTAAGAAGTAAGTTTAATACGTCATCTTTTTTAGTGAGGCCATTGACTGTGGAGATTCTGTCACGCGAGCAGCCGTTATCAGTGGGGAGAAAAACCGAGTTGTGGTGCAGGTCGACCGGAGCCCGACCGCCTGCAACCATCACCTGGTGGCTCGGTGGAAGACAACTGAAGTCAATAACAAAGCATCGGGTAAGTAAACCATTGATATTCTTGATTGTTCAACGTGATTTGTATAAAGAAATGGAACAAATTGAATTATACTCCAAATAACGCATACCAGTATCGTACAATAGAATGACAATGCTGAAAGGCATTCATTTATATTTGCCAGCTAACCTTCAAATTTCAAAGGAAATGTATGGTTAGTTGGTGTTGAACACGAACTTTAAGCATTAAAGAATAAGACAACTGATTAAATGATGTTTATTTTTGTAGAATTTTTATTAACTATGAAATGAAAAATATGTATTTTTAATAATTACAATCATGTGAGTGTCTCGATCACATCTAGAAACTTGCGAATGTACAATATAAAGCATTTGTAGTGTTATGTGTTATCTAATATACTATACGTTTTAATGTTTTCAAATATGTTTAATAAAAATAATAATATAAAATCCAGACAATATTTTATACATTGATCTGACTCCGATAAAAAAACCCCTTAAAGCACTTGTATTACGGACATCAGACAACAAAAATAACAAATGAAGTACTTAAATGCATATATTTATCAATGCAAACCAAAGAACTTAAAACAACAGATTATCCATTACTCTAGTTACATGTTAGAAATGTATTAACCTTTAATTGGTTGGTCCACGTACATTTTACATATCCATCAGGTACCGACAGAGTAGAATAGTACTTCCCTCTGTACCAGGTGTTGTAAAGGCGACGAAGGTACCAGAACCAACGCATTGGGTGGGGATGGGCAGCAGCATCCAAGTCGCGAAAGCTGCGCTCTGCGATTACCAACACGCATGCTCTGCGCGGAAATTATGGGCAAATTTCCCTCTTTCTTATATGATGATGATGACATTTTATAAACAACATCATCATATAATATCTCTTTAAAATGATTTGAACTATATGCATATACATGGTAACGAACCTACAACTTAGATGCATCTATGGAGTACACTATTTGGCCACAACACGATTTTAGTACTAATAAAACGTTTATCGATTTAATTGAGGTTTATTAAACTTCTTTTGTTTGAATTCTTTTGAAAGCTGTTGCTTCAAGCCGTTTAAGCATATTTTTATTATAAATAGCAAACGTACAAATGCTAGTAAATATTCTGACCACATTAATTATTAGTAGTCAGCCAAAAGACACCGGCAAAGTAGAATAGTACCTCCCTCTGTACCAGGTGTCGTAAGACGCGAATAAGATAGAAGATAGATAGACTAGACAGATGGCAGTATATCCGTTCGAAACAGCGTAGCTCAAACGCAGAGAGAGGGGATAGGCAGCAGCATCCCCGTGGCAAAAGCTGTGCTCTACAATTACCAATACGCTTGCCCATCGCGGCAATTATGGGCAAAATATTCTCTTTCTTGGGAAGGCCTATGTTCAGCAGTGGAATAAAATAGTAAGAATTATCGGTAAATATAATATGAAATTGTAGCCAATACAAATATTATTATAAATAATAGCTCAGTTTTCTTTAAAGCGTTTGACTTATGAACAAAGGTCAATATAATAATAAACAAAATTTCATTTAACTTGATCACATCCAAAATGTAGATCGATATCAAATTCACGCGACGGTTCATTCCTCTTTTGCAGGCACGAATGTCTACAGCTTGTTTATGAAGTTCGGTAACCCAGTCAATTTAAACTCCAATATACGATAATAGACGTTGTTAAACGAAGTGTTGGTATGAAATTAATCAGTATTTTAGGGTATAATTATTATGCTAAGAACATTAAGCAACATGCCAAATTGAATGATCCAATTACTTTAATGTAAAATGTTGTTATTTAATTAACCTTTTGTAAAGATTTTGATTTTATTTTAGTTTATGAAAATTCTATTTTAGCATTATTGTTTTAATATGTAATGAGTGTTGTAGACTAAATGAAGCCACCCTTCAATCAATACAGGCATTGTTTTTATTAAAAAGACTTATTAATAAGAATTATAATAAAAAACACACCTATTTTATCTGATAATAAAATATTAACCTGACTTCGAGGTATATTTAAGGACTTGTATAGCAGATATCGAACAACAGATAAATTATAAATATAATATTAAATTCACATCAAACTCTGGATATAGAAAGAGCATATAGCTTTATCATACACATGTTAGTCCTGAGAAATCAAACCCACGACAAGATAGGAATACTATTAAATGCTATACTTTAATACTAGCTGACCTGACAGACGTTAGTATCGTTTATTCCAGCGTGGATTATGCCAATCACGTCAACATGACTGTCAACTATTGACAGTCATGTTCAACACTCGGTCTGATTAGAAAAGTAAATACGACCAGTGTATTTTTTATTATTTTCCGCGCAGCTTTCTTATTTTAGTCCTTAATAAAAACTTCTTCAAACAAAAAAAATAATAAGTGTAATCTGACCATTCATGAGTAATGCCATGACCAAGATAAATAGATATTGATAGGTTTATTTGATCAACAAAAACTGGGCCTACGTCATAGTAAGAGTCACCGCATCGTTTGAAAGGCAGATATTACGTCTCATTCAAGCTAGTTATTTCATTGAATTCCTCATCCTTCAGATCTATATAGAGCAATATGAACATTGGTGTTTGGCGGTAGTAATAAGTAATAGTGAGGTACCAATACAAATAGCCTGTGTGAAAGGTCTACCACTGTAATTTAATATATTGATTTATCAACCTTTCTTATAATTGTATTATTTTAAAGCAAAATTATTGTTTGTAGGCAACAGATGACGGGAATGAAACACAGTCACTTCTGCAATGGACGCCGTTAAAAGAGCAGAATAATCTGATACTCACGTGTAGAGCAGAACACTTGAAGTTCAACAAATCTACAATAGAAAGCAAGCTGCCTCTGAACATATACTGTAAGTACTTTTATAGAAGATTGAGCTGTGAGGTTGAAGAATGGACACCATAATGCGCAGTGTAGGGTCTCCGAGCTTCAGGTGGTTTCTACTGGCCCTTTTAAAACCTTTTTAAACTTGGATAGGCGTACTTTAAGTGGTGGACATCTTATGGCTGATATGATAAAGAATTTGGTAAAGTTCTTGTTACTGTTACCAATAAGCTTCTAATATACCTTACACATCACCATCGTCAACAGAGTAGTATCTAAATTTGTAGATTATATTTTATTGTCAAGAGATATTGGCAGAGAAGAATAGTAACTCCCTTGAACCAGGTGCCGTAAGAGGTGACTGAGGTACCGGAAGTGACAGATGGAAGATACAGATCCGAGACAGTGTAGCTCAAAGTGGGAATAGGCAGCAGCATTCCTGTCGCGAAAGCTGCGCTCTGCGATAGCCAACACGCTTGCCCTACAAGGCAATTATGGGAAAAATTCCCTTTTCTTGGAGAGGCTTATGTCCAGCAGTGGACTTCCAATGGCTGTAATGATGATTTTTTGTGTACATTAAACGAGTATTGGTATAAAAATAAACTTTATTTTATATTATAATAAAATAACATATATATTCATAAATATCGGAGTTTGAAATTTCAAATTTCATTCTAGGTAAGTTCACTATAATTACTGGAGATCTTATATTATTGTCAGAACATGTTCATTCAATGTTTGTGAAATGCACTATGCTCACAAATGTAATAATGCATTGATTATGTGTTCTGATACTAAAGTTGCCTTATTCAAGTTTAGCAGGAATCCTATAATAAATGAAATAAACAGATTTTTTAGTCTTCAACATTAAAAATAATAGGTAGAACTCTACATGTTGTGCAATTTCTTACAAAAATTTCATAGATTTTTCTAGGTTGAAACTGTAACTTGCGTGTATTCTAGCTAGCATCGAGTCTGTTGTAAAACTATTTCATTGAGTAAATCTTTGGGAATACATTTTACATAAAGTTGCTATAATGCATTTATATCTAGTCGTATAAAATATCAAATAAAATAGAAGTAATTACAATTTTATTCATTATATTTATTTATATTTACCAAAAATTTAAAATAACTTTAATATAAACAAAACAAAAATTTTAATTACGCTTAACGCTCACAAATTAACAGAAATGATATTTAACATTTATTAAATTGGTCACAATAATCTACTTAAAATGTATACATAACAGGCCGTTAGTAAAGTTCCGAGAAATCACAAACAAAATAAATATTTGAATCAAATAGAAGGTCAATGATCAATTTTGTGGATTAAAACAGTACACTTTAAATGTAAATTCTAAATGTGATTTCGTGAAATGAGATTAATTTTAACATTGTTTCTATGTCATACAAGCCAATAAGTTTGTGTAAAATGAATTAGTGGTATTATAGAACAGTTATAGTAGAACAGTAACTCCACCTATATCAGGTGTCGAAAGAGACGACTGAGGTACTGGAATCAATAGATGGCGGTATACCCACCCGAGACAACATTAATCCAATGTAACAAGGCGGGGATGGGCAGCAGCATTTCCATCACGAAACTTCCCTCATCTTTGAGAAGCTCATGTCCAGTATAACGTTCTTAGGCTTTTGTGATAATAATATTACGAACTGCCTAAACTAGTCCACCATATCGTAAATGCAAAAATATATATTTGTACGCTTTCATGGCTTCTCAGCGATCTGATGCGGTGAAAGCACAATGGTCTTGATGACACTTGGAATTCAAATGTCATCAAAACCATGTGCAAAAAGACAGAATGTCTATTAACGAAGTTTAACTTATTTATAAGTAATAAGTAGGTATTAGGACAAAGGTGGTCTTTTCCGCTAAGAGCAGAACCTCTTCAGAATTTTAAAGTTGAGAAACTAATTATTGCTGAACAGGTATTTTGCTAATAGGTGGTGCAAACACTCACATATATATGTGTTATTATCTACATACATATAGCATATATTTAAGTTTTATCTAGTATATTAATAATTTTTATAAATTTGTTACAGATGTTCCAGTGGCAACTATACAATTGGGTTCTAAAATGAACCCTAATGACATAGAGGAAGGCGATAATGTTTACTTCGAATGTACAGTAGACGCAAATCCTCCGGCCTATAAAGTCATATGGGAACATAATGTAAGTGCAGAAATTGAGTTTGATGAAAGTTAGGGTGAATTTTATGCCTTATGCCCTATAGATATGTAATTAAAAGCTACATTCATTACCTCTTCTATGTAAATTAAGTCGTTTTTAACTATTGGCTCCGCGTAATTTGGTTCTACTTTTTATTTTATTATTGATATTGTGCTTACTGATGTCATTATACATCTTAGTTCGTTAAGTGTATAAGTCAAAAACGAAAAAAAAGAGGGAGTGAAATTTCGAAGGCTTTTGTTTTAATCTTGAGTTTGTAAATTAAGTTTTTACTTTTTTCTTATGGTATTTTATTTATTGAATATAGGGCGTTCTCCTTCAAAACAACCCATCAAGTGGAATAATCCTGTCAGGAAACATGCATCTTGTCCTTCACAACGTGTCGAGACTTCAAGCTGGAAAGTACTCCTGCACAGCTTCTAATGTAGAAGGTGATGGGAAGTCACCATCGCTGCATATGCAAGTTGTTTGTAAGTTGCACTTTGTTCAATTTATATGAGAAATCTGTGAAGCATTGTGATTTATCACTAGCAGCTTTAAAACAAATACTGCTGGATTACTGGGGCTTCGAAAAGAAAGTGAGAATTTCGCCCATGGTTGCCAATTTGAGCAGGCGTGGTAGTCTCGCATGCTCCCCTTCTTACATTTGAGCTACGATATTTCAGATGGATATATCCCTCACCTGTCAGTTATGAATACTATTCTAGTCTGCTTTCCATAACATATATATGCTTACAGCTTTGTCAAAGCAACTAACATCAATACATACTGAAGTCGGTATCTTCGTCCGCTTGGTAATTGTTTCTGTGGACAATGGTCTCCCTTTTCAATAGCCACCATACTAAAAAGAAACTTCTGACATTCTAAATTATATATCCGAGAGTGCCTGATATTTTATGCAAGGGAAACCACACATGTCATTGTTGTTGTCCAAATTTCTAAAAAACAAACCCTAAATATTTAAAAAAAAACTAGCTTTAAATGAGTCTAAAATGTGGTTAATCAGTGTTTCTTTTCGTAGTGCATTTCATTTAGAATCTTTCTAAATCAGGTCAATCCAATATGTAATTTAATAAAAATGGAAATAAATTAAATTGAATAATTCAGCTATATGCATCCATCACGCCTGTGTCCTATTGGGGTAAGCAGAAACTATGCTACGATCTTGGCAAACCACTCTCGCTTGCCTTACTCGCATTAGACTATTCATACACGCTCGTTTATTCTAGGTACTTCTGATCTGGCTTTTTTTAATACCTCTTCTACTTAGTTTAGATATGTTCGCACTCTATTTTAATCCATCCTTTCTACATGTCCAAACTACCTTAACATTTCTTTCTCTGTGGTTGCCACAACATTATCCTTTACACCACATCGATCTTTTCTTACACTATTCTTTAATATATTTTTTTATATCAATAAAATTAAATACCAATAAATATATATATGAATACAACTTACATATTTATTAAATAAACAAAACAAATACATACATTTTAAAATTAATATTGAAGTTCTCTGTTAAATCGTGTCTAATCGTGTATACTAAATCAAAGTGTATTAGATTTAGTATATATCATATTCAGATCTGTTTAGCTCTTCTCACTCGCAAAAGTAATAAATATCCACAAATCTGGGGATGTATAGGTATTTGTAAAAAACTTGTTTTTTTATGTTAGTAGGATTTGATAATGATCCGTACGCACCAATTTACTTAAAGGATAGATTCCAATTCCTATCTTCCTCTCACGAACGTAATCTCCGTTCTTCTAATACTCTTTCGCTCTTAACTCCTCCTCATCACTCTAGTTTTTTGACAAACTTTTTTACAGTGACAGCTATACGACTCTGGAACGAGCTTCCGCTGAATATTAAGCAATCCCCAAACAAATTTAACCTGAAACGCTGTCTCCGTACTTTATTTACTGATGCTGCTTCTCTAACTTTATAACCCTATTTCTGATGTACGTTATTTTATGTATTTATATAAATATATATGTATATATATATTTTTTTTTTATATCATATGCATTTATTGCGTTTATTTATACAAATATGTATGCCACGTTTATTTATTTTGTATATATATTGCCTGCACCATATATATATATATATATATATATAGTGGTGGTATATATATATATATATATATATATATATTTCAGTTTTGTGTAATGGTTGACTGGGAGATAATGCCATCTGGCATTAAATCCGCCATTTGTACATTTTGTAACATTTTGTGCAATAAAGTTAAATAAATAAATAAATAAAGACACAAAACCGCATAACTGAGGGCCGGATAATTAAATCTATACTCTATCAATTTAGAGTCTTCCAAACTTTTCACCGTTCCAGAAATATGTTTTCGATTAATCTAGCAATATCATCGGGTTTAATCGTTTAGAAACAACTTCCAAATATAAACAAACCTTTTAGACTACCTTCCCAAAAACACTCGAGCCCAAAAAACCCGGTTCCCAAATTAAATTCCTCTGTTTCGGCAGCAGATAGATAAAGTAAATACCTTCCAGGGTCGCAAATGGGTTCTAATTTCCAATCAATTAATCGAGGCATGGCTCTTTCGTTTACCTACGGCGTGTCGCAGCGGTTGTAGTAATTATCTAGAAACATGCCTCGAAAATATACTACAAATGGATATCGTTTCTGGGTATTGCTTATTAAATTTTATGTAAAACAACTTATACATAATATTGATTGAATTTAATGCACTATTATTAAATATTAAATTCACATAACATTTACTTAAAGCACTTATGTTATGGCCATCAGGTAACAAAAAATATACATTTCTGCTATAACTAGCTATCAAACACGAGTTCATATTTTACACCCAGACACAATAAATACACATTATAATATTTTATTTATATTTAATAATCTGATGGTACCCTACGACTAAAGTTCGACAAGCCCAATGGTGCCGATGGTAGTCTTCCTATCTTGTGCACCAAGGGTCGTGGATTTTTCACCCAGGACAAATATTTATATGATGATATTTGTGGTTGGGTGTTGAATATCATATTTTTACATTTTAGTGCTATGCTTTTGATTCTTCTATTGTCTGATGTCCGTCACACAAGTGTTTTAAGCGACTTATCTTGGAGTCAGGTCAATGTATGAAATGTGTGATATGTTAATTTATAATAAAATCTCCCCTAAGTAAAAAGTGTAGAGAGAGACTGAAGTACTGAATCCGATAAATAGAGGTATATCAACCCAAAATTATGTAACTCAATTGTAACTGAGCAGGGTTGGTCATTTAAATTTCCGTATCTAAGCTATGTTCTGCGATTGCGATCACGCCTTTCTTGGGGAGGCCTATGTTCAGCAGTGGACTTTCTACATATGACTCACTTTTTAATACAAACATGACTTTTGATTTTTAATTGAATTCAAATAATTATTTACAACACCAGTTTACGTCCGCATGTGCTTTACTTTTTTGGATTGGAAAACACGCAGGCGTCTATTTTAAGCTTTAAGTTGGTTTCATGCCAAATATCGACAATATTGAATATTTTTGCAATAGTAGACTTATATAAAGATATTTGCTATGCTAAATTTTAAAACTAGTTGTGTGTATCTTTTAAAGACCCTAATTAAAAAAAGATTTCGGAAAGCTATGAGTTGTGAGATTGTTGGCCAGAACTTTACTTAATTTTTTGACTCGCGAAAATTCTCACCAGACGTAAAGTACCTTATGTCCTTTCCTTGAATTCAAACTATTCACACAGCAAATTGGATTAATATCCGTTCACTGGTTTAGCCGTGAATGGGTAACAAACGAACACGTTCTCAGTAACAGCTGTTCGTCCACGAATCCGTCTATTTATTTCCACTAGCTATCCCGACAGACGTTATCTTGTATACCATAAAAAATGTTATAACTATAAATTAAAATATAAATAATCTGTATCTAATAACTAACTATGATCGATCTACATAATTGTACACAGTAAAAGTGATTAAAATTGGTTCAGTATTTTAAAACTTCTTTCCAGACGAACACAGTGATATGATTTATTTTAATATAAAGATATATTTTATATATATTTAGAGTTAGACCTATCCATATTTAAAATTTCGTCGAACAACTGCCGTATAAAGTATTATTGTCCTTTATTTACCATACCAAATAGTACGATTACCCAGCTTTCATACCCTTTGCTTGCCGGTATCGCGTCCATCACCTTTCGCATGTAGATGTAACATGCACGATGCAGCAGGCAGACAAATGGGTCATGACACAGCCTGTGATTACTGTCCGTCGCTTTGTCAAGCGATCGGATTAAACGAGCTACCGCCGACGCTTTGTCTCTTGTTGAGGCCAATCTCACGATAATAGGTCGACATATACGCGTACATAAAGTATTTAGGAGCTAACTGATATAAGGTTATATGAATGTCAGATTTGACTGCATGTACCAATAGAGTAAACCCTTTTTTATTAGTATAGGTCGGTAAACAAGCGTACAGTTCGTGAAATAGTAAATGTCACAGCAGCCTATAGACGATCGTTATATCACAAGAATATCATCAGTGAATTACCAATCTTGTGACTTGTAAGTATTGTGTCATATAATACCCAGTAATTTCACTGCCCCTATCACCCTTTAAACTCGAACACAGCAATACGAACACTGCTATTTAGCAAAAACAGATTAGAGTAATGTACTAAACATTACCGCAGGCGACCTTTTATATGAGGTCTACCTCATGTGACTTCGTATGACAGAGTTACTGACCTGATAGATGGCGGTACATCCATCCGGCCAAGCTCAATGTAGTGCAGTCTTGTAGCTATGCTGTGCGAGTTCCACCACGCTTGTCATGCGACAATTAAGTGCAAAATGCCTATGACGTCATCCAACAGTGGATTCAAGAGGAAGCTATATGTATAATACATACAACTAAAGTACAGAAGCATTGATTATTTTAGAGGATGCCGTAAATAAACTATGTTTTGCGATGACACTGTAAACGCTTGAAATACCCGACGAGATAAAT
The DNA here is from genome assembly GCA_020976665.1 of Heortia vitessoides. Taxonomy (NCBI): domain Eukaryota; kingdom Metazoa; phylum Arthropoda; class Insecta; order Lepidoptera; family Crambidae; genus Heortia; species Heortia vitessoides. The sequence goes on from JACJUM010003237.1 coordinate 16,900,968, forward strand.
TAAATAATGTGCTATAGTATTGTACACTTTAAGAAAGATAGTCCGCAATAGTCTATTCTTAGAGATAACTCACAATAACCAATTTTTAACCTTATTGCACCCGTGCAAAGCCGAAGCGGACGCTAATATACAAAGGCAATAGTACTTGTATATCTAAATATTTGTTTATTTTGTTACGCTTTCATAGCTGATCTAGAGAGTCTATTTTTATAAAATTTGGCATAATGATAATTTAAGCTCTAGTACAGCACATGTGCTTAATCGAAAAAACGAGATGTTCGAAAAGGCCAACAGTTAAAGGTTCACGTGTGAAACGTGTGAAACTAGTCGATACTCGAAATACCTTTAATAGTAAAGCATAATAACTGCGAATAGCTGCAGTTTATTTAAGCAGAAAGAGGTTTTAGTGACTAGAATATATATTATTGCATATATATATAATAAATCTATAATAATAATGAATTCTTGCAACATTCTATACATTAACCTGACTCCACGATAAGTCGCCTGAAGCACTTGTGTTACAAATATCATACAACAGGAGAATTACAAATAATATATAATACACTAATACATGTGTTCAATACCCAGACACAGAACAATCACAGTAATATTTAATCATATAAATATTTGTCCTGGGTGGGGATCGAAACAAAAGAACTTTTGGCGCAATAGATAGGATTACTACCGTCTGCGCCATTGGGCCCGTCTATGTTATAAACCTGTATATTTTGCTTATATCTTTATATTCTTGTCAGATAGCTCATAATAATTTCAAACGATTCTTTTGTAACGACCGAAAAATCTAAAGCGCAGCCTGCGATAAAACTGATAAATTATTCATTTCTTTGAATATAAAATTAGGCGAAATAACGTAATCTTTTATTTCCAGCTTAGCTTTCACGCTAACAATCTTCCTATTATCCCAGTTTTCTTGACTCTAGTTATTAATAGCGGTGATTACTCGGATCGTCCTAGGATAAAGTAGGGATGTAACAATTAAAATGAATGGGGCACGGAAAGGCAATAAAATCCTCTTTAAGCTGACGTTCATAAGGTTCATTTTTGCAGACAAACCGCTGTGTAGGAAGAAAGAGATAAAAATGATCGGGGCAGCAGTCCAAGAGCCTTCAAGTGTCGTGTGCGAAGTTGACGCATTTCCACCACCTGAGGCCTTTGAATGGACGCTCAACAACTCTGCTGGTTCAACGATCGTCAATCCTGTAAGTAATAGCTTTATTTATCTGTGTTAATACAAAGCAATCAAACCCTTCGTTGGGTGCATACAAAGTGAAGTGATCCCCAAGCCTTCTAACTACGGTCCAGCCAAATTGAACCTTAAGCAGGTGTAATAAATGCGAGATGAGGTCGTCAGTATGCGCGATAATCACTTGACCCTATATTTGTCTGAGGTTCTTTCATATAGTAATGGTACACGCCTTTGAGTTGGCATTTTCACACGCAAGTTTGGTTTTGCGGTTTGCTCAAATTGCGGGATTGCCTTCATTTGTGTACTTAATTGGCGTAAATATCTTTTTTATTGTGTTTTAATATCAATTTAACATTTAGTAACTCTTCTTTTGAAATATTACGTAACCCGATAATAATTGTTTAATTTTATGTTTTTATGTATTAACTGTTGTTTAGTAATTTAGTTTTATAGCCAGATTTGCTTTTACTAAGTGTTACGGACGCGTTCGATTTTGTAATTACATATAAAATGTCCGAAAGTTTCTGTGTTACCTGACTTTTAATTACATACTTAATCAGGCTGTATCTGAATTTTACTCAACAGCATAGCAGTGGTGGGAACATTGAATTAAAAGACTAAATGCTGTTTTTACAAATGTCGTTTATTAGAAATCGAAAAAAATGATAATAAAAAACAAGTTTAATTGAAAAAAGCCATCAACTCCGCTTCACTGAGATCAGGTTATTTAAATTATATTTTTACGCACAAAAAGGTCATCTATAATAGCTTCTTTAGACGTTTGATACCGGTTGTTTTATTTTTCAATTTCCGTCATTTGGACCCATCTGCTTCACCCTGTCTTTATAGTCCATTTACGACCCGCAAAATGAAAAAGGAATCGTTTCTGCCACAAATGGTTCACCGGGAGACTAGTGATTGGCGAACACGCCTGTTGCTAGAAAATTGTTTGACATCAGAAAATATTTAGTCATATAGGTCACTTTACTTCTAAAAGGGTGAACCTACCCAATTCCTAATAACTATTTTTCTTAGCTCTCAACTTAGGTAATCCTTTCATGAATACAGGTTACTTCAGGAGCTCACTTTTACCTACTTCCGTTGTCAAGATGCTCGTAAACTCGTAGTTTTACTCAGTTTTAACTGTGTGAGAGATAGTAATACTGGTTAATAGGTAATTAAGTAAGCAAATAAGCGAAGCGCTATGTCTATTTAAGCAAATATGTTCTTAAAAGAAATCAACTTACCTATGGATTCAGGCTTTTTTTTAATGTTATTTTTCTTATAAGTATTATTTTAAATATGAATTCAGTGTTGAATGCATAAAACAAATAAAATAACTCCTTGCCTAATCACGTGAATTTATATACTAAGCGGCTAATATGCAGGCGGCTAATATGTTAGTTTTACAACTATTTTGTTTATATTACTATAAATATCTATTTAATTTATTCAAAATAAAATTGAATTAAATTAGAATTACAATTGATACCAATAATTTATGCATGACGTTTGTGTTTTGTTATCTTTCGAGACAACGACCTTAACAAAACTCCAAGGCCTTTATTAATTATGTTTAACATCACAACTCCAAGGTGCATTCTTGTGTTAAATTATTCTTAATATATATATTATATGTAAAAAGCTAATAGACATTGATAAGAAAAGGTAAAGCATGTCTTTGTTAATATAGACATCTTAATGTTTTGAATCATTTGCACTTTCTATTTTATTTTGATACGAAATTTTTATATTTAATTCTCATACTTTGTAGAATGTGAGATGCCGGTTAGTTTATTACATCCTTGCCAGTAAAAATATTTTAGATTGCAGTAAAATATTAATAAAAAAATATTTTGCTACGAATTGCTTTTTGATTTACAAACGACATTACTTGACTTTAACTTTAACTTGGCCTTTTAAAGTTCCGAAATCCCCTTTACTATGCTTTGTGTTCTATTATTATATGAATTTAACTTAACAAAATCTTTTTGAAATCAGTGTTTGACTAATGAAAGTAAACAGGCATAAAACGGTTGAATTCCCAAATTACGCGTTAACAGTCAGTATTTTTCCAGGATCGCTTCACGGTGGAGGCGGACGAAAGCCGTTCAGTGCTCACATACACGCCTGTTGCTGACGTAGATTACGGCACATTGTCATGTAGAGCCACGAACTTAGCTGGCCAGCAAGCGACGCCGTGCGTCTACACTCTAATGCCAGCGACTAGGCCCGACCCGCCTACTAACTGCACCGTGTACAATCTCACTGACGATTCATTGGACCTTATATGTATTGCCGGTAAGTTATAACTTATATGTCAATTTGGTAGTTTATATTCATTGTTTATTTACGACTGCCGATGGAACACACTATAGGGCTACCACAGTATCTTCGAACATTGTAACAAACGTACTATTTTTTTACAAAACAATGAAATTACTATAAGATCTCATAGTAGACTCCGTTGCAAGTTGTTTGTATCACTTATGATACGAATATCAGACATCAGAAAACCTATATACATTATATTTCAGTACATAGTATACAATGAATTCTGTATGTCCCTATGTTTGCATATATCTTTAAAATTACGCAACAGATTTTGATACGTTATTTTAAAACACAAAAAAACACTGATATTTTAGAAGTTTTCTTATTAGATGCTGTAATAAAACATATTTTTTGCTATGGCACTACAAACGCTGGCTGAACTGGCCGTGAGATATATCAAAATAATGTACTACTGTGTTATACGCCATAAAATGGTCTACAAATAAATCCATGGTGGCGTACAATCCATTATTCATATTTATTGCACCCATGCAAAGTTGAAGCTGGTGGCTAGTAATATATAACACCCAGTAAGAAAACAATGCCGCGCAATGCCGTTAGGTACCAGCAGAGTAGAATAGTACCTCCCAATGCACCAGGTGTTGACTAGGGTAACGGACCTGACTGATGGCGGTAAATCCATCCGAAATAGTGCAGCTCAAATGCACAGGATGGGGATGGGCAGCAGTATCTCGGTCGCGCAAGCTGCGCTCTGCGCTTACCCACACTCTTGCCCCGCGCGGAAGTTATAGGCAAAAATTCTCCTTCCTTGGAGAGGCCTATGTCCAGCAGTGGACTTCTAATGGCTAGTATGATGATGATGAAGAAAACAAACACGCATGTTCATCACATAGATGTTTGCCTTGGGTAGGGATTGAACCCTTGACTTTTGGCGCACAAAATAGGGCCACTATTAAATGTGCCACCAGGTCCGTCAAATAATTCGGAACAGATTTTTCCCTGAAATACAAATAAAATGTTAATATGTTTTTCTTTTGAGTAAAAACCAGCTATTCTTGAAATACCAAATATCATCAAAATCCGTTTACCGGACAAGTGAAACAGACAAATAAAGTATTTCAGTATAATATTGACATAAACATACACATATAATACATATATTAGAGCAGAAAGCTATTGATTCCTATATTTTTTATCGACCTTAGCAAATTGCCCTTTACAATTTCTATATTCTCAAACCTGGATCAAAAGTTTTAATTATAATAAACGTCAATTCCAGCCTATCATAGTGAAATTAAAACCGCTTACCCCAACAAATATTAATTCTCCGAATTGTCTTGAGCAGATGCTCAAACTCTCCCTCTAATATTGTTTAATGTTCCAAAAATTTTACTACATTTAGTGATTCTCTTGACACTTAAATTGTTTGCGGAAAATTACCCAAGAAACTAATTAATCAAACAAAATTACTTGCAAATTTGAGGAGAATTCATTAAGGATTAAACACTTTTGTAATTTAATGATATAATACGAAGATATTGTTAGAGAATTAATGTTTGTGTTTATCTAAGTTAATATTGAAATGTGTTCTTCCTAATGAACTTATTTTTTTAGGATTAAAAAAAATAATTTGAATTGCTTTTACATTTTATATTGTGACCTTTTATAAAAGTGGCCATTTATACGAAATAGTTTGAACCTTCTTTGTTGATAAAAACGTGAAAAATTAACTAAAAAGTAATTAAAATGTAAAAATTAGTGCGGTGCAAGATTTAACTTATCTGTCAATACATCCAAAACATAGAATTAATAAATCTAAAACAAACTGTATTTTATACTAAGTTTTATTGTAAGCAGTAAATCATTTTTGAAACTATTATCCGTCCTTTATCTAATTCTATTTCTAACTCACTCTGAGCAATATTTTGAAGGATCCAATAGGAACATTTGGTAGGGTGAGGATACGGAGCGCAAATATTTTGTGTGATTCCGTAGGTCAGATAGGAGTTGTTACATATCTATTTATTTTAATATTTATTTACATAATTATTATTATTCGTATTCTCAAAAGACCTCAAGCTGAATTCTGAAAAGCTCTCAACACATGACTTTTTTCTTATTCCAAGTCAAAAGTAAATAGTTACTCATGATTTCAAAATGCATTATTAAAGTGATCACGCGATTACCCTCGTTTACAGCACTCGTCTTTTTGTTCATAGTTCCCCATTTAAGTTTTGAAATAAACCAATACGACGAAGTTTCAGACATTGCAGTCAAGCAAAAAAACAATTTTCTTCTTCTTTTATGAAGTTTCTACACTAATAACTGCGGAAACTTTCGTTAGTGCATTAAAATTCTAACTGCATTTTATCTTTCCATCGATATCAGTCTTTAAAAATAAGACTTTTTTTCGAGTCTATTGTATATATATATATATATATTTATACATATAAGATTTGTCTGCTTAGATAAAGAAAGCACGTTGAATGTAAATAGTTTATTGTGGTGAAACATACAGTCAAAATGCAGTTAAAATATTTAAAAACTATGTCATTTTTCAATTGTAGTTAAGCCTACTTAGGCTACTTCATAGGCTTGAGGTTTTATACTTTTATACGCAAAAAATAGCCTACTTATTTTGAGAGGTGAGAGGGCAGAAATAATATTTCTGCCCTCTCGCCTCTACTAGTTTAGATAAATATAATATTAATAATAATACACTCTTTATTGTACACCAATAAAAACAAGACAAGGACATCACAAAAAACATGGAATAGTAGGTACAACCGACAGCCTTATCGCTAAATGCTCTTACAGGCATTTGGATGGAGATAATGTTGAAGGTGGTGAACTATTGCCACTTTTTTATTCTCTTGCAGGATACGAAGGAGGTCTCCACAGTGTGTACATAGCTGAAGTATGGGGTAATGAAGGCCTCGTTGTAAATAGTAGCAACTCAGTAGCTTTATGGAATCTTCGGAGATTAGGGGCTAAGAGGCAGTTGAAGTTGATTGTGTACGCTGCAAACGCCAGGGGCAGGTCGGAGCATATTAGTTTTATCATCGAAACTGCGCCAAGATTGTCGCCTCGAACCGGTAAGTTGGTGATGAATTTATTTTTGGCAACCTAACAAGATAAGATAAGGATATAAACTATTTTTAAAGCTGCCTTAAACATGCAATTATTTTAATCATAAATTAAATTAAATATTAAGTATTCAATTATAGAAATTTACCAATTATACGCATAATTTAAAAACTATTGTTATTAAATTTGGAAATGACAACATATCAGACTCAACGATAAAAGAATATAACCCAAAAAAATGTAATATGGATGTTACAGTCTCTATTATACATATCATTACTTTTTGTTTAAATTTAGTGTGTAAGGTATTTTAGTTTATTGTCTTAATTTCTGCCAATTGTGCCTACTAGAACAACGTTCAAATTGTCTTAGACATTCAATTTGTTCAATAATAAATCAATGATACAACGTTACATATATTATATTTCTTTAGATTTATAATGTGGAAATGGCAACATATCTATCGAACATAACACTCAAAAGGTAATATGAATATTACATTCTCTTCTACATACATCATAACTAACTAACATAACTTGTTTTAGTTTAGTGTATTAGGAGCATTAATGTATTAATGTCTTCTAAGAAACAATAGCTATATCATCGAAATTACCCATTTTTCCTAGTATTCATGTGTGATTATATTTCCATGCAGAAGCGCAAGAAGCTTGGGAGGTTAATTGGACGGTGGGCATCGTAATAGGTGTCGCTCTTACTGTAGCACTTGTCTTGTGCCTTGCTCTTATCGCAACAAGGATACATCACAGGGCGAGAGATTATGAAGGTAAATAATAAGCTTTTATCACATATACATATTCACGAGTCTGTCTTAACAACGATCGTTGAAACTTGTACTAATGTTTTGGCGTAGGCTTTGTTCTTCCACAGGATTTGTTTTTGATACGCACTAAAGTAATTCAAGGATTTGTAAATTTAAGTTTGTTAGAGGAGTACTTGCCTTAGCTCAGAAGGTTTACATTCCCGCCCTTTTAAATGTCTTAGGTTTCAGTGTAACAAGACACCAGCTTATTTATTACAAAGTTTCATGTAACTCGATTTCCGTTGTTATAAGTTATTTTAAGACCAAGCACAATTTAAACACCTAGTGATATACCGCATATTATATATAAATAAAGATAGGAACACGCTGTGCTCACACAGACACTAATTCAGTTAATTACAGAAAATCAATGTATAAAATTATAAATGTACATATCAGTAAATAGGAGATATCAACTCCTATTAAGAAGACTACTCAATTTAACTTTTATCAAATATATGATTTGTGCAGTTACAATGCCGGTAACGAAGAATCAGAAAACCTCGTTGCCAAAGCGAACTTCGACACATCCAGACGACAGGAACCCTGACTTAATACCATTGAGTAAAGGTAAATATTACATAATGTGTAATCACAATACACTTTTTAGTAACATTAACGACTATTGCAAGTACTGCCATAGTCCAAACATTATTTTATTGTGTTTAAAGTATTAAAAAGTGCCACATTCTATAAGTAGTGAATAAGTAATTTTCACTAGAAAAACTTAGATATTTCAGGATACAGAACTAGAACCCACGCCCTTCACTTGCCAGATGGCGTTTATTTATCAGAATAAATAGAGCACATGAAAATTTTTCCTGAATATCAGTAGCGTACCTAAATAGTGATGCATTCTCTTGAAAAGGGAGGGGGGGGGGGACCTGACCTGGGGATTTTTTTACCAATATTGTATTTAAACTTTCAAACAAAGTAATAGTGGATAAAAGCTTTTACCGCTTTAAGTATACATTTACTCATTAGATATTTAATTTCATTTAATAAGAAAAAATAATGCTTCCTTGTTTATTTACCTATTCTACTAGCGTAGTACAGGTAAATAAATAACGTACGTACATACACCATGCCTATGTTCATCGGGGTAGACTATGGATCTCCACTTGCTTCGATCTTGGCAAACCTCTCTCGTTTCCCTTGCTAGCATTAGTCATATTCACGCTTCTTTATTCTTTGTACTTCTGACCCAGTCCTTTTTTAATACCTCTTCTACCGCTAGGACAAACAAATTATATAGCTTTTCGTAATATAAAAATATTTAGTAACTCAGTAATTTTACTACAATTGTGACCCATGAAATACAATTATGATCACTGATGTTTGGCAGTAGAAAGAGGTAAAAAACGTTACCTATGACACAACAATCCCTAAAACATATTTATAGGCTAAAAAAAATTGGTTGCCTGTAAAGTCGGTATACGGGCGAAAGGTTTACGTGACAACTACTTTGAGTGGTAAAATAATTTTAATGTGAATATTCATTCGTATAGTAGGAATAAGGATGAAATAATAGTAACAATTTAAAACATTTATTTATACAAAGAATTATATTTAAAACATTTATTTATACACAGAATCTCGCACTGAATTTCATATTAACAAAATTTTATTTTTACCTTTACACATACATACGTATTTATATACAAATATACATACAATAACTTGCAATACATTTGCGTAGCACACGTCACAATGAGAGCGAGTGAGAGGGACGCGTGCCTCTCACTCGCTCTCATTGTGAGCGCATAACGTGAGCGGAGCGTAACGCAGTTTCTTGAAGTGTCACCCGGCAAACACCAATTTATAAGACGTTGTCACGTCAATACACGGGTTGAATGATGTAGGAAACCAAATTTCCTTAAATTCAGCGAGTAAAAAGAGCCCTAATGCTTTAGAAGATCAATAGCTGGTATCTTACGTGACAGACCAGATGTTGCTAAACTCCAGCATAATGTTTAAACTTAAAATTCTGAATTTCCTCTAAGTATGTTTTGTTACGAGCCGTCGTAACTTGCGCTCGTCTTTATAACTTTATTTGTAAACCAACTATGTTGTTGCATCGTTTAACAGAATTTATGAATATCAAAAGAATAGATTTTATAAGATAGACTCAGTGTTATCTTTTACTTAGTTACTCCTTTTTTACATGACTAATTCAAAAACAGAAATATATATATCGCCATTTGTCGATTTCATTACTCACATCATCTCTGATACCTAGAAAATAGCCAGCTATGGAGAGAGGCATTTACAAAGTTTCTGGTTTACATGTCAGCCTCTCTCTAATTTCGTACCAGCATAGTTTTTCTTTGAGCACAAAAGCGTTCACGAAAACCTGCTTCTATCCTATATTCTCCTCACAAAATTAATCAACGAGTCAATTCAATCCCTGCTGTTAAACCTGCAGAGAATAAACAGAATGCTTTAACAGGGTGCTTTTGTTTATTTTCTGCATCAATGCTTGCACTGTCAGCAGATAATTAGTTTACTGCAGCCGCGGCTTTCTCCAGAAACTTTCTTGGCGCCGGGTATTTTGTCGAATTCCTTATTTGACTTTCGAATGATGTCTTGTAGTTCTTAGTTGTTGTTTCAAACCAGTGAAGTATGCTTACACAAAACGTTGTTGAAGATATCAAGTGTCAAAGATTGTTTTGTTCTTTAGTAAAATAGTCTTTTCGAATAATGAAGATGATAACTTCATTCATACTTCAAATTGTTTGTATATTCACCGTCTGCATTTGCAGATTATTGATCTGTTAATTTAGTCACCAAACGTGACTGTAATATTATATTTTTTTTTAATGTAAATTTAATCACTATATAAGTAACATTCATTATTCATTAAGACTGAGGCTTCCCAAAGACAATGAGAGTTTGGCGCATAAATGTCACCCTAGGCAACCGTGGTGGCAATTGCAAAGCGTAGCTTTGCAACGGGAATGCTGCTAGTCTTCCATGCCCGGTCACACATAAACTACGCTGTTTTGAGTGTATATAACGCTGTCAGTCAGCAACCTAAATTGCTTTTTACGACACTATACATAGCTAGGATACACCTGGAAAACAATTAGCAGTATATAGAAATCTAACTGGAAAATTAGTTATATTATTATTTTGATACTTTATTTAAAAGTATTTGACGGGCCCGATAGCGTAGATGGCGTTGATTCTATCTTGTGCGCCAAGAGTTAGGGGTTTGATTCCCACCCGGAGCAAATATTTATGATGATATTTGTCTTTGCTCTGTGTCGGGGTGTTAAAAACATGTATTTATGTGGTATATTTGTGATTTCTCTATTGTTTGACGTCCGTAATACAAGTGTTTTAAGCAACTTACTACGAAGTACATACAATGATACAATGTATGAGACAAGAACAGAGATACAATGTATGAGAAGTTGAGCAAATTTATTGTTATTATAATTTAATTATTTAAACCTTTATCGAGTTACATAAAGTCACAATAAGGTAATTCCGGATTAATTCCCTCACACGTCTTTATTTAAAATAATCCTCATTACCACAGCAAAAACACTTAGAGTGTTATAGTTTAAATTCTTATTCTCAGATTCGATAAAATACTTCGTAGACCTAACCGACACCGATTACACAACAAATTAAAGCTGAACAGTGCAGATAATCCATTTGCACTTTTATATTAGCGAGCTGAACTTCTTCGGCATTTACCGCGAGTTCAGACTAGTCTTTTAACCAAGTTGCTTGTAGGATTAGTGAGTTCAGTTACAAGCTCGTATTTACTTATTCATAGAAATCGTTGTCAAACTGTTTTATAGCGGGTGTATAGTTGTTTGCTAGGTTGCGTTAGTTATTTGTTTTCGCGTAGGCTTTAAAATTTGGTAGAATTGGTCTGATGTTAACTTTGTGTAATAGCTAGATCGTGTTTTTGGTAGTATAACATTATATTTTTAAACTATCTTATTATGTATAAGTCACGTTATTTGATGTAGAGTTGTTTCACCAGGCAAGAGTTACCTAAAAATATATATTTTTATATTATTAATTCAACAAACAATCATACGGTCTTCATGATTTATTGTAAGGGTAGCCGTAACGTACACAGTCCACTGTTGGACATAGGTCTCCCCAAACTGCTAAAGGAGAAACCTTATTCATAATTGCCGAGCTCGATATGCTTGTTCAAAAGCGTAAAGCATAGCTACGCGGCAAAAATGCTGCCCGGTCCTGAATTTAGCTACGTTGTTTCGGGATGTTCCGGTACATCTATCGCCTTGTGAGGTACCAGGTACAGAGGGTGGTATTACTCTAATCCGCCGGTACTAGTAGTTTTAGAAAGATATCATTGGCTTGTCACTAACATTGTGGATCAAAGATCTTATATTAACATTTATCATTTTGTAATTTCACTGCCTCTCACCCTTCAAATAGGGTTACAACAATACGACTACGGCTATTAAGCGGTAGAAATCTGGTGATTATGACTCCTAGAATACACTCTTATAAATTTTTAGGTTAGTATTACGCGTAAAATTGGATACCAGAAACCTTAGAAGGTGCTTACGAAATCTGATAGAATTTTAGTATCGAAATACAAATTATGCCATAATTTATAGCTAAATGAACTGTTTACCTTGACATGGCTGTTTCACAACCTCGTTAGTTCGTGTATCGATTAAGGCAATCTATCGCTCTGTTTGATGAAAAGGAAACAGAAGCTGCTGATGCAATTATCAGTACTAGAGTCATTACTACATGCTGATAATTGCACCAGTGGCTCATTAGTCCGAACGTGTTTATACTGATATCCAAACAACATTAAATATATATGCGTTTATCATTCTTGAACGATCAAACATTTTTTACAAAATCTTAAATAACGCATTTCTGTTATTTGGATTTGGAAACTGGCTTTTTAAAACAGCACACCAATTTCGTTGCTATCGTCCTCTTTTGACTTATCATCGGAACGAGATTTGACACTGTCAGTTTAGCGGGGAGTCGTGTCAAAGTTTAGCGAGATCATTTTGAACATAATGTATTTTAGATAAGTCAGCGGTAAGTAAACTACAAATGAAATGAATTGCTCTTTGTTCACCGTTATTTTATAAAAATAAAAATTAATATTAAATTATGAAGAATAAGAGTATTTTTGAGCGAATAAAAGATCTGAGTTTATAAAATGCTATTTGTGACCCCAAAAGTTGCCGGTCTTTATGTAATATGCAAATTTCAAATACTTATTTTCTATTACGTTAATATTTCAATTAGATTAGTAAGTTAAATTGACTGTTCACTTGGTATGCACAACCGATGACCGAAGGAGTTGTAAGGTTCTTGAATGGAAACTACATACCAGCAAGCGCACCGTAGGGCGTCCACCTGTAAGATGGACAAACGATCTTAGTAAAACTGCAGGGTTGTGCTGGACAAAGGCCGCATACAACCGGTTTTGGTGATCACTTGGGGAGGATATTGTCCAGCTGTGGACGTTCTATGGCTAATATAATTATAATGATGACGATGAAATGTATTGAAAATAGATTTATTCTTTGTGGACTTAGTCATTCCAAACTTCTCTTTATTATATTTATATAGAAATTATACAAGATAAAGTATAAAGTCGTTAAAAAAGAAGTTCACTTTATTTTAGACCTTAGAAACACCTCTTATATTTGAATTCATTCACAAAATGTGTTTGTATGTATAGTGTTTGCGTCTGTGGTATTCTTTGACCCTCGGATTCTATCCCTTGGAATGTCTGTAAAGCTACCATTTTATCTGAAAGATCTTTTTATCGGAATAAGATATATTTTACAATAGAAATTGATACAAAATATAAACAGTCAACTCTTATTTTAAATTATGACGTTCTAACCGCTTGCAAGATTTAATCTAAACGGTCAGAGAAACAAAAAAAGCAAATTAAGAGAGAGCTTGTTAAATATATCATGGTGTATTTTTTCTTTCAATTTCTGTAATGTTGGTAACATTACAGAGAGGTAGGTAGAAAAAACTCATCCAGATTTCGTGACTCATTGTTGAAATCTAAACACCTTCACACAATAAATAAATTCATTGCTACAGTTAGGATAATCCAGTTTATTTTTTTGCAAACTTTACAACTGTTCACGGCTAAAACTACGGTCTTTCTGCTAATAAGATTAGCTAGAGGAACTAGTCTCCTTGTGTTCCCAACTTCTTGTATTTGTTTAGTTATTTATTCTTGGGATCGACGCGCGGCTCTTCGAGCTATGTCAGTGAATAATTAGTTTAGTTCCGGCCACAAGCCACGGGCGTTGTTAACAATGTTTCTGAGCTGCAACCTTTTTATGCAATTTCTTATTAGCCGCTTGGCTTGCAGCTTATTTAATTCTGATGTAAATTGGTTAGTGTCTGGATTGAAAGTTTCGTTTTACCGACTCGTTGGTAAGTTAATAATAATTTCGAAGTCGTGACTTTGTGAATTAAGTAATTTTACAGTATATATTGAAGTTCATGCAAGTATGGCAATACTTGAGGCGATTGAGGATCCAAACCGACAGGTGGCAGTATATCTTACCCGCAACAGCGAAATGCAACAGCAAAATCCAACGGAATTAACTGTAATATTGACACGAAGCACTGCGATGCCAGCACGTCTGCTTAGATAGCAATTATGAACAAATTCTTCCTTTTATTGATAAACGTTCTACCGTGTCTATGATGATAATGTTAATTATTGAAGTTTGTAGTACAAATGTATGTTGTTATGTTAATTAAGCAGTTATCGTGTAAGATCGTGTATTTATTTGTTTGTGTGTATTTTTAGTTTTTTAGATATGTGTGCGTAAGTGTTCGTGTGTGTGTGTAATTGTATCCGTCGTTCAGAGCGCTTGAGTTGTTTATTTTCAGCTCTGTTGGCTGATGCTGGCTTACCTCACGTGCTATTGCAACGCTTAATAACCGAGACGTGTTTGATGAATTTTGTGTCGAGAGGTTACGTAACTTCATGTCTTACTTCCGACAAGGATAGAATATAATTGTGGGTTAAATTTGTGGGCATTGTCCACTATACTATGTTTTGTTTTAGCTGCTGTCATGTTAACGAGAAATATCTATGCAAGTGTTTAAACAGTTTTATAAATTTTGGAAGCTTTGGCAACTTAAATGTTTACCTGAAGATAAGACATATGAAAAGACTTACTGCAAATAAATACATATTTATAATTATTAATTATTTTTAATGTTAGTATTCAAAGAAATGTAATTAATATTATTTTGTAAAAAAAAACAGTCAACGTCTTTGCAAAAATTATTTCAGACGAGAGGATGATACGCAATTTTTCGAACGCCACCCAATCAAGTGGGATTCGTCGATTCATTCGATCGCCCCTAAGGGCTCATCGTTCTCCTTCATTAGCCCATTGGGATACATAACCAAATGTTTTTGCAGACCATGGCTGCAGGTGTATATTTCTACAAATTTATGAGCTATAGGTGATTCTGAAAATAAAACACTGATTATATCTATCAAAATAGTGAATTCGAATAGTATATAGTTATAAAACAAATATTATTTTCACGAGGTACAGGGTTGTCGGATTGTGCGCCAGACCCGCCAGCGTATGCAGCGGTGACAGCTTCACCAGAGCCAAAGATATCAGTCAGCGCTCACAGCTTGCCTCGGATACAGTCGCCGAACACGCCAGTATCGCCGCACGCGCAATACACTGACTCTCAGGTTAGCGTACTAACATTTCAAGCTTTATTAACTTTTCAATATTTCTCACATTTATCTATACATGCTCTTATTACTTTTCTATTCGCTTTCTTTGATTCACTTTCTGTTTGGGGTTCATTCAATTTTTCAAAGTTTGAACATTCAGAGGACCAAATATTGGCTGGTTACTTTCTAAAATTAAATATTATTTTAATGCTTCTAGCATATATTTTTATTAACATATGTTTCTGCTTGCATCATTCCTTTTTCAGGATCCAAACAGCTATACTTGTACTTTCAGACTCTATTTTTAATAGTGTTCTTCTATGGATTCTTTATTATATCTATTTGAACTTGTTTAATAATTACTCGTATCAACACCTAGAAGAATAACAAAAATCCTGTAGATTTTAGTTTCTGGCTAATTACCCTTTATTATTTAAAAACATAATTATCAATGCAGCTTTATAATATTTGTCATTGTCTTAACTTAAATTGTACCTTGACTGGCCCCAATGGTGCACATAATAATTATATTTGTGATTCCTCATCATCTAATATCCATCACATAATAAGAGTATTGGGCGACAAATCTCTTTATTGTATGCATGAAATTTTGTGGAAAAATATACAACCCATCAAAACATTTGCTTGCATGATATATCTTAGTTGACAGCTTAAACGCGTTGTTACGCTTTGCTTGCTCCAATCTCAGCTCACTGACTTACAGAGAATAATTCTTCAGAGAATTAACTGACCGGGAGTAGATATACACGCTTTTCACTCACTCACACACTCACCATTTACTGAGTCGGAATATTATGTATTATATGAAGCTAAAAACACATTTTTATCTTTTTTATTTAGAATTCTATAAGAAATATATTTTTTAAATTTTTAATTAAGTTTAAATTTTTTACTTTTAAGTTTATTGTTAATAGTTTAATTATTTAATATTTTATATATATATATATATATACATATTGTCAATAAATTGAGCAAGTAATAAATTTGTGAATGAATAATGTTGAAATACGCAGTTAATCTCACAAGAGGCAAGATTGGCAATGCACAATAGAATTCTGGTTTCTTCACTAATTTATGATATGTATAGTAGGGTGTTATGTATAGTTATAAAGTCTGAGAGAATTGTACCAATGATGAAAAAGAAGTCATAAGCTATTATTAAAAAAAAATAGAATAGCGAACAATATGGAGCAGGAGACATAGGATGACCAAATTTGTAAAAAGGTCCTGGGTAGTCTATGTTTACGTTGGGCTCCAGAGTTGAGTGTATGTAAAAGAAAATTAAATGTATATTTAAGCTAATAGTTGTATTTTTATGTCGATTTGAAGTAGGCGTGTTTTTGACAAAGTTTTAACACTTTAAATTTCACAATTCTTTTTAATTAATTTTTTTATATTTTTTTGGACATAAGATAGAGATATTTTATATTAGAGTTTTAATCTCAGAAACCAGCCGCGACTCGAATCTACATCCTTCCCATCTGGGGACATGCATTATCCATTATGCTACTGATATAATAGTAGAAAGTATCAAAGCCCTTATGATTTCTTACTATTTTTGTACTCAAACAAAAAAATGCTGTTTACCTAATAAATAATTCATAATAATAAATAATATTATGCCCGTGTTAACTAATAAATAATATTTTAGTTAGTTTCCGAGTTCTTAATGATATAAACTGAAGTTACGAAGGGTTGTTTCCAAGGGATAGGCCTTGAGTGTTCGGGTCAAGTGTCAATGGTTTGAGGTTAAGACTCTCCAATGTGACGTCGACGAGATATTGTTTAGACGCTGTATTCTAAAGAGAGTTTGTAATATTTATTAATAGCTATTAGTCTTTTAAATAAGTGAAGAAACGGGTAAATTTCTTAGCTAAATTGGTCACTGGCTGGTGAAATTTAAGCGGTGAGGTATTGGGTTTTATTGATACTTCAATATTTTAGTTTAATAAGGTTAATAATGTTTGCGCAATATGTTATAGACACCTTAAGCTTCTACTTTTAAATGACCTCTACTAGGCTTATACTTTGATTTGAAAAAAAAAATACTATGTAATGTAAATTTTTAGTGTTGTTTATTTCAAAAGAATAGTTTGTGGTACTGAGTAGTTAAAACTAATAAGTACGTAATCCTCACAAAAATCTATATTAAAATGAAAAACCATACTTATAATAAATAAACAATGACAAACGTTAAAACGTAAGTTCTGTCGGTCATTTTGCTTGACTGTTAAATGAAAATTTAGAAATAAATATAATTTCTCTTATTTTGAAATACTAAATAATTTATCAAATCAATTTGTTTTAACAGCAAACAAACACTACACCAAAGATATTCGTTTCTCTATTCATATTTCTTTCATTCATCGTATAACATTGACAAACTTAAGTATTACTTAGACTTGAATGCTGAAGTTCAGAAGTTAGAAATATGGAAGGTTCTTCCATCTCAATACATAAAAGTTTATGAAGTACAATTGTAAGAAGGAACAAAATCTATGATACGCAATTCATGATATTACAGACGTCCTCAACTTCTAAAAACTTCTACTGAAGATTTCGTTTTATTTTTTGTGCTATAAAATAAAATACGTCGACAAATGCCACGTTTTATTCAGTATGAATGAACAATTCATACAAATTTCATTATTTTCAGGAGAATCTATACAATTTTCCTAATATTGTATAGATTCTCTGCTGTCGTGAAAAAATTTACATATAAGGGTTTTTTTTTGCTTATTCCTTCAGTAATGCATTTGCCATTTTACATACTAATCAATTATTATTAAACGTTCTTCTTCTTAATGGTCTCTTTATTTGGATAAATTAAAGATATGAGCATAATAAAATTTGATCATTGTAATCTTGTAAATTTTATAACTTCATACTTAAATCTGAAGAAATGAAGGTGCAAATCTTCTTTTCAACATTAGATAAAAATAATAATTGTTCCACAATTTAATTCAATTCACAACTCACTGTAGATCTGCATTACATTAACTAAGGAAAAATAAACTTCATTGCATCTTGGATAAATTATTTCGATAAATTTTATAGGTGAAATTTAGGTAACCATTTTTTGCTATAAAGTCATTGCATTTAATCGGCATAATTCCATTCAGCTTTCAATATCATCGGTGAGTAAAAACGCTAGAACTCATTTTTATTTTTTAAAAGCAATTATATTTTCACTAGAACGATTAAGCTTTGAAGGCAAACTATAATTTAAAGTGGAAACCAAGTGGAAGCAAGTATATTTACAAAGTAAATAATACCGCGGTTTATCGGTTGTCGACTAGTTTTTCTGCACGCAATCCACTTATCACTCCATAAAGGGCCAAATTATTAGAATTCGATATTTTTTACATTGATGCATATAATATGAGTTCTAATATAAAATATAAGATAATAAATAGTTGTTTGAGATTGGGTTCTCCATTTACCTGGTACTAAAGCTTATATAATTTCTATTTTTCTAATATGTATATATGTTTTTTAACATTAAAATCTACATATTATCAAACTCCGCTTGAATGATTCCGTCGCATTAATTTCGATATACAATTTATTCTGGTAGGTGGTACTGCATGTTTTGGCCAATCTATTGGTGGGTCCACTAGTTTTTAAATGAATAACAGATGGAGATTTTGTAGGTTTATTGTTGCTATGTATAAAATATTAGTACGATTACGAAATTAAATTAAAGAAATATTAATATACTATAAACGATGTCCTTAAATGTGTCTTTTTCAGTGTCTGTGCTGTTTAATGTATAAAGAAAGTTCTGTATTTAATCAAAGTTAATATTTCAGAGTGATTCTGGGAGAAGTATAGTGAACGGTGCGGTCAAGTCACACAGAGAGGTTGTGACAACTCGGACGCCGCTCCTGGCCGCCCATCAAGAGAGCTGTGTCTAACTAATACAGTGTCTAGCAAATTACAATTTTATCTATAATCAGTTAAGGGTTAAAATGCTATGATAAGAAGCATTCTTTAGAGTTTTATGTGCAGGTGCATATTATTAATATCAATATAATTAAATAGTAAAATATAGTGCAATTAATGTTTATATAAAACTAATTAAACAAAACATCACTTCGATTTAAATACTGCTTTATGATACTTTACTTTTTTTAATTTTGGAAATACAAGATTCTTATATATTAGAGTATTACAAATTTGTTTGAGTCAGATTGACTTTCAAAGTATCAAAAATAAACTAACTGACCAAAATTCAAAGCAACAAAGCCCAAGATTTCTTAAAAATTATATTTTTTGTGATGTAACGGATTAAAAAATATTAAGGAATTTCCGTTTGAATACTTGTTGGACAAGAAACAATGTCTTGCAATACGAATATTGTAAAAAACATTCAGTTTGTAGGTTACATTTCAAATAAATAATATAATTTTCATGAAAACTTTATATTCATTAATTTTTATATATTTGATATTTGACAGAGAGATTTATAATTTATAGTACTGAAACTTTCTATCTAAAAGTGGTATTGATTTTGAATAAACCTTATTTAACTGTCTCAAAAAAGCTCATAACCGTTGCGCTTTGATTCCTGATAGAATTTCTCAAATTATCACCATATTTTTTATATTTGCAATGTTAGAAATCTTCTCGTACTCTTCCTTTAAATTAATCAATTGAATTCTCGATATCTTTTTATAGTAGCATTTTAAACCTGCAAAGCTGAAATCAAGCTAAATACTAGTAAATTCAATATTTTAAATATCTGTAATCGAATGTGAACGTTGTTAGTTGCAATCATAAAAACCGATGTTTGTGATAACAATATGCAATAAACATTTGTCGTGTATTATCTACAAAAGTTCGAGTATGTGTAAATAAATAAAACATAGAGCGTATTTCACCCGTGGATTTATTAATTGAATAATCATATGATTATTTCACATGCTAAAATTAATTGATTTTTTTTAGAATTATTTATATTGTTATGTTCTCATAAAAACGGTTTCAAAATTGTAAAAATCTTGTTTGTAATAAAAAGAAATGTATGCCAAACCCGAGGGAATTAATCTTATTTTTAAAATGTAACATTATTTTTCTTTTATAAACTTTTTTATGTAACATTTTAATATAATTGTAATAAAGAAAAATTAAAAAAATAGCCATTTCTTTTAGAACTATTTAGGTGAAATGGAGACAATGACTGATAAAGATGACAATGTATATAAGAAAAAAAATAGGCGTAATAATAAAATAACATTACTTAAGTCTTAGGTAGGGTACTCTTAAAGAGAGATAGGAAAGTAAAATATGAAAGAGGCTCTAAGCTAAAATAATTAAAATCTCATTATATAGAAAAATCCTTATAAATAGTTTATGTTAATAGTTGATTTTTTTTTGTAATCATCGCACAATATTACCATTGTAAATATAACTAATAAAATGTATTTGAAATGTTAAATGAAAATGATTTATATTAACTACTTAAATAATATTATAATTTAAATTTATTTATATCTTTCAACATTATTGTGATGTTATACTTGTTTACACTAATGATGTAAAAAAATTATTAGCTCCTGAAAATACACACACAACTGTTATTTTTTTAGACTCTTACATAATTAAAGTAAGGCTTTGACACATGGGATGACTTTATGTTTATAGTGTATTGAGCCTCAAAAAAAAGATTGACTATTACATATCACATATTTCTTACATGTGTTTGAGCCTTGTAATGATATATTTTAAAGTAGTAAACGAAACATCGAATTTGTTTTCAATATTAAAAGCAAGTATATTAATAAAATCATGCACTAAGTCTAATTCAGTTTGTAAGTCTCTGAACCTTTATCAGTAGTTTGAAAAAGTTCAGGGAAATTTAAATCTTGCTGACAAACTTATTTAAGAATTTTTTTTCAACACTTAAAAATCTTTATAACTAAACCTGTGAGCTCGAGATAATTTTTTTAAAGTTCGTCCACTTGTCTTGAATAAACCTCTAAATATTTAAAAAAAAATACGAAACATGTTTGGACATTTGACGTTGAGTAGAAGCTGATTAAACTACTTGCATATGTAAAATTTTACAACTATAATAGATACGCGCATATTACTAAATAGTCGTAACGGTGGTGAAAATAAACCTAATAAAATTAGCACTTACTCAAAATATCAAACTCATTCATGGTTATAATTAACGTTTCCAGGAGTCAGGTTTTTGGATGTGTTTTTTTTTTATTTTTTTAAGGATATCAGACAATGACAAAAATCCTGTAATGTTAAACAGCACTGCCCATACCTACTCATATTATAGCAGAATATAATTAGCGGGTATCCAAACGTTAAAGTTAATAAGAGTTAAACCTCATATAAGTTCGTCAAACCTATGGCCAGACAGTTTACATGGCTGGTTCTTATTTGATGGGTGAAAGAGACGCACTGAAATTACTGAGTAATGTAACATCATAGCTTCAAGTCTCAAGGTTGACAAAGAGCTAGTGAGGTCCTTGTGGGTAAAACGAATGTGTATAGGCTGCAATGACGCTTACTATCGTGCGGACGCGGATGTTTGTTATCGATTTAGCCTCATAAGAAAACAAATCTGAGAGGCCATGGAATAACTGGAAAATCTTTCATTTTTCCCGTCCTTAAAATTGTAATCTCATTTATTGTCTGTTAGTCATTGGTTAGATGTCCGATCCCAAATAGTCGATCTGATGTCTGTACCAAAAACAGAATTTTTAATATGTCAAAAGATCGGAATCCACATAGGCGTTCTATACATACTTATATTTGTTTCACGCGTAGTTATTTACAAATAATGAACACATTAGTATTAGCGTACAATTTACCAAATATTATATTAAAACTGCTTATTTTTCATACATCTTAAATATAATAGCTGGTTATTCTCAATCTTAAATTGTACTTCATGAAGCCATTTTAGAATCGTCAGAAAAAAAAGCAATTACTTTAACAAAACAGTAATCGTTTTGGAGTAAATACATAAAAAAATGTATTACCCCTACGGGATCATAAGTGTCAACTAACATAGGAATTACTGCTTTAAACGAGCCTACCAGCAATACTATGATAAAGAATAGTATTGTAATTTATCTTTTTTTATATAATAATATTTAATATATAATGCAGATCTTCGTTATTAAACGATGATTTCCGGTTACTTGTCTCCTGGGATTTTGCATCTGAAAGTTTCATGGCTCCATTTACTACAAGCCTGCAAGCAAGCTACTTGACCACTTGTATCTACTTTGCTTAAGTTCCTTTTTTCTTGTGGTATAGAAATCTGAAATAACTATTGTGTAATTTTTACTCTATCCTATCATATCAGCCAATAAAAGTCCACTGTTGGACATAGACCTCCCCAAAAAAGGAGAAACTTTGCCCACTTGGCACTCTTCCCATTAAAAATTATTGTTCTACTTGTACGGCTTAAAACGCCTATTATTAAAATTGTACGTAGGTATTTACTTGCCTATCTTTAGGCACATATTTGGCAATCAATTTTATCACTATGCCAAAAATAAATACTAGTATATTTTTAAGCCGTATAAGTAGTTTTACTGGGTATAGAGAAAAATTACAAGGCAAGAATTAAATGCGATATTGCGTCTAAACCTGTGCTCCTGCCTTAATTTTACAAAACAAACGAACCTTTCATGAGTAAAATTAGTAATAATTGTTGAATTAAGGGTCGATGTCAATCCTAAAATGTGTAAACCGTTCAGTGTCTATCTAGTATTACGTAATATTCTAAAATTGCACTGATTGGTCGTATACATAAATTATATCGATTGCTCAGGAGTGTTAAATTAATTAAATCTACAATGCACGGTGTTAAATTATTAACCTTAAATCTATTGAAACTGTAATGAAGCGGAAATCATTTTATATTACATGTGATTCAATAAAATATTGATATTTATCGTTTTGTTTTATTGCATATATATTGCATATGCATATGCATATGTTATATGCATCTATATTGGAAGTAATAAATTGAATTACAGCTACAACAATAGCATTTTTTATTGTCATTCATTTTCAATGAAAATTACCTTGATTGCTTCATACAATCTACATCAGACAGACAAATAAAAAAGCCACTCTTTTGCATGCATAGCGACACAGTACAAAATCAATCAAAATTAAAGAATATAATCTATAATCTCTAAGCGTTAGCGTTCGTTTTAGGACTTTGGTTACTTCAGAGTTGTGTCTATGTTCTTGCAAGAGACAGCGATGTTATTCCAATAGATGAAAAATAATCCTGAAAGCTATAATAATTAAAAAATTCCAATAACTAAGTTCAACCGTCTAGTCTGCTCAGGTATTTCCGGAAGAATGCCGGCCATTGGAAATCAGCACGACTTGCAGTTGTAACCATCATCCCCATTTAGAAGATCACGCCATTTGACGTCGTTACTCCAGTGGCATTGTTCATATATGCTATTTCTCAAACTATTTTATCTTCCAAACGACGAATAATTTATTTATTTCAATATACATAAATACGGTTTCTGATTAGTATAATCTTTTGCAATATGGTAACAATAAATACACTCCAGTAATTAAAGCCATACGACACCATTTTTTTATTATTACAAAACGCTATAACATATTTATTTATTTATAAAATTAATGATTAGTCTCAAGCTTGCTTACTATTTTTTTATTTAATTATAGGATAGAAACTGGGCCTTTATTAAATAATTTTAGATTTCGAATTTCAGAAAACATATTGTGAATGAATGTAATTCCAATTACATTAGTAAATATCGAAGTATTCGACTCAAAACACAAATTGAACTTAAAAAAATGTGAAGGCAAAGGAAAACAGTCTTTGAAAAGGTTTGTTCTCACAGGTTTTCATCTTAAGAAAAAACTGGGGTAATAAATAAAGGGTGAAGATAGCTGGATGGATATCTTGAGTCATTGTGCTAGGTGATGCAGGTCCAGCACAAAGCGTTTGTCCCGCGTCATTGTAGGCCGAGGGGGGAAGGAGAAAGGGGGAAGGGTAAGACCATTTGTTACGCATTCAGCGCCCTGCCTGCTATTTATCTCTGGCCATTGACTGGCTGAGGCGTCGATCAATTCTCTGCCACCGATATATCAAATGCTAACTCGGGTAATCTAAATACTTGAAATTTGTTAGAACAGTATAAGAAATGATTAATATTATGTAACCTAATTTTGTAATTACTATCAGAAACCAGGTTGTACTAGAGCTTAAATTGATTTTGTCACGGTATTTTTTATCGGCAAGCGCAGCTCAGGCCAAGGTGGACGGATCTATTTAGAACGCAGAAGATTTAGCAGAGAACGTCATATAACTGATATGAAGATGGTGACCGTATTTCTATATGTTATTTAATTTTATAATTTTATTTAGAGGCGTAAGATATAATGGTGGTATTACTGCTTATTTTAAAGGAAGTTATACCTTGGAGCGTAAGGATAATGAAATGTATAGTATATCGTAATGTTATCACATCTATTATTATAGGTAATAATATTGTTAAAATATCAAAACATAAATATTATGAAAATAATAATTTTATATGATGACAAACTCATAAATTTTTATTTTCTTACCATTTTACTAATTAAGTTTACTAGCAAATGTATTTCATGTCTTACCAACCTTCTATTGAAATAGAAAGCTTAAATAGAAAGTGACGGTCTTGTTCATTATCCTGAACCCTTATGTGAGTGAAATAAAATATCTTTATCAGAGAGACAGAGGGAGAGAGTACCGGGTACCGTCTAACTGTTTTAACGTAAACAAATCATCGAGGTATGTTTTAACATTACCTACACGTTAAATATTATTATTTTAGATAAGCTGATGATCTATGGCAATTAAAGTGGAGAAGGGTGGAGAAGTATTCTTATTGAAAAAGGTGGAACGCGTTAGCATTATCCAATTTCCAGGACACAAACTAGTATCCAAAACATTATTCACCAACGGATCGGGGCTTTATTTCTCAGAAAACTGTCAAACCTAATAGTAATGTTCAAAAATATATTGTCCTACAAAGTATGTTATATAATCATAAGAGAAACTATAAGGGAAAGGGACAAAATTAGAAAAGCACACAGTAATAGAGTGAGATAAACATGTGTCTCATGTGAAGGAAACAAAAGTAAGATAATCATACAAAAAATTCACAGAACAAAGAATTGGATGCATTTTTCGGCTTTCTAATCTTTAGTGGGGTCTATTCCTTAATCTTTGGATCTAATAAAATGCATTTAACTGAACTGTACGAATCCAGTCACTTGACATTGTTTCGAGCTGGTGTTTCATAAGAGATTCTAAATATTGTTACACTTTATAATGTATAATAATGATATAACGAACCCTGAACGGTAATTAAATACTTTTTTCATAGTCGTACAAGATTCAAAGAGGTACCTGGGTAACTTGTTACTCTATTGTGAGTTTAAAATATGTTTTGGCTTTCACAAAACATTGAAAATAGTTGAATGGGTTACATTAATAAATATATAATTTATAAATGTTTGAGAGCTCCCGGGAAGCCACAACCGATAGAGCGTAAACGTTTATTTAAATTTGTGAAATCTTAAGGTACCCAGGTATTTTGATATTTAAATTAAATAAATAAATGTAAAAGTTAATAAGTCAACATGTTTAATATTATCATTATTATGTGCAAGCTACAGGTATAAGTGCATAAAAGCCTTGAGTTCCCGAAGCACTTTATTGTGTACTTTTTTGTTATAATTTCCCTTCACTTTATAAGAGTATTTATTTCGTTAAGCCACTTCTAATCGATAGATTAGAAGTGGCTTAACAAAATAGCTGTAACTGTACTGTAACTGTACAAATAGAAAAGTTGCTTTTTCTGTATGTAAGTATTATATATTTTTGTATCCATTAAGTATAAAATTGATATTTTGGAATTACATATGAACACTTTAATTTGATTTAATTGATATGTATAGAAGAAGATTATACCCAATTGGTCAGAAGGGAAATTCCAATAAAAGCTCTCTTTTTTTGATATTTTAATTAAACTTTTTCACTTATACTCGATCGCGACTAGCTTCCTTAAAAAATATACAGTTTTACATGAAACAAAATCTATTGTGAGTATATGATATAAATATTTCTATTGTAATATACCCCAAACACTTCTAGTGTACATCCATTTTCCTTGAAAACAAAAATAAATTCCCCAACATTTCCCAGAAGGTGTTAATATAAGATTTCTATTGATGCCGCACAAAAACCTTAAGGAAAACGGCTAGAAAATATTCGCGGTTGTGCTAAATTTATATAGGTACATCCTTTTATAGTAATAAAGTGGTCTCGGTTCAGAATCTGACATCCTAATATTTTCCGGGAATAAAAAAGGTTGGAAACACAGAAACACAATAAGGAAAAAATTCTCACTATTGCCCCTTTTTGTAATAATCGGAAATGGTTTTATATATATTATATACATAAATACATTTTAAACGATTATATTTTATTTTATATTAGTTTGAACCAATGTGGAATAAATTTCAAGAAATTTAGTATGTAAGAATGTTTTTATTGCATCAGGTTGGCAAAGAAATATAAAGTCCACATAATAAAATTTTTATACAAAATGCTATAATAATAGATAATAACATAAATTTATGATGAAATTACTATGTAACATAAGTCGCTGACATATCAAGTCAATAAAAAAAAACAGATTCTAATATACATATAATTTTTGAAATTTAAGTGTACACGAACGATATTTCCGACATGCATAACCGCAAAATCCGCGTATCTCACGCGTATAAAATTGGGCGTTACCGTAAATAGTTTTTTATAATTATGATTCTCAAAGAAATTGGAAGTCCATTGAAAGTCTACAGCCGGACGTAAGCCTTCCGTAAAAGCGTGCCCGCAATCGCAGAGCTTTGCTTTTGCGACGAGGATGCTGCAGCCTACCCCCGCATTTGAGTTGCGTGGTTTCAGATGCATATACCGATATACGAGTATATCTGTCGGTTTCGGTACTTCAGCCGCCTCTTTAGAAACCTGCTACAAGTAAGTAACTATTCTATTCTGCCGGTACCACAATTAATTTTAAATCAGTAATCTTATTTTATTCTAATTTTAAATATTCTATCACAAATAAAAATCAGCAAATAAAATTGATTTTATATTTTCACATTTTATCCTCGGGATGTAATGTATTCTAAAATGTTAATCGTAACTATAAATTTAAAATCGATACATTGTCCATACATACTTTTGATCAAATAGAGACCAAAGTAATTGCAAGCAATAAGATAGATTATCTTAAAATCAAAGTTAGCATCACAAGTAAGATAGTTGCTTTAAACGGCAGTATGATATAGGACCTATTTAGTGGTAAGATGACCCTGCGGCGAGTTTATGTAAATCTAAAAGTTCAAGGTTCATCATCATCGGTACATCAGAAATCGGTACATAGAAAATCCACTGTTAGACATAGGTCTATTGATGATTTTTGCCCTGCGCTGGCAAGCGGGGTGACAATTGCAAAGCGCAACCTCATGACAAGCATTATGCTGCCCACCGCACTTATTTTGGAAGGATATGCCGTCATCTGTCGGGTTTTACGATACTGGTACAGAGGGAGGTATTATTCTACTCACGTAACCCACGACTGAGCTTAAGGTTATGAGAATTATATTTTCTTACTATATTAAGTATAAGTGACAATCTCATACCGATTTTCACTTGACTTGATGTTTATAAACAGAGATGAGTACGTTTTATAGTTCTAACAGGCCCATCGGGGACATTTGCATCTTGCGGTTCTAGTTAGATTGTCAATCCATCTTGTTGGATGTCCTACACTCTGATTTTCGGTGCTGTATATTTTTTTTATTACACTAGGTTAATAATTAAGCACACATTCTGACACGTTATAGTAAGCGTAACTGCAGTCTATAGACGATTGTCATATCACAAAGACATCACAACCACGTTGCTAACTTTTTAACTTTAAGATATTTTGTCACATTACCCACTTTGTTGTTAAGATAGCCGTGTTATACAGTCAGGGTACAATAATAGTACCTTTACCTGTACCAGGTGTCGTAAGAGGCTACTAAGGTACCAGAACCGAAAGAAGGCAATATATCCATCCTCAACTACTAAAATGTACAGTTCAGGGATGAGCAGCAGCGACCCCGTCACGAAAGCGGCGCTCTGCGATTGCCTAGCGCGACATTAATGGGCAAAAATTCTGTTTTGGGAAGGATTATGTCCAGTAGTGTACTTCTAATGGCTGATATGATGGTGATGACCCAGTAATTTTGCAAGAACGGACAAGGTGAGAAAGAGGGTTGGTACCTCAGCCACAGGTGAATTATGTCATCTGTGTCTGAGGTACCAATATATAAGGTAATTTTTAGGTGATATACATACAAGTATTAATAATTTGATAGAAGCAGACTCAGAAACTATAGACTAAGAAATAAGAAAAATATATGATGAAAATACAAGGACAATATGATTATAACGCTTTAGAACATTTTTTTATGTCATTTTGTTAGAATTAATGTCAACGTTTATATCAGTCTTCTAATTAAAATATCGTTTTCCTTTTAACACTTTAAACAATCTGACAGCAAACTATATGAATGTTTGAAACTTTAAAGTGAAGAAAAATAGTAATTGTTCAGACCCGACTCTGAAATAATTAGCTTAAAGCCTTAGTGTTATAGATACCAGATAATAGAGGTAATTACAGGTTTATACTTGTATTTACTTAATATATATATATTAGCTGTTAGGTACCGGCCGAGTAGATTAGTACCTCCCCCGTACCAGGTGTCGTAAGTGGCGAGTAAGGTACCAGAACCGACAGACGGCGGTATATCCATGCAAAAAAAGTCACCTCAATTGCATAGGTTGGGGATGGGCAGCAGCTTCCCCGACGCGAAAGCTGCGCTCTGCGATTGCCAAGACGCTTGCGCAGCGAGGCAATTATGGGCACCATTGGGTATTCTTTCTTGGGGAGGACTATGTCCAATAGTGGACTTTTAATGGCTGGTATGATGATGATAATGAATATATCTATTTAACACCTAAATGTGAGACTAATTCAAATGTTCACCTCATTAACATTTATCATAAAAGGGAGATCGAATCTATGACGTTTGGCGCACAAGTTAGAAACACTGCAGAATACGCCATTAAACCTGAACTGAACTAAATCATCCAGTTTAATTGTTAATCATGTACGATTGAGTCAAATCCTATGGATGCTTGGCAAATAATCTACGTCAATGTCCACGTTTGTAGATGCAGTGCGAATCATTCTAACTCTGACCAAAATGGACGTAAATATGGGCCTATTTCCGATGGATTATTGCGTATTTCGTACAACACAAACCAGTTTGGTCCGGATTATTGTAGCCCCTGCTGACCGCAAGCGGATTTGTTCGATTACGTTTGCCTCAGTTTAGTAAATGTGCTAGAATTCTCTTCGTTAAAAGGGGAAATGCCGTCTTAATGATGGCGATAAGAATTTTCAGTTTTATATTTCTACTATTTAACTGGACATGAGCATAGAAGCCGTAAATGTCACCTGCTAGACATAGGCCTTGGGAAGCAAAGAAAGGTGGAACTTAGCCATAATTGCCGCCCTAGGCAAGAGTTGTGGCAATCGCAGAGCGTAGCATCGCGCTGGGAACGTTTCTGCATAATCCCCACCGTGTTTCATTAGTTACGCTGTTTCAGGTAGATATGCCGCCATCTGTCAGTGCTCTTACCTCAGACGCCTTTAAAGATTCCTGGTATAGGGGTACTATTCTACTCAGTATCTACCATACAGCCTGAATAAGTGTTAACAATTCGTAATTTAATATTTTTGTTTTTTAAATACAATCATACTTTTTAGCAATTACTCATAAAATTTTGCTTAAAAAATTCTTCCCCATCCAATTAAAGTTACCACCTGCGGGGTTACTGCATAAAATGTTACATTTCAAAAGCTAAGAAAAATCTAAATTTGAAATATTCCCGCTAGCTTTAAAATCTATTACATTTTATTGCGTCAACACAGTTTGTTATAAATCTAAAGTTTTCCTTGTACTTATATGTTTTCACATCAAACTTTCGTTTACTTCGCTGCACCGGTTTTCAAGACCTACCAGGTAGTTGGTATTTCTTTAAATTTATTGTAATTCTTTTAAAGAGATTAAACAAAAACATTTGGTTCAGTCGTTGATAGGGAATCTTTATTTTACTAGCTTTTTTCCTTAATGAAAGGTTTCCCTAATAACTCACACCACAGTTTCAGGGTCATCGGATAGTCCAGGGACCCCGGATTTAGTCTAGCTTTAATATACATTTGAAGATTTATGTTTCATTTAAGAATATGTTGATGTTCCTGTGCGGCTTAATGTTTTCTCTTTTATGTTATCATGCGCAAACAAGTTAACCAGTCATCTGATGGTAAATAATTAGTGTTGCTACATTTTCCAAACCAAAGGAATCACAGGTGCATTTCTAATCTTCCTAAAGGTCTCTAAGTGGTAACGGTCTGAAAATACCGCAGCGGGTTAATTAAATTAGCGGTTCGAGAAAGACAATGGCGCTAAATTTTCACAGTAGTTGATAGTCATAAATCGATCGAAGGCATAGTGTGACAGTCGATTGCGAGTTGAACGGTGTAAAAACTCAGATGCAGGCAGTAAATCAAACAATTCCTAGAACATTTCCTATAATGGCGTCGGTAAAATACACAGAGAGATGCAACATCTATGTTTAATCCTAGTGGGTCAAGCGACGACTCAGAATTTCATAGCCGACTACTCGAGTAGCTCTACGTTGAAAGCAACCTAGGGCATTGTACCATATGACGCCTGACCTATGCCTTGTAGAGGTTCAGGGTCGGCGCGAAATATTGCATCGCTCTAATAAACACATCCAGTTTCTTTAAAGCTAGTTTAGCTTTCTACATGACCTTTAAATTTAACATCACTCGAAATGTCAATATCATTTTACAAATGTTTCTTTATTCAACCTTTTTTTTAACAATAGTGGGTGATTTTTATTTAAAATTACGAATGCTCCTTTCAGCAATATTTCCATTGTAAAAGATGTCATAAAGTGCTATAATTCAGAAATATTTTCATTGTAAAAGATGTCATAGAGTGCTGTTCACCCTTGATTGACAACATATAAAAATACACCTAAAAATAACAAAGAAAAAGCGATAAACAAGATAAAAAGTCGCAGAACTCTTCAAATAAACCAGTCACATAGACAGGGCACGATAAGAAACCAATGATGGGCGCGTCTTAACTAAGAACTAGATAAAGGGGAGTTTGGCCGACAAAAGAGAACTTTTCAATATCGTGTCGCTACATATTTTAGCGGTAGACGGTAACTTGTCGAACTTATCTCGGTTACTAGAGCTTGAATTGTCGACGTGCTCTTATCGATAGAAAAATAAGAAAACATTATATCATTTTATTTTGTATACGTAAAAGTTTATGAGTAAATAAGTGTAAAAGCCTTAAATCAAATGTATGTGAGAACGGAAAAGCTGACTGGCTGACATGTCAACATAAGACAAAAACTATTGATAAACTGTTAAAAAGAAACTTAAAATTTTGCACTGGCATTCTTTATAAAACGCCAAGATGCACTAAGAAAGGATTTTCAAAAATGCATCCCCTAAAAGGGTAAAACGAAGGTGTAAAGTAAGTATAAAAATTCTACGTTGGGTGAATACTTAAAAAATGCAGACATAATTAATATGATAATTAAAAGAGAAAAATAAAAAAAATATTGGTAAGTCATGAAATTAGATTAAAAATAACCATATATGTGATAAATAGAATGTATGAGGTTAGATTTGGTAGTTTTAATATCAGTATTAATATCGAAGAGTCTACGATCCTACCACAGCCAACAAAAAAAGGTCTCTACGACGATGAATGGGCAGAACTGATTTATATCAAACAAATGTAAGAAATGCATCTAAAACGATTGGCTCATTCAAGTTCTATAATGCCACAGATAGAAAAACAAATATACATGCAGGTGAAATTAAACAGCCGTCAAAATTATGACTCTCTCATTTTTGATTAGAAAACTTCGTTGAGCACTTAAAAAGCATATGATTGGTACTTATACTAAATATTTCAGAACAAAACATATCGATAAATTCACCTGCAGATATTATAAGCAACATTGATCGACAATCGCGATAACGTGTATACAACACTACACTCACCTATGCCACGGTCGTTTGGAAAGACGCGAACTTAGTCCGAACTGCGTCTAAATCTTCGGAAATAAACCTCACTTATCCAACGTGAACTCGCGAACGGGATTTATGGGACAATCCCTAGACCTTTTCCAATCTGTAACCAACCTTCTATATGGGTACTCATCTGTTCATATCGACCTTTTGACCTAACGACTGTATATATCACAAGTAGTTGGCCCATATTGAATCATATTTCTAGTGTATTCGCCTAATTAATGCCCACACATACACTTACTCCGTACTTTCTTTCCATCGATATACACTTAAATTTTTATATTCTATAGAGATATTCTATAGAGATATTATACAGAATCAAATGTGATCTACTTACATCTCCAGAGTACAACCTATTAAATGGAATTAAAAATATTAATTTAAGAATAGACAGACAGAAGTGAGTTTGTAACAGTTATACTTTCATATCTTAACTGATATATCATTTTGCTCAGTGGAAATTACGTGGCATTTGGCATGTAGATAGCTGGGCTCATAGACCTCTGTTGATCCTGAAAAAATTCTGGCATGTATGTAGTTCTTCAGGGTGCGGTTTATATTCGTGCCAAATTTAGTAAATGCATAAAATTATTTAATTATGTTAAAAATATTACGTGTCAAGGTATTTACCCGGGATGAATTTTTGAACAACTAAAAAAAAATAATATCCTTTTGCTTTCTGTCCACAGTTTGATCTAACTTTAGTGATAGGGGCAGTGCGTATCTCAAATAAATTCGCAATAGTTTTTTCATGATAAGCATTATTCATTTTAGTATATAGTATAGTATATGTTTATCGGCTAGCTAGATACCATCATCATCATTCCAGCTAATAAAAGTCCACTGATGGACATAGACCTCCCCAAGAAAGGGGGTATGTTGCCCATAATTGCCGCACTGGGCTAGCATGATGGCAATCGCAGAGCGCAGATTTCGCGACGGGGAAGCTGCTGCCCATCCCCGTCCTGTACATTTGAGCTGACTTTTTGCATGGATATACCGCCATCTGTCGGTTCTAGTACCTTAGTCGCCTCTTACGACACCTGATACAGGGGGAGGTACTATTCTATTCTGCCGGTACCTCACGGCTTATCAGATATACTTTCAAAGTTTAATTGATTTCTTTATATTAAACCAAGTCGAAAAACAAGCACACAGTCCACGTGATAGTGAACGTCACTGTAGCTTATAGATGCAGGCAAATTTACAGAATATCTCATCTATTGACCAGACTCCGTGGGCAGTCTCTTAAAGCATTTATATTATGGACGCCAAACAAGAGAGGAATCACAACTCAAATAATTATATTTATCACCAAAACACAGAATAAATATCATGTAAATATTTGTTCTGTTGCCAACCTTATGACTAGAAGATATCATATCACATTACTCTCTACACTGTTATTTGGCGGTAGAAATAGGTTAAAGTGAGGTACTATTGTAAACGACTTTTTTATGACGTATACCTACACCTGTACAACTTCAGTAAGGCTTGTGGATAGATTGTCTTACAGGCGGATAAAATCATTGCGTAGGTCATTCTGCATTTTCTACTCAGTTTTCTACATGAGCTGTTTCGAATGGTTTTACCCCCATATGGCATCACTTGGTGCAAAAGCAGGAACTATTTTTCTATGTAGGTATATGTTCGTAGTACTGGAGATTTTTAAAATACTTTCTATCATTTCCCCGTTCACAGTAGTGAATGTGTAATGAAAACGTTACAAAATGTTTGACGTTTTGAACCACAAGGTAATCAAAATTTAAAAAAAAATGCAATTGAATAAAATACAAGACTTGAGTTGAATTAGTACTTTTATTACAAGTTATTTCCATATGTGTTCAAGTCAAATTATATAGCAATTATACATATATTATTTATTTCATACCATGCATATTAAATGCACAACGAGTGCAATCTAAAGATATATTTTATGATTATTTATTCTTTATAAATGAACATATTTCTCCAAATTAGAATGATTAAGAAAATAATAAATGTACGTCAGTAACAGCTTGTTATTAAATTAAGTATATAATTGTGGAAACTGTATTAAGACGAGTAGGTAAGTCCCAAAAATTGACGCAGAGAAGGGCACCAACCGTATGTCGATAGGGATCAGACGAAATATTGTAGATTTAAGTGGCTGCTTTCTTATACAGTTTAGTAGATCCATAATGTCGCGGCGTTCCCGTCTATCTTAAAACCAACATAATAATATAATAACAGTAAAATAATTTATAATTGTCTGTATTTTTGTTTTTGACTAGGCCATTTTGAATTTTCTTTACTGTTGGATGTTAAGAAACTAAATAGTGTATTTAAAAATTTTATAACTAACATTGCGTATTATAACTTAGAAATAATGCTCACTGTTTATTTTTATTAACAACTCATTCAATTTGTACAAACTTGATGATTACTTTAAAATACTTACTATTTGTTCCAATTAGCTGATTAACAATAAATTTTCTGATTTCCCTCAAATTAATTTGGACGTGTTCTAACAGAACCAAGGGCAAAATGCTGTATACGGTAGCAGTTACCATAATAAACAATCGTTGAAATGTAAAAGTACCTTGTTGAGCCTAAAATTAAAATACTTAGTTACCTTCATTATTAAATACTAAATTCACGCTTTTATGGTGTATAGATTACAAATATATGCGAAGCACAACGAAACCATTGACTGGCCTTGGTAAAAAAAATATATGAAATATTAGGATAATGACTAACCAGAAGATTATTGACATGTAGCGTACAATGACCAGTAGTGGACATCCCTCGGCTAATATGCTGGTGAAAATCATAATTGGATCCAAAAGTTTGACATATTTCTATGTTTTTGTATATTACACAATTTTTGATACTACAATAACTCTGTAAGGCATTGATGTGAATTATGGAAGCTGACGTAGGGGCCACACGATCAAACTAGACTGACAGTGAAAGAACATTTGCACATCCCACTAGTGCAACACGTACGTGTTAAGAAGGCTGTGTGCAATCGCCGGACAAGCGGTGTCCTGCCAGATGAGATGACGGCAGAAAGTGACATGGATTAGTGTTTCTATTGAGAAGATGTGATGCTGGCAGTTATGTGTCAGAAATTTATTAAATTTAAATAATAAATATACTGAACGTCAATAAAAATGTTTCAGTAATGCATGTCTTGTATTAAATGTATGTTATAATATGGAGATGATATCATATAAAGAGCTAGACGATCGCAATTATTATGTCCTGGGTTTTCAAGTGCAGTTTCAAGCTCACATCAATTATATTTCATGACAAACCGCTGCCTGTGCTGTGATGAAATATAATATCACCTCGAAATATTTTATAACCGTGGCAATCCAATTCAGGAATACCTGTAAAAAGTATTGATAATTCTAAAATATTTAAAATTCTAGTATCTTATTACAAATAATGGTCTTTCTATAAGTCCACTCACCAAATACTTAGTAGGAACCTCTGTTGCTTTATAACCATCATATATAGTGCTGTATATCTGTTTGTAAGTTTGTACATCAAACATATTTTGTAATTTTAAAACCGTTCTGTTCTATTATTTGTCTCAAAACTTTAACGCGGCAAAGCACCAGTCCATAAATTATACAAGATTGTAAGTGGCCAGTTTCTTCGGCTAATGAAATCAAATGGTATAGTACTGTTGTTTTTATAATTCCTGATTGATATACATAAATGGATATACAAAAGTTGCAAAACCTGCATAATATACAATAGAGAAGAGTAAAACTTAGATATTTATCCAGTTTTACAAACATAGCAGTGTTAGTATCAATAAGGTTGATATGATTGTAGTAATTTAAAATATCATTGTACATAATAGAACAAATAGCACATGAGACATATTTTAAAATTATAGGGTAAAGGTATAACCCACTTACAAATGGTAGAATTTCAACAATAACTTCGTAACATAAGTATGTAGTGATAAAAATGCAATAGCCTTTTATGAAAAGTCGTATTATTTTAAAATGATGGCAATCGAAGTAGATTCCAAATAACAGTCTATACCACAAGAAGGGTCTTATATTCAGGACTTTTCTTTGTTCACTTGGAGTCACTCTCATCTTGCCACCCAATACTGTCTGCGGTCTGGTTGATATAAATAGTATATATCCAATAAATGCACATCCATTCTATTTTTCGGCTTATGCTATCTACATAAAATATTGCATGTAATTACATGTTGTTTCGTTGATGTTGTATCAATGGCGTTTTAAAAGAGATACTATCAGAAATATTACTTTGTCTAACATTTTTCTTTTATATGGGTATTTTATAAATGTAATTAACAAATGACGAATGAATAATAAATTGCTTTAAATCAGGATGTTTTTTAAGACGACATACATTAACATCAAGGTTCCGCTTACCTTTAATAGTTTTAAAGACGATTGTAAGATCGATCCCAAATAGTTAGTATAGTATTAGTTAAATAAATGGGAATTAGTGTATTTTTTAGTTTCAATAATGTACGGTAGCATCTTCAAATTGTTGAGCTTGCAAAGTTTTAATTTCGGTGTTGTAAGAGAGACCTTGTTTAACCGATAAACCTAATACTTAATAACACCGAATTCCTTTTTAGTGTCACCGAAAGGTGTGCGTAAGGAAACGGGATTCAGTCTAAGTTACATTTATGTGCATTTTAAAAATGTATGTTGCAGTACTTTATATACTACCAGGATCTTTCCAGGATGAAATCTTAAGCGTCTTTCCAGAGTGCGATATTTTTAAATAATAAACTTAATCAATACAAAAAGTTTTTGTTTTTTAATTATAAATAGAATTCGACATGCCGTAGTGTCTGAAATAATTTTTTTTCGATCAATGTGTGTTACCAGCGATTAAACTTTATTAGATCTGCTCGAGGCGTTCTCGCAATGTTTTTAAATGCGATCTAATCAGAAATAAGATCTATAAATGGAAAAAGTTACCGACGCTCGAGCCCGGTGGATTAGCAAGTTGCAGTGGCAGTGAGTGGGAAGTATATTAAGCAAAATGGACGGCTCATAGAGTTTCTCAAATGGAAACCACGTACCAGCAATAGTAGCGTGAGGTGTACCAGATGATATGGCTAATACCACAGGCTTGTGCTGAATTCAGGCGGTATACCAGTCTTGCTGGATGTCACGGATCTTACTAGAGGCAGACCTCATACAAATTTCGTCTGCATTACTACTTAATTCTTGCTTATTTCTACTGCTTAGCAATAGTGTTCATATTGCTGTGGTCCGGTTTAGATATGTGGGAGTGGCATTAAAATTACTGGGTAATGTGACATGATATCTCCAACTCACAAAGCTAGCAACTTGCTAGTGATACTCG
Source organism: Heortia vitessoides (assembly GCA_020976665.1). Taxonomy (NCBI): domain Eukaryota; kingdom Metazoa; phylum Arthropoda; class Insecta; order Lepidoptera; family Crambidae; genus Heortia; species Heortia vitessoides. The sequence goes on from JACJUM010003237.1 coordinate 16,938,740, forward strand.
TATACTAGTGATGTGGGCGTCTAAAGACTGCGGTGACGATTACTATTGCCGTACGATTACGGACCGTATGCTTGTTTATCGACTAAGCTAATAAAAAAAAAATTGTGGAACCCATATTCAGGAATATATACCATTATTATGACAAAAAAAATCACGCAAAAGTGTGTCTCTTTCTAATTTATTTATATATTAAACACCAATAAAATAATTTAACAAAAACAGATAACAAATAAATTATGTTTTAGTCTACGTCATTACAATTACGAGTATATAATGCACAGTCGTAAGGTTAACAGAGTGAATGTTGGATTATTTGTTTTTTCGCTTTCCACTGTGTCTGTCCATATGCTTGCTTAATATTTAAAGCTACACGACGGATTTTATTGCGTTTTTTATGTATAAAAGGCAGGTTTATATTTACAATGCAAGTATAATGCATTTATTGCGTTTATTTATACAAATATGTATGCCACGTTTATTTATTTTGTATATATATTGCCTGCACCACTATATATATATATATTTTTCAGTTTTGTGTAATGGTTGACTGGGAGATAATGCCATCTGGCATTAATTTCGCCATTTGTACATTTTGTAACATTTTGTGCAATAAAGTTAAATAAATAAATAAATAAAAATATAATATAGCAGAAAAACACTGATAATTTTAAAGGGTTCAACCGTAATTTAGCAAATAAATGTATTCCAAACGCTAATTGAACCCGAAAAGATCAAAATTATGTATATGTAAACAATTGACTTTTGAAACGTGCGAAAGATATTTAACAATAAATAAATTCACATGACAAATCTTACATTGACCTGACTCAGAGATAATTTTGATGCACTTGTGTTACGGACATATGAAAACAAATGAATCACAAATATATTACTTAAATAGATATATTTAACACCCAGACACAGTACAAATATTTATCGTATGTTGCTCCAGGTGGGGATCAAATCCACGACTTTTGGCGCATAGTTGTTAAAGTTACAATAGTTTTGATATACTAGATCAGCTCGGTCATCCCTATAGGTGTGAGAAAGCATATTTTGCTGAATGATGTATTTAGATTAGCCCAATGGCTCGTTTTGATGAAGAAAGAGTCTGGCGTCGGTACGTCATGCTGTTCGTTTCCAGTCTGTTTATTGCATTTGAGATGTTTCGGATAGATTTATTACCACCGTCATGCGGGATTAATTTATAATGTTACGTACACATCTCATAGAAAACCATTTAACGATTTAAAAATGGTTTAAAAAACGTATTAAAAACTTTGAAAATGAATGTAAACAAATAATAAAACACGTCTTAAAGCCATTAATTTTTACTTTTATTTTGAGCTATTAAATGTCCCATTTATGCACAACAAGTCAAATTATATAAAAATTGTACATGCTCTATTTATTTAATAACATGCATATACTAGGTGCAAAAAATGCAATACAAAGATTTTAGTAAATAATTAAACTTATTTTAGAGATTTAGCAACATAATATGTTTATATAGGGGGCCAATAAGAACAGGCTAGACCTAGTTTAGGTACCTAAGTATCAAAATGTATTTTAGTTTAAGTTACCTTTTGTTGTTGAATAAAGTTATTATTATTAAGTTATTATTATTATATGCTTATATTTTATGTCATATTTAAAAAAAACAATTGCTCCTTTTAAAATTAAGTATATAATTGTGGAAACTGTATTAAGACGAGTAGGTAAGTCCCAAAAATTGACGCAGAGAAGGGCACCAACCGTATGTCGACAGGGATCAAACGAAATATTGTAGATTGAAGTGGCTGTTTCCTTATACAGTTTAGTAGTTCCAGAATATCGCGGCGTTCCCGTCGACCTGAAATAAAAACTTGAAATTTTAAGAACAGAAAATTAATTTAAAGATATCTGTCTGTTACTATAATATAATATTACGCTATAAGTACATTTTTTTTGTAGTGGTTCAAACGAGTTAAAGTTAGCATTGCATAATAAAACTTGCAACCTAGCACTGCTAAATATAATAAAAATATAACGATACGACGATGAAATATCCATTACAATAGTAGATTCAGTAAACATTTACTATTTATAAGTAATTGAAAACATTATCCTGCGTACTACTGGGATATTTCTACTTATATATTGATTATATACTTACAATTTGTTGCAATAAGCTGATTAGCAATAAATTTTCTGATTTCTTTTAAATTTATTTGGACGCGTTCTATCAGAACTAACGGCAAAATGCTATATATGGTAGAGGTTATAGTAAAGATCAAACGTTCACTTAATAAAGGTCCGTCTGATGGGCCCTAAAATTAAAGCATTATGTTATATCATCTTCCTGGTTCAATACTCAGTTAATATAATAATTATTTTTAGTAAACAAAACAAATAAATTGTACGTCATTGTTCTGTAATAAAATTATAAAAGTTTTATATCAAGTTTGTGTTGGATATACTTTATATCAATTCAGATAAAAGTTTATATAATGGTATATACAAAAAAAATCTCGAAAAATCTAACGCTTGATTACTCAAACGACAACTCCTGTGCCATCGGAGGGATGAGAACCCTATGCCCGATTGTACCTGCATAGCTGGCACCAGGGGTGGAGCCAAGCACGGCCACCCATGCAAACTTTGCAAGCCAACAATTCTTACTCAAATGTGTGTCTGAGACCGGACCGAAACTTGAGTCCTATCTTTTCGGTTAGTTGCAAAAGACAGAGTAAGCCTGGCTACACTAGCGTCGTCGATTATAGCTTGAGGTGCAGGGATTGCACGCGTTTTCGAACATTCTTTTTGTAGAGAAGTACAGCAACTATTCTACAAAAATAATGTATCTAAAATATTTGAGAGAGGATAACTGACGAAAGCATTTATTTAAGTTGCTTTTGATGCCATTGAGTGGGTAAATTTAGGAATATCGTGAGGTGTCTTGTTTATGTATTTATATTTTTGGTGCAAGTGCAAATTACGGTCGAATACACATTTTTGACAAACCACTGCTTTTCTCGTGATGAAGTATATTATGATCTGGAAATATTTTAGGTACGAGCAAACCCAATTCAGAAATACCTGTAAATAGATTTGATTAATAGATCATTATTATATTTTGTCTGATAAATCTTCTATCAAACATTTTCTTACTAAAATTCTAAGATCACTCACCAAATACTTAGTAGGAGCTTCTGTTGCTTTGTAACTATCATAAATAGTGCTGTATATATGTTTATAAGTTTCTACATCAAACATGTTTTTAATTTTGAAACCGTTCTGTTCTATCATTTGTCTCAAAACTTTAACGCGGCAAAGCAAGAGTCCATAAATCATGCACGATTGGATATGGCCAGTTTCATCGCACAATGAAATTAAATGGTAAATTATTGTTGTTTTTATAAAGCCTACAGCATAAATGGTTATACAAAAGTAACATAACCTACACAATATGCAATAGAGAATTAAAAAACTTAGATATTTATCCAGCTTTAAAAACATAGCAGCGTTAGTATCAATAAGGTTGATATGATTGTAGTAATTTAAAATATCATTATAAATAATAGAACAAGTAACACAGGAGGAGTATTTCAATATTAGTGGATGGACGTTTAACCATTCAGTTAATGGTAGTATGTTAGAGATGAATTCATAACATAAGTATGTAGGTAGAATAACGCAATATCCTTTTATCAAAAGTCGTAATACTTTAGAGGGATGGCAATCGAAGTAGATTCCAAATAACAGTCTGTACCACAACAAGGGTCTAATATTAAGAACTTTTCTTTGATTACTTGGAGCCACTCTCATCTTGTCACACTCGGTACTGTCTGCGGTCTGGTTAATAGAAATGGTATGACAAAATAATGTACATTTATTTTATCCTTCGCCTAATGCTACCTACGTAAATTATTCCATATAATTACAGCTTTATGACATGTTCTGTTTCATTGATGCAGTATTTACGTTTTTAATATATACTTTCGTGAATATTATTTTGTTTAATATTTTTGTCTCTATCATGTTTTCTATTTGGATCTTGATTAATTTCAATAAAATAATACTTTGAAATTCTGTAGTCTTTACAAGACTACAGATCATAAAAATTTGTAATACAATTTTCTTGAACAATGTTTTCATCATCCTCATATCAGGCATTGGATCCACTGCTGAAAATAGGCATCACCAAAAAAGGGGGAGTATTACCTTTAACCGCCGCACTGGGCAAGCTGGGTTAGCGCAGAGCGTGCCTTGCCCTGTGAGTTGGAGCTATACTGTTACGGATAGATATACCGCCATCTATCGATCGACAGTGTCTAAGGTACCACAACCTTAGACACCTTTTACAACACCTGGTATAGGGGGAGGTACTATTCTTCTCAGCCGGTACCAAACGGCATTATTGCATTAATAAAGCATATAAGAGTTTATTAAATTCATAAGGAATATTTTTTTAACCTAGGAATATGGAGAGTATAGACTAATAACTCGATCTGGACAGAAAGCTATTCTTAAGAATACGAAATTTTTACGTAGTGCTCTCGACGAACTTGTAAATTAATCTCAAATAAAAGCATTGAAATACTGAAGTTCAAACATGAACGTGAAAAATACTGACTGACATTTCACAAATAAAATGCATTACATTAAGTGATCCCGCCATCAGAAACGCGAATAACATTACAGGCGAGTCGCGTTCATCATTTTAAATTGGTTACGTGATATACAAGAAAAACACACCTCATTAGGCGTTTTATTCTGCCGAGAAAAAAGTCCTCTTCTGCGTCATAAATTAAGATACTTTTTTGTTACATCATATATTTATTTGTTTCTTTTACAATGAATGTAATAAATCTAGAGATCATCCTTAGAGCTTTACACTAGAGGAATTATTATATGTTAGAATATAAAACTTACTTTTGTGTAATGATGACGATGATATTGTGTATTTTGTAAGTGCGACGTGGTGGCCCGCATCTCGGCCATAAAGCAGTGATTACCAGCGGTGAATTTATCAACAATTATATGTAGGTCAAAGTGCTATGATGAGTGCTACGAGTTACCTACGACGACGATGTTAGTGTGCTATGAGCTGGACCGCTGTGCTACGGAACGAATTGTTGGTTTTAGTGATAATTATGGTTCGATTAATGCAAATCAAATTGGTGTTAAGATTTTTTGTTGCTATTACCCGATTACGAAGATACGCATTTCTCTTATTTTAAAACCCAGGAATTTATTTAGTGGAGTTGTGCAATCATGTTGTACACGTTTGTTGCGTTTAATTTTATTTTTTATACTGCACAAGCAATATATACTAAACTGTATTTTCAATTTTAAAACTCTTTAATATTTTTTGGAGAAATAACGTTCGACTTCATATCCATGTTTATATTTAATACAAAAGTTTAATATATCTAAAATAAAATTGCTACAGTGTAGTTTATTTATTTATGAGTTTTAAAAACTAAAAAATATAATATTTGTGATTTAATATTCAAGTATGATGTTTTCCTTTCATTTTTCATCAGGGTACCCTTACGATGTGTAGAGTACAACTTTTATCATCATCATCATCATCATCAAAGCAGATGTAAAACGACCACTGCTGGACATAGGCCTCTTCAAAAAAGGGGAAATTCGCCTTTTATATCGCGCATCGCAAGCGTAGTGGCAATTGCAGAGAGTAGCTTAGCGACGGGAATACTTCTTGCTGCTAATTCACGCCCTATTGCATTTGAGCTACTTTGGATGGATATTAAATCCTTATATCTGTTTCGATACCATAGTCGCCTTATAACTCTTGGTTTAGAGGGACGTACAATTCTACTCTGCCAGTACCACACAGTGGTACATCGGATAAATTAACACAACTCAAATTAATAACAACTTCTATATGGATATATCAAACCGATTTTTTATTGATACTATAAATAATATATATAGTTTTATTTTATTTTATTATTTATTTAAATAATAAAAATTTCACCTAAAACACAGAAATTGACCTGACACTAAGTTAAATCACTTAAAGCATTTGTGTTATGGACATCAGACAAGAGAGGAATCACATATATAACAATTAAATACATATTTAACATCCAGGCACAAAGCCGTCATAAATAATATCATTAGTATTTAAATATTAATCACCTTTTCACACAAGATACGTTCACTACCAACTCCGTCATCGTGCCTGTCAATTTTAAAATTAAGCTGCAATAAGCATCTTTAATACACGTAGACTATTTTAGGCTGGGCTTAATTCTGATATGATTGATAAATATTATGGTCTATTAGGGTATTATGTATATAAAGATAATTATGAATTTCGTTCCTATTATTTAAATATATTAGTTTATATTTCATGCTATATAATTGTGCTATTTTACATGCAAATAAACACACAAAGGAAGGAACGATATACAATTAAACCTTTTTTCATGAAAAAAAGTTTTTATTTATTAAGTAAAGCCTAATGGGACTGTTCTTTATAATTATGTCTGATTAACATTTTACTTTACTTTTAAAAATTTGAAACAATGTATTGTTAGAGATGTTAATTAAATATTTTGTGAAATAACATATTATAATGTTTCTTTAAATTTTGGCTATAAAAGTGTGACTAGACACACTTGGTTTTTTTTTATTACTGTATACATCAATCAAGTATTGTTTGTCATAAAATATTGTTGCCTTTATTTAAAACTGGGTATTTAAACAAGTAAAATATAAACTAGCTGACTGATCTAATCATTGCTCTTAAGTTTTAATGCATAGAATGTTATTGTGGAATGTCCTTTTAATCTGTTCCTGATCAATGTGAACTGCACTGTTCCAGACATTATGTTCTCTTAGCAGTACGTAAAGACTTTGTAAACTGCAATGACACAAAGTCCCATGCGGCTTTTAGTCAAAAAGAATAACAAATTTATAAAATACTATACTAATCTAATCTGACTCGAAAATGAAAGCATTTCGCCTTCTAAGCAATAAAGAAAACGTGTTCGAGATTTTGTTTTTAGATGAAACAGCATCCAGTCTGAATCGTAAGTAGTAAATCTAATAAAAAGTTCATAAAACGACTGTAATATTTGAAGAAATAGCGTTACGTGATTCTCAAACAAAAAATCCCTCTCATAAGTCTGGAGCGCAATTTAATATTTAAAAAATACAGTTTTTGTATCTGAATCATGCACGCCATTCCCGCGAAATCAACTGGCACTTGACAATATAAATGTTGGTTATGTTTTTTGGATTGTATTGCGGCAATAAATATTTTATATCCAATGCATGTTTTCCATAGCAATAAAAAGACGATTTCTCTTATTTATATTGTGTTCTTATTTTATTTTTACTTCGTATTAAGTTGAACTGAGAATGATATTTCTTTTTTGACAATTTTTTCAAACGCAGATTACGTTAGCCTTCGGTGTTTTGTATTAATAAAGAAATAATTACGATTATTTGTCAATGAGGATTATGCAGTAAACGTATGTTTTTGTGTACTTAAATATTTAAACATAATAGAGTAAAATTATTATCACGGATATGAATATAGACTGGATTAATAATAATACAATTTTCTATACGTGCTTAAAACGTGTGTTACGGATATCAGACAATAGAAGAATTCACAAATGGAATACTTAAATACATATAAATAACACCCAAACACATTACAAAATCAAATATTGATGATTTAAATATTTGTCTCAGGTGGAGATCGAACACTCGACCTTTCGCACGCGAGATAGGTTTACTACCATCTGCGCCATCGAGCACGTATTATATTTTTTTTCAATTGCATTTGCATTCAAGTAAGCATTGCATTAAAATATTATTAAAGTTTAATAGCACGTGTTATCTGTAGAAAAGCAACCATTATTGTTCCGAAGAAATTTAAGAATGTTAAAGGCAATCGCATGTCTATTTTGATACTTCGGAATATTGAACATTTGATTTCTTGACTTTTAATGAAATTCGATAGATTTCTTAACTCGGTTTTATCTGTTTCACCTGAAAATTAAAAATATTGTATTATATGCTATGTAATACAGAATACAAAGGTACCTTAATATTATACACAAATAAAAGGCTATCAGGTATACACAGTAGCATCATACAATAAACATTGCAGTGCTGATACCCTAGTAATGCACTTCATATAAATGTAAAGACATTTTTTTATTCTTTGACAACATTTTTATTTTTATTTTATTGGAATTATACCTTAATTTTTTAATGTATAATATCCCTACTAATATTATAAATGCGAAAGTGACTCTGTCTGTCTGTCTGTCTGTTACGCTTTCCCGCTTAAACCTCTAAACCGATTTTGATGAAATTTAGCACAGATAAATCTTTAGACCCTGAGAAAGGACATAGGCTATTTTTTAATTAAAAAAAAAGGGTTGTGAAGGGTGGAAAGGGGTATGAAAAGTTGTATGGAAGTATCTCTATTTTTAAAGCTAGCAACTTATTTTTCAAACCCCTGATTCGATGTAAATAAACATGACATTCAAAGTTTATATAAGTTGAGGTAAAGAGGTATGATACCCAAAAAAATAACTATTCCACGCAGACGATGTCACGGGCACAGCTAATATTTAATATATTGGAGTAGTTTTTCATATGGAAATGCAAAATTTATTTATTTTCAAATATTATTATTGTATACCTTTGAAGTTGTTTTATTTACTCCTGAAAAAAGATCTGTTATAACTCCCTGAAGTCGACAATATACCATATTAATGAAATAAATTATACATCCCTGGTCTATCTCACCATGGTCACATCACCAAGTTAGTAATTTTTTTTCAGAGGATCCTAATACTGGGCTACTCTGTCAATTCTAGTGCCATCGGAGGTATAGGTAAGTTCATTCAATAAGGTAAGGTAAGGTTGGTGAAATAGGAGATAGGACTGACGGTGATCACTCGAGTATGCCTCTAAGGCTTGAGTGGTCGTCGTTGGAGACTCTGCAAACGAAGAGGACAGGGTGGGCCTGGTCGCTCTAGTGCGGACTTCATGCGCTCGGAGGTGTGCGGTGTACTAAATTAAAAACAAAATGTGTGTATTGTTTGTGATTAAAGAGTATGTAGTATGTTTGATAACGTTTGTTGGCTGTGGTGATGCTATCACGTCTGTCTGTCGTAAATGTCTTATTACAGATAATAATAGTAAATTTTTATCTTTTACTTTGTACTTACAGGAGCTTAAGATTATTTGTTCTGTCATGAATTTCACGGTGCGATCTATATCGTTACTAGCTAATTCTACCAGAATTATTGGAATTATTGAATAGAAGCACGAAGAACACGACATAACATAAAAGATTCCAAGCTGAAACAATGAATAAACAAACTTGAGCTTGTACATTTTTTAATAAACTGGTATCAAAAATGATAGTGAATACCATTGCGTGAAAGGTACCACTCTCAAATCGCTCAATAAAGATATCAAATAAAAGGATTTTTTTTTATAATGAATATAAATCAAGAGGTGCTGGTATGTACAACATGTAACATATGTTTTACAACCTTGAAATCAACGGCATATGTTTAAAACATTTATATATAACTCATATAAAATTCTCTATGATTACGTGTACGCGTTTTAAACCGTGATGATAATGTTAAGCAAGTTTTTCCTTACCGCTTGTATATTATCAAATATTAAATCATAGATTTTCCAAAAAAAAGTAGAAAAATTTAGTACCCAGTCCATAAAAATCTGAAAGAAAATCAAATTTTTATTATATAATTCTAATGTACACTTTTATTCAAATGCAGACCATGATTAAATTGTTATCAAACATATGCAGAAATAAAATTACATATTTATAAAATGCATAATTCGTATAAAGCATATCTAACATGAAATTAGAAGTAATATAGGTAAGCGCCAGAGATTTTGTACAATCCCTCTGCATTGTATTTCATTCTAAATTGCGTCAAAATAAATTAAATCATTGCGTAAATTACGTATATTGTCATTAGAATTTGGTAAATCTTCAAATGATAACATGTTTATGTCTCTTAAAATACTTACTACATATTTTATGTAATCTTCCGTCCTTCTCAATTTACCAACTATCAAACCATATGCTAAAATATATTTTTTGCTAAAAAACTTTCGAGTTGCCTTCGCAAAATAAATCGTCCTCAAATTTTTGCCAAACATTTTTACCCTAATCAACAGGAGCGCATAAATCATTATTTCTGATATTTGGCCAATTTCTACGCAGATTTTGTTAAATATGTGTATTAGTCCGACGAGAAAACTAAAATAGTCATGTGGAGTATTTCTCCTATGAATCAACGTATAAAATATGATATTGCTTAGGAATATGTATGCCAGAGTGAAACGTAAGAATATAACCAATTTTCTATGTAATAAATGAGAGCCATTAAAAGAATCTATAAGTCTGTTATACTTATAAAAATCTAATATGTACAAATCCTTGGAAACCAAAGAGCAAAGAAATGATAAATTATATTCAAAAATAGACATGACGATAAAAAACCACTTCGAGTATCCATAACGCGTTATCACCTCATAAATGAAAATAATGGCCAAAAAACAGGAATACGATTTTGCGATGAGGCAAACGATTCTCGAGCTATGGCACTCATGGTAAAATCCATGAGCGAGTCTGATAATTAATATCGATTTTATGTCGATCACTTCTTTTTCATTTGCTGGATGAACTTTATTCATATTGAAGCAGTCATAACTCTGTAGAAATAACTTTTGTTTATATACTAGTTCACAGTTTGTACAGCTTCAAATGCATTTGACAAATAGCAAGGGACCTTTAAAAAGGTCTATGTCAGCGCTTATCTAGGCTTTGAAGCGCAATTAATAACAATATCGCTTTTTTAATGTGTTTAATAATATCACAGCATTGGAACCAATTATAGTGCTTAAAGGATAGGTGCTTTAGATACGTCCAGAACTGACTGTTACACGCTTCGGTTGCGGAATAAAGGTCTTATCATCATTTTGATTAAAAATAATATTGACGGTGTGCGTCATCGTTTTAAGTGATGGATTTCATTTTTTATGAAAATGAGAGAGTGTTGTTGTAGTGAGCGATAAAATCAAACCAAAAGAAAATGATTACTATAAGCGGTTATTGACGATTCGTACGAGTATGGGACACAAACCAAATATGGTGATATAACAGCAATGCCGTGTGGTTCTTTACTAATGTCAAAGTCGATAAACAAGCAAACAACGTGCGTAAGAGTAAGCTTCACAACTGCCTATTGACTTATTACAAGAATATCACAAGCGCGTTGTCAACCTTTGTGGCTTGAATAATGTCACATTACCTAGTAATTTAATTGCCTCTCAAACTGAAATACAGCAATGTTACTACTGCTGTTTGGCAATAGAAATAGGTGAGATGTAGATACCAATAACTGATATTTGTATGAAGTCTACCTTTAATAAAAGTGAAGGCAGAGCAAAAGGTAAGAAAGACTGGATACCAGAAACATTTTACTTTATAGCTCAAACGTCTTTTTTGTAACCTAGAATGTTTATTGCGTATTATCTTTTTGGTGCTCAGTTTTTGAACACCATGAATTGTGAACATGTAAAACAGACACAAACCGAGCCCTTTTGTTTATAGAGTCTGACCTCCACAAATATTCCGCTTTCAGTTTTTTTTCTGTTTATTGACGTGGAAACGGGTCCAAGAGACCTTCGGCTCAATTCAAAGGATAATCAAATAGTTTACGGTCGGAAAACGTTTAACCCACCGACACCGTTACAATCCTTTACGTTGACGCTAGATCTATATTTTTAAATTGTTTGTATCTTCTATATCAAATGTTTATCAATAACGAAACAATTTTTCCATTATGTATTCCACATTATTACATTAAATAGCTTAAATGAAACAGGGAGGAGATGGGCAGCAACATTTTCGTCATGAAGCCACTTTTCAATTACTATGGCTGCCCAGTGCGGCAGTTATGTGAATATTCTCCCTTTTTTGGGGGAGCTTATGTCCAACATTGAACGTTTTACGATGGTTTTGATAAATGGAACATTAAGGAAAGTTTAAAAAAAATTGTGGACGCTTCATATGAAATCATACAAACACATTTTCCTTTATAATATCAATGTAATGAAATGTCATTGTACGAGTATTATTTTAAATTTATTAAACTTTGAATGGAAATTGATAAGGGGCGCATTGGAGAGCATCACGTGATTCAATGGCAGATTGACATATTATTTTTTTACATTTTTAAAACGTATAATAAATGATATAATCGAAGAGGTGGTTTAAGGAAACTATAATAGTCATTTATTTGTATTTTGTAACATAAATATGTGATCAAATGTAACTAAGTATTTTTAGAGCAACTAATTTGTAGTTTATTGAAGTTTTCTCGATAACATATATTCTACATTGTATTAAGTACCGTGATACCTTATGTTACTTAATAGGACTTGAGGCATAAACTATTGATTTTATTTTTTTATTTCATTCATACATTATGATTCCAAAGATACACATTTAAAAACCGCAGTATTTTTTATTTATTTGTTTATTTAACTTTATTGCACAAAATGTACAAATGGCGGACTTAATGCCAGATGGCATTAATTAATTATCTCAAAGTCAACCATTACACGAAACAGAAAAAATATATATAGTGGTGCAGACAATATATATACAAAATAGATAAACGTGACATACATATTTGTCTAAATAAACGCAATAAATGCATATGATATAATATATATAAAAAATAACGTACATCAGAAATAGGGTTATAAAGTTAGAGAAGCAGCATCAGTAAATAAAGTACGAAAACAGCGTTTCAGGATGAATTTGATTGGAGATTGCTTAATATTCAACGAAAGCTCATTTCAGAGTTGTATAGCTGTCATTGTTAAAGAGTTAGTCAAAAAAATAGAGTGATGAAAAGGAGCTAAGGGCGAGAGAATGTTAGAAGAACGAAGAAGGAACGAAGTATTCGTTGTTTTACGTTTCGATACATAATTTATTTCAATTACTTCATTAGTAAATATTTAAAAACGTAATTTTTGCCATCGTTTTGTTATGAAATCTTGTTCTCAAAATTGCCATTTGTACGCATAATGTATGTATACTATGCATACAAATGTGTATGTACCTACGCAGTCCATAAAATACCTCATTTCTTAAAAACACTTCCAATAAATACACTTTTATTTTAGTACATATAAAAAAATAATTTGTATTTAATGTTAATTTTATTATTTGTTTCAGTTTTATTTATTTAATTCTATAATACTATTTTTACATTAGGAGTTACACCATATTCTAGAGAAAGAAAAACTATTATGAACATTCAGAAGACAAAATCTGCCATATATTTCTTTTTCTTGATATCATTACGAACTATTGCGTTAAAGATTATGTCAACGATAAAACTGCTTGGGATTGAACTGCTTTAACCACTAGCTTTAAGACAATGGTATGCATGCGCCAACGCCGGTAGAGATTTCATTAGCGCCAACTTCTACATTGGTGGTGTTAGTAGAACATTTATCACCACCAATTTATATAACAGCTTTATTCCTGGTGGGTTGCGTAATGAACCTGCAGTAAACTTAGCTTTAAGACTCGTCTGGTGCCGGCAGACCTAATAAAATTATCTGTATTAGATCTCTTGGGTCATAAGGGTCCTCTGTATTATATATAATGCAGAGGACCCTTATATGCTTAAAATAACTTACTTATTGGAAAGATTAATGTTATTATAATTAATATTTTATTGACAATTTAAAACTTCTTGAAATGAGTATACTTAAATAAAGTATATTTGACTTCGACTTTGACATTCCTATTTTATATTTACTATGAGTTGCCGCCTTCACGTGTCGACGCCAACCTAAATATATTTTTTTTGTTATTTTTTTTAAATAAAGAGAGCTAAATAAAAACCATCGTGTAGTTGATGTTTAATAAAAATAAAATTTTATTTATTTTTCCCTAAGTCTGATCAGATCTGAGAGTAATCTAAAATCAATTACAGGGTCTAAGTAGCAAAATATACTCCTTATTAGCCGTGAGGTACCGGCAAAGTAGAAGAGTACCTTCCTCTATCGTAAGATGTGCCTTAGTACCAGAACCGTCAGAAGGCGGTATATCCATCTGAAACATTGTAGCTCAAATGCACACGGTGGGGATGAGCAGCAGCATCCCTGTCGGGAAAGCTGCGCTCTGAAATTACCAACACACTTGCCCAGCGCAGCAATTATGGGTAAATTCCTCCTTTCTTGGGTAAACCTATGTCCAGCAATGGACTTCTTAAAGACTGTAATGATGAAAAATAGAATGATCAGTTTCTGCTACCTACATACCCACCTTTATTTGATGGAACGAAAGCTACCATAGGTAATAATATTACTGACGAAGAGAAATGTTTCAAAAGGGATCAGTAACAAAGATCAAACTAGTAATCCACTCTGATCAGCATTCCGATCGGAAATTGGTGGTATAAAGGAAATACTGAAATACCATTTGTTGCGTTGCCAAATTGCAAACGCATTGTTCACTTTTGATGCTGTAATATAAACGAATTTGAGGTTCAGACAGAAATAGTGATAGGAAATGGCTGTATTGTAGCGGATATTCCGGATCGGGTAATTGACGATGAGTTTCTAATTTTGTGACGTTCTGTTAGTTGTATTGAGAATTTCATTCCGTACTCAAACCACATCTCTTGATATTGTGTTTTTTTATGTAGACAACCAAATGGGTGGGTAATCCACTGATGGATATAGGCAAGCAAAATTCAGGAAATTAGCCCAAATATTCGGCGCTAGAAGAGTGTATTGGCAATCGCATGGCACAGCTTTCGCGACCGAGATGCTGCTGCCCATATCAGCCCTGTGCATATGAGATACATTGTTTCGGATGTATATACCGCTATCTGTCGCTTCTGGTATCTAAGTCGCCTCTCGATGATTCCTGATATAGGGGGAGGTAATGTTTTACTCTACCGGTACTTTAACTTGTAAATTGTATTCAAGCACAATTTCCACATTTAAGTCAAACTGAAGCGCAGCATACAAACATTATTCATGTTTTTACTCCCAGCATCAATATAGTAAACTAAACTTAATAGCAGTTATTACCATCTTTACCAGCAGTCGAAGCAATTTGCACTCCGATAGCCACCGATATTTTGGCAGCAGGTTTATTTGAGTCTCTATGCTCGTTATAATTATTTCTCTAAGACATCATGCTATTGTCGTTTGCTCTGAGGTATTGTTAGAATAGAATAAAACCTTTGTGTGAGGTACCGGTACAGCAAAATAATACCTTCCTCCGCACCAGGGGTCGAGAGAGGTGACTATGATACCAGAACCGACAGATGACGGTGTATCCATCCGAAACAGTGCAGTTTAAGTGCACAGGGCAAGGATGGGCAGCAGCATCTTTGTCGCAAAAGCGGCTCTCTGCGATTGCTAACATGCTTGCTCAGCACTGCAATTATGGGCCAAAATCCTCCTTTCTTGGAGAGGCTTATGTTTAGCAGTAGACTTTCAGTGGCTGGTATGATGGTGATGATAATGAAACCCCCACCTGTACCAAGTGTAGTAAAAAGTGACTCAGGCACCGCTAAAAATAGCAATCATTGTATCCGGAACTGCAACATGAATAGGCATCTTCGTGTAGAAATCCTATCATGCCTACTCAAAATTTGTCATAGTGACAAAAAAAAACAATTCAACCAAGCTTGTCATCTAATATAATCTTATTTAAGAACTTAGGAAGGCTTGTACCGGATAAATGGACGTAATATGGCTGATATGGCTGATATGGCGATAGTTAGTACGAATCAAGCGTATTTCCAATCTTTTAAAGTCTTACACGCCAACAGAAAAACCAACATAACCAATTTACTCTTAGAACATGTATGCCTAAATATATTTCACTAACTTATATTAACTATAGCAGTGGCTCATGAACTTTAGCTACTAATTCCACTCATGCACGTAGAATGCAACTTAAACTCTAGTCGCTCCAGTATTAACATCTTTATTAGCCGGAGTCAGTGCAATTTGTCCGCCAGCAGCCGCTCATATTTTACCGGCGGCTTTATTTGGGCACTGGCCATTAGCATAATACGCGTTATTGTTGCCGGTATCGTACATGGTTGGTTTTGTGATTTCAACTTCGTGCCATAGTTAAATATGAAATCCGGGAAACGCCATTCAGTTGAATTGTAATATCTTAACTTATTCAGCATGTTTATTAATTGTTTTTAAGTATAGCTTGTTGCTTTTATCAGAGATAACTTGTATAATTTTTATAATTATATTCTAAGTATAGAATAGATTTGAAGTGTAATAAAATTAAATAATATATTTTCATAAAGTTATATATACTACTACAACACTGATTATGAATGCCAGCCACTGTTTCTATGTATGTAAATAATGCAGCCGATCCGTTATTACCATCTTAATGAGCCGGAGTTGGAACAAATTTGCCCGCCGGTGGCCGCTCATATTTCGCCGGCGGCTTTATTTGGGCATCGGTCGTTAGCATAATGCGCGTTATTGTTGCCGGTATCACACATGTTCGCTTTCGTGATTCAATGTTAAATACTGAGTTCAAGAATTTTATACAGTAGTACTAATTTTAATAAGAAACAGCAAACAAATAGGAATCTACATGGTTTTTCATAAAACATTACACCATTATCAAAAGAATAATAAAATAAAAGTTTTGAATGTTCTTAGAATTGTGTTTTAAATTCTTATGTCTAAGAAATGATATTTTAGCAAATGGCACACAAACAGTCACTCAGTCGTATCTCCTAAGCCGTTATTTATTTACGTTACCCACAAATTACGTCACGCACCGTTTTGCTTATTGTTAGGAACAGATAATGAGTCGCAGGAAATTTTTGTTATAGTTAAGCGCTTCATAAAAAGTATTTTTAATTAAAATATAAATTAAATTGGAAAGAATGTTTTTGCATAAAACATCTTTGAACAAACTGCTAAGTAGTAAATATACTTTTTTTAAACTTGCAATTTGCTTCTAAACTGTTTACAGTGTCAATTTTGCTAGTACTCCTTTGTTAACTATATTTTAAAGTTAATTGAGGGCAGCTATGTACCACCTTCATTTTTTTATTACAAATACCAAGTTGTCTAAAATATTCAGTTATTATACTTCCAAATAGGGTACATATTCATGAATGTAAACATTAAAAATATTTATTTGGTAGTTCTAAATTAGGTTCTCAGGTAGGAAAATAGATAAATTTATCATCATTAGAACGTCAGACATAAGACGTCAAACCCTATAACCCTGTATAAACCCTTTCCCAGAAGTTTTCAATAGGACCAGTTGTGAAGCTTAAAAATATGATAAGATATACGATTCTAATCCATTTGTCAGACTACTTAAGAAATGGTCATTTAAGACTCCTACGACTCCCTTGTCCGTCGGTTCATCTTGCTATCTGCCCTGCCCATTGTCATTTCAACATGAAAATTATAGCGGGTTGTCAGTATATTAGTTATTTTTCGAAAACAATTTAATTTTACGTATATTATAAATAAATGTATTCTGATTTTCACTACAAACAAATATAGCCCATAGAAATAATATTTCAAATTTACAACAATAGTTAAAAAAATCATAATAATAACAATTTCATTACCGCGATCACTTAACAAAACTATGCAGATATATTTTTTTTAATTTGTAAAATTTTAAAAGCCGACTGAGATCGCAAATCCGACTTAGTGATATATCTATTAAGAACTGCCTAGTTTAACTGCAAAAAGACAATACCTTTGCGATGATACGCTCTTTGATCACGACCAAGCCTGCTCAAAGTACTAATTATAGATAAATTTTCCCCATTTTCTTAAGACTGCTATGATGGTGATGAAATTGGACTGAAAGTTTACTGTCACTTAAATATTAAATTAAATAAAGGGCCGCGTGGTACTGGCAGAGTGGAACAGTACCTATCCCTGTATCAGATTTTCTAAGAGGCAACTGAGGTACCACAACCAATAGATGACGGCGTAATGTAACTCAAATGTAGATAGGAATGGGCAGCAGCACTTCCGTTGCGAAGCTATTCTCTGGGAGTGCCATCACGTTTGTCCAGCGCAGTAATTATGGGCAAATTCCCCGGTTTTGGGGAGACATATGTTCAACAGTGTTCGTTTATAACTACTGTCTAGATGATGAAACATTAAATAATGTGCATTAAATATAAAAACGAAGAAGAATAAAACTATTATTTTAATATCACCTGGCTATGGCGTAACCAGTAGTAAGTTCTTAGCTGAAAGTACAAAGCTAGTAGAGCTCAACTGGCATTGTGATCTTTATTAGCGGGAGTCGGTGCAATTTGTTCGCCGGTCGGTCATATTTTCCCGGCGGCTTTATTTGGGCAACGGTCATTAGCATAATGCGCGTGTCCGTTTCCATTACGCTACATGAATGCATCGAGATTTTGAAGCTATACAAGCTAGGTGGCTTTCCTACAATGCAAACTATAGAATATTCACGTTGCTTCTGGATATAATAAATTTTTGTCTGCAACACAATTTTATGAAATTGTGCGGTAATAAACGATACCAAAGAGTAAAGAAAAAAACATGAATGGCTCTTTTCAAAACTCAAATATACTAGCTATATAAAATTGAATTTGGAATTATACACCAAAGAGGAGAAATTTTAGATCAAAGTTAAATGACTTAAAAAACGCTTAATGCATATGTGAGAACCTAATATAACAGCTACGCAGGGTGGCTGCTCAACCCCGCTTAGTGGCTTGAGGTGGATTATTTCAGCTGAACATACCGCTACAGGTCAGATCCGGTACTTCAGTATTATCTTAGGACACCTGATAGAAGGCTTTTCTTATAGAAGGATTAAAATACATGCGCTACTTTAAAAAAAACGGCTATTTAAAATTTTTGTTTGGCTACGCTTTAATTAAATTATAAGTTATCTGATTGCGGTAGTGTGATCAGTGGTAATGATATAGTTTCTTTTTTTAACTTTATTATTCAATTATTTCAATGGTTGTAGGTTGTTTTATAAAAGTCCACTTATAGAATTTTGTTTCACATGCATATTTTTTTTATTATAATTGCATACAATAATCGATTCCCTGAATACTTTATTAAAATGAAGCTTTTATTATTGGTAATTCAATAGCAATTTAAATATTGTTTACATGATATAAGTCTATAATTTAATATATATAACTAATTAACCAAATATTTAACTTAGATACCAACTTGTTTGTAATAGCGATTCGTTTTGTGGTGCACTCAGTGTTTAAACTTAACCTAACCTAATAATTTTCGTGAGGTTCAGCGGAGTAGAATAGTACCTCCGAGTGCACAAGGTGTCGTAAGAGGCGATTAAGTTAGCGTGTCGATTATGAGCAAAAAACCTCCTTTCTTGGAGAGGCCTATGCCTAGCACTGGACTTTTAATGACTAGTATGATAATGAACCTAATAAAATCTACTTTCGACGGCTTCTAAACACTTTATAAATTACATCGACGTTGCGAATACATTTTGGCAATTGTTTTCGGCAATATGTGACTAATATAATTACTGCTTCTAATTTAATAAAATTTGCATATTCCAATTTTCAATCATAAAGGAGTTTTAATAAGGTAAGGTTTAAGATGTGTTTTAAAATGTGCCAGTGTTTTAACGTTAACCTTTTTCGTGCAAATGCTACAGAATCTCAGCAGGTGGAACTTTCCAATCATCTTCTCTATTAAAACTGGGGTGTGTTCATATTTCAATAGCCTTATGTAATGGTTAGGTTTATTAAGTGATTGCTCTCAGACTAAATTTATTGGATTTTTTATAAATACAACCATTCCGTGAGATATGAGAAACCACAATTATTTGCAAAGAAAATATGCTTTTGTTTATCAAGGATGCCTTACCTTTATATTTAGCAGCTATTCTATTCTAAATGGGTTTGTAGTTCATACTCAAACCATTATTTTTTAAGGACAATTCTACCATTTAACTGTGTTACATTTTTAAAAATGTGTATTAAAAAATTGTTGTAGTCGTTGAATCAATGATATTAGAAAAAAAATGCAAGAATAAGTATTGTATATATAGCATTTTCAGCAAAACGAAATTCTTGAATATTTGAAAGAATCTTGAAAGAATTTTTATATAAACACATCAGGTGACAAATATGGACGTAAACAGAACAGAAATGGTAAAGTAGAATACCTCTCTCATAATAGTAAAGTAGAATACCTCTCTCATAATAGTAAAGTAGTACCTCTTTCAGTACCAGGTGTCGAAAGAAACACAGACTAGTAAATCTCTCAAAACTGAAACCGACATATGACGATATATCCATCCAAAATAGCGTAGTTAAAATGCTACATGCATGGTTGAGGAGGGCACCAGCATCCTCGTCGTAAAGTTGCGCTCTGCAATTACCACCAAGCCTGCCCAGCGCGGAAAAAAACCCCGTATCTTGTAAAGGCCTATATCCAACAGTGGTTTTTAAATGGCTGATCTACTGTGATAACTTTTCGTGTACGTGCGCTAACATTTTACCAATAACATACTTTCTATACAACACTTTAGCTATAACCAATAAAAGAGTAAATAATAATCCCGTGGAACTTTTGTAATATCAACCGTAAGGATTAATACACATCCCAGTTTCATAAGTCAAAGTGGAGCTGAAACTTTTATATGCCCCGACGGTAATGGCTTAGTTCTTTCATCCTGATTTCAAGGATATCGAATATAGATATTTCTACTAGATTTATAAAGATAAATTGGCCAATTTCAGGTCTCCTTGCACTCAATTTTGTTAGTGCTTACTTGGTTTTAGGGAGTTTTTTATAAGTGCTGACGTGATATATGAAGGTGTTAGAATTTAATAGGTATTAAAGGTATCTTGAGGGATTTAGGTTCGTGTTTAGAGCGATGACCTTATAACAAATAAAATGATTTTATATTAAAATAGGTACTGCCAGTAAGATTGTAAAATTACTGCACGTCAAAAATGTAGGTATAAGTTGTCATTTAAGCATTACTAACGTATTTATCATCATTATATCAGCCACCGAAAGACCACTGTTGGACTTTTGGAAGCTACACTTTTAAGGATGGATCAAAAAGCTTTTTGTCTAGTCACTGATTTTACCAGTGACAATTTTATGTCAACAGTGAGTGAATTTTCGGAATCGGTATTATGTAACTGCATCCAGATCTAGATAAAACTTTAGTTTTGAATTATGAGAGTATATTCGACAAATTTGGTCACGGTTAAAATTAATTCAAATAATAAATATAAGCCATTGCACTTCAATACTTTCCTAGTCTGTACAAAAATATGATATAACACTACAAATAATTCCAAAAATATATGCATAATACTTGTGAGGTGTAAATATTTTGATTTATTAGCTTTACTAAGACATCTTTTTGTTTCGCTGTTTTTAAGTAGAACAAATATAACCTTTAATAATGAAACGTACTTGAGTAGAAATGTTCAATATATGTGTGTATTAAGTGATCTGAAATATAATGAACTTTCAATTTATGAAGTATTAAAGAAATGTTAAGGGAGGACTATATATGAAATTGAAATAAACAAAACACCAAAAAATCAAGCAATTATTGATATTATCACTACGAAAATTGAAAAAAGTATTACTACTGATATTAACATATGTACGAGTCCAACAAATACTTAAAGCATGACACAAATACCAACAAATTGTTTAGTTCCTCGCTTCAAGTAAAGATTTATTTGACATTTCAGCTAGTAAGTGTTTAAATTTCACTAAATATACCTTACTTTATGAAAATTACCATTACAAGATTCTTTTAAATTTACTCATTAATCAAAGTTCTGCAAGAATAAATGTAATAGGAAACACAGATTTCTATGATGATAATAACAAATAAAAGACGTCTAAAAGAGAAACTCAAGAAAGAAATAAAAAAAACGAACTAAACAAAGTCTGCTGGTTTAAACAACTTCTCCTTATTTTCTGCCGGAGATACATCAAGCAAAATCCAAGAAAGACCGATACGTGGTATTAGACTGGGTAACTGCTGTTTCGGTTATTGCATAAAATACTAACATGCCTGTTGTTGAAAATAACAAACTGAGAAAAGAAAGAAAGAAAACTTGACAACACTTCATTGAAAAACAGAAAGTTATTCCGGCGTAGTTCTCATGAAGAAATCAAATCCCTCATTTCTCGAGGAAGGGACAACAAACTAGCTTTCTTGCGTTTACGTTGTCATAGTAAATAAATAGGGGCGTCATTCAAAACTGTCACTAAAAGTTTTTGACTGGAGTAAAATACATCATAATTAATTAAATTATTTTTTTATATGTTTATAATATTTGGTTTTCTTAAGCAAAACACTGAACCGAATGACAATATACACTTTCTGGATTAGTTTCTATCACTACGTGACACATTTTCATTGCTATTCTAAAGGCTAAATAAGAACTTTATTTTTCTTTATAATAGAGTGAATTCCTAAACCTTTGTCGCCTTTTCGAATACTACTCACGTATTATAATAGAAATGTAAATTAAATATATTTTTTTTAAATATTGCAATACTACTCAGGTTTACCCGATTAAGAACCTTTGGTAGAAAAGATTTTGCAGTAATATTTATTGTGACCTCGATGAATTTTCAATATTTGCAAAACAAATTCCCAAAAACTGAAGGTTTTAATAATCGTACAGGATATAACACCAACATGTTTATAATATGCTGGATAAACCTTTTTATATATAAATCAATATATATATATATATATAAAATTGATTTTGTACCTTTTCATATTGTTTATTATTGAAAATGATAGTCCCTTGAAATAACATTACACTAACGCATACCGTTTCACCTTATACTCAACGTAGCATTTTATCCAGGTTGATCAACGTATAAATAATGATAACACTGACAGCTCAAAAAAATTCACATTACAAAGTGCCTTTATATTTTTAATAAAACAGTCACGTTCCCACCCAATGAACACGATACTCAGAAATGAGGGACACGAATTACAAAGATAATTATGTAAATTGAAGCTAAATATTTTTGGAACAGTGAATGAATGAAAAAATTACCACGGAAAAACTTTGCGGCAGATTTTTTCTTTATTTAATTTAATATGGAAGCTATCATTTATTTCTATTTGTACACAAATGTATAAATGTATTTTTAGAAGGGTTTATAATGGGGCAATTTAAATTATATTTATTCGAATATCAAATGAATAATTTTATCAGATTATGATTATGGCAACAACTTTTAAAAAATATTGGTACTATCTAAAAATATAGTACGCTTAAGTTGATCATAGGTCAAAGTTTTTATGAATTTATTTAGAAATGGATTGAATAAAATATCACAAATAGAGAAGTTATTGGTATTTTTGGTTTTTTCCTTTATTTTTGCTGACTATTCGATATACTGCTTAATGTAGACAATACGGTGACATAAATGATAAATGTTAATTTAAAATTAAAACACTCACAGACTTGTAGATGTAGTGATCCTATAAGAGTTCCGTTTGTCCTTCCACTACTATCAAATCATTTTAATGACTGAGTAGTATGTACCAAAAATCTTTGCATTTCAGTATTTCACGACATACTATAAAAAGAGCTTTTCGCTGTCTATCTGTCCGAATTTATACTTATTTATTTTAAACTATGTGACGTATGTCGATGTTGTTTATTTATTAGATAGAATAAAAGTTTCTGATGTCGTGAAAAAACATATTGCAAACGCCAGTTAACCTCTACGATAGTCTGCGGTGGTATATTTCCATCTCTTAGGGATAACCCGCTATAACCATTTTTTATCCTTATTGCACCCGCACGAAGTTGAAGTGGGTCGCTAGTTTCATATTAGCCATTGGAAGTCAACTGCTGGATATAGGCCTCCACAAGAAAGAGAGAATTTTACCCATAATTGCTAGTGAGCGCGCTGGGCAAGTGAGTTGGTCGTCTCAGAGCGCAGTTTTTGCGACGGGGATACTGCTGCCCATCCCGCCCTGGGCATTTGAGCAGCACTGTTCTCAATAGATATACCGCTATCGGTCGGTTCTGGTACCTTAGTTGCCTCTTACGACACCTGGTGCAGGAAAAGGTACTATTCTACTCTGCCGGAACCTCACGGCTTTAGACTATAATTTTAAGATCAACAAGAAATTATTACATGATTGTGGCATAGCTAGTTCTCTCTTATGTTAGTTTAATTTTCAACTCAATAAACGTAGTAAGCTTTTGTTTGTTTAGAATGAACTCCGGGTTTAGTCACAGTTGTGTTAACAATCTTCAAGTAATACAATCACGTAAATGCCTATAACTATAGACTAACAATAGACTAAAAATATAGCAGCTGACATTCCGCTTAATTATAACTATCTTGATACAAACAATTACACTATTTAAGCACTATCTTGTGGGACCTGGAATAATATGTGTACAACTAAAATATCGTAACTGGTATCAAAGTAGCATTTTCTGATCACATAATACTAGCCAAGGCGTGAACGTTAATCAAGCTGTTGAAGCTAGCGTGCAAGCGTTTCAAGAATACCAAAACGTTTCTATCCTACTATTCTTGTACAATTCTAAGATTTGTAGTCATGAACTAAAGTTCATATCTGACGCCATACTCATACATCTTCTCAAGATTTGAAGAAACTTTTAGAAGTGAGGAATATTAACGGCTATATGATTTATTTTTTGTTGTGTGTTACTGATATAATCTGTTATACATAGATTTATTAATTTGTTAATACTTTTTTTTAAACATTAATAATTTTTCTCGTGCCTAATAAAAGATATCATTTTATTTAAAAACACTGTCTGTGGGCGTTTTTTGACTACATATTCACTTTCCGCTATATGTTTGTGTATATGTATATAAATATATAAAGTGATTCAAACAGGTATAAAATACACAGGTATAAAATAGTACAGATACAACGATAATGCTCAAGTTTTCTAATGTGATGTCAAAAACTAACACAAGTTTTTGCGCTTAAACAATAAAAATATAACTAACAACTATTCAAATCACTACCTAAGTAAACAGTAGATCAAAGTTCAAATCAATCAAGTCCATGAAAACTAGTTCAATTTTCGAGGGATCAGAAAATGTTCCAATGTCTGCAAAGATTTTAAATTACAGGGACCCAAACAAGATAATACCTTTTACATCTTATAACATGAATAAATCTTAAATAAGAATATATTTAAACAAGGAATTGAAGTTGGTTTATTTATTTCAAAGAAACCATAACACACAGGTATATATTTTGTTAGCTTTTCGCGACTTTGTCCGCGAGATTTCTCACATCCATGAGAAAGTATTGTTATTCCAAGAAGAATTTTATGTCACTTCCTTAACTAAGCTGAATTGTTTACAAGAAATATGTTTCAGGAAAGAAATGTGTTATTTCAGACTATCAATAAACTCTGTGCCAAATTTCATCCATATCTCATCAGCCGTTCCAGCGTGAAAGAGTAACAAACATTCATCAATAAAGATATATTTGACTCAGGAAAATAAAACAAACACTTCGCAATCATAAAAAGTGTACGTAACGTGATATATATATATATATATATATATACATTCATATATCTTGTAAACTATCTCTATTTAATAAATGTATACTCTATTATTACTTTTTTATAAAGATATAAATAACTGACGGCTGATGGGGCCATTCTGGAATGGGTACCACACATCGGCAAGCTCTGTGTAGGAAGTATATCCACAAGACGTGGTCATGTCCTACGGGAAATAAAGTCTATTTCCAATAGTAAACGTCATTCAAAAATATAAAAAAACACTATCGGTTAAACTTGAGAAACAGCAAAACATATATGCTTTGCTATCTATCTGTAATAGGTAGGTCGTCTCTATAAGTCTTTCTTGAGTGCTTGAAGTGACGTAGACTAAAAGTTAATACTTATACAAAAGAAATAAATAAATTTATTTAAATCCTTAAACTCCTGATACTATACAGCACGATATCTATAGATGTTAACGCATATTGACTCGTGTTATATAAATAGAAACCCTCTGTTTTGTGTTAAGTATAGAACGTATTTTAATGTTAAATAAAAAAAAGGGCCGATCCACTGAAATGGTTAATCTTTATCATTACAGGGAAAGACAATCCAAAGTTATTACGGGCCACGAGACGCCTCGTAGTCCTTTATCGTTATTTATGTCCTTAATTAAAACACTACGGCTTCGGACAAAATATCATAATGTGTTATATTATGTTTACAAGACTAACAATAGTTAAATCATAAGCCCATCATATTTTAATTAATACCTTACTTTACTAAGTATGTCTCTCAATTCCAGGTGATTAAAGAGCAGACTGAACAACTAAAATCAATAAATTGCAGTATATCTATTCAATAATAGCCCAAACAAAATTATTTTTTTTTTCTTAGTAACCTAATGTTTCCGTCATAAAGTCAGACGTTAATTCCAGCCAGGGATGGTCGAAAGCGCTAATTAATGAATGACCCTGTGCCACAATGGGTAAAGCGCGGCCATCTTCTCCGTGTTCGCAGGTTCGAATCTTAGTCTCAAATGTGACAGAGTGCGCGGCGCGTCGGCATCGCCCAGCCATTTGCCACTACAAGTACCCAAAAATAACCTTATGTTACTATTGCTTATATCTTAAAATCATTGATTTGACAGTAATAATTATTACAGCCCTTGAAAGTCCACTGCTGGTCATAGACCTCCCCAAGAAAGGGGGAATTTTGCCCATAACTGCCGCGTTGGGCAAGCGTGTTCGCAATCGCAGAGTGCAGCTTTCGCAACGGTAACATTGCTGCCCAACACCATCCTGTGCATTTGAACTTCCCTGATTCGGATGGATATACTGCCATATGTCAATTCTTGCACCTAATTCGCCTCTTACAACACCTGGAACAGAGGGAGGTACTATTCTACTCGGCCAATACCTGACAGTAATAACACTAGCTAATTAAAGTATTTAGAGGACACATGATGTCATCCCAACTTATATTGATGTCAAAGTAAGTTTATTTGTTTCTTGTTCACTTCATGCTTTATTTACTCAAACATTTGAATTTTACTTACATATTATTAGAAGTACAAAAAAAGATAAGCTACTTTTATTTTGAAAAATTACTACTTACGGGGAATTTATAATACACAAAAAATAATTTGCGCAAAAAAACAATAGATATACACTAAGCGATTTTAAAACGCTATCGGGTAAAAACTGATCTCAACAGAATACTTCATCCGATTCTAATTTTATGATCTCAACTAATTAATATAACAAATGTTAAAGTGAGTTTGTTTAATATCTCTTCACTTTTTATCTACTCAATGTACATAATACATGGTGCATTAAAAGTATTCTATGTCGGAGTCAGGTTAATGTACATGTAAATGTGTGAATTAATTTATAAAAAAAATGCATTGTTAAATAAAAGCTCTGTTTCCGTTCACACATTGCCCGCATCTGCCACGCCACCGTTGTCGGAGCGCGCAAAACGGCCGAATCCAATTTAATGTATTAAAATCAGAAGCGGAAAATGTACTGGAAATGTACACTCAACGTGTTTTCGATTATGAGATCAAAAATTGTGAACGTGCGAAAAGTGCGTTTGAATGTACCTTACTCTCGGTTAAATAATTTTTTGTAATCATTTGAGTATTATGCTAGCTTAAAAACCTACCCTATACACAAACTACGCATATATATAATAAAATAAAAGTTTGCTTAACCGTGCTATATTATAAAACATCTTTTGCTAATGACATTTCTCCTAAGGTTCACCAGTTCGATGGTTCACCAGAGACATAAAGTTTTCTTCAAATATAAGAGATACTATTATAAACGGCCCAATACATCGATATGTTTTATACGACACATTAAACTGAATATCTTGATACTATAAATTACTAACGACCTGGTGAAGATTTTGGGACGTCGTTGGCTTCGAGCAGTATAAAACCGCACGCTGTGGCATACATTTGATAAGACTTATGTCCAGCAGTAGATTTCTGTAGGCTGATATGATGATAATAATAATAATAATAATAATAAAAGAATAATAATAATAAAAATAATAATAATAATATAATTTTTATTCTACACCAATGAAAAAATGTTTATTTTTTTCATATGCTGTTAATTAAGATTAACCACTAGCTGACCCGACAGACGATGACCTTTTAACGATATACCTAGTTTTGTCATGATAAAAATATTCAGCATCATCATCATCATACCAGCCATTAAAAGTCCACTGCTGGATGGCTCTCTAAGAAAGTAGGTATTTTGCCCATAATTGCCACGCTGGGCAAGCATGTTGGCAATCTCAGAGCGCAGCGCTACAGGGATTCTGCTGCTCATTCCCACCCTGTGCATTTAATCTGCACTGTTCCGGATAGATATACCGCTATCTGTCGGTTCTATCACCTTAGTTGGCTCTTACGACACCTGGTACAGGGGGAAGTACTATTCCACTCTGCCGGTACCTCACGGCAAAAATTAATTCAGATATAAACTATCCTACATCGCAAATTAAACCGAACTGTACACAGCATGCATAATTTGATTACTGTCAGTTAAGTAGTTTAAAAATTCAAACACTGTGACACAACATTTTTAAATATAAAGACGAGAGTCCGAAAGTTGTTTGTTCCAGCTCAGAAGCAGCGTTTCATATGTGTAGTATTTCATAAGTGTTAACAGAGAGCATTTTGCTTTAGTATAGAAAAAGTATCATTTTTAAAAGTCAATTGATAAAGCAACTACTCTAACAACGGTTTTAAAACGCGTTTTTTTACTTGTGAATTTTATAATTCTAATTCGGTTATGCTGTGATCTTAAGAAGTTTTATCTTTTATCGACACCAATATTAAAAACAGTATATTTTTTAAATTAGTATATATAACATAGATTTTTTTCTAATGAACAGCTAGAATTTTGTTTTTTTTAGAAAAAATAGCAATTTGTTTTGGATTAATATACATAGACTTTCATTTATTAACAAAAAACAGAAAGTCTTAGCCTTAATGAGACAGAAAAAAATCATTATATAAAATGTGTTCTGGATGGAGATTGAACACACAACCTTTGGCGAACAAGATAAGAATACTATCGCCTATTCGTAACCTGAATAGATTTGTTTATATAATACAGAATTTAAGAAATAATAAAAAATAATCCCATACCGTCAATAATACTCAAATTTAATATTGTATTGGCCGTGTGGTACCGGCGGAATAGAATAGTACCTCCCCCTGTACCAGGTGTTATTAGAGGTAGATTCACCAATAGATGACGGTATATCCACCCCAGACAGTGTAGCTCAAGTGCAACAGAGCGGGGATGGGCAGCAGTATTCCCGTGGCGACGCTACGCTCTGCGATTGCAACCACGCTTGTCCAGCGCAGCAATTATGGGTAAATTCCCCCTTTCTTGGGAGAGGCCTATGTCCAGTAGTGTAAGTTTTACGGCTGCTATGATGACGATATGACGACGAAAAAATTGTATATAAAAGAATCGGTTACAGGAACATAAGTGCTAAAAAGTCTGCCATCTTAAGTGAAATGAAATTCTAAATGGAAATTATTAAAAACTTTAGATAGAATTTGCTATAAAGCCGTCAGTTTTTGCTTTACGGACTGCATTGCACATTCAAACGGTAGAAACTTGCTCTGGGCTGTCCGCATGACTCATTTAATTACAGACTGTGACGTTACGTCAACTGTAAGCGAACATATAGATTTACTAGAAGTGACTACGTTATTGTATTTGAAGTCTCCAGTTTTCTAGCCGTTAGGTACTGGCAGACTAAAATAGTACCACCCCAACTCCAACTGAGTTATTGAAAACAACATAGCTCAAACGCATGGGCTGCAGAATTTCCGCAGCAAATCTACGCTCTGTAATTGCTACCTCGCCTGCCCTAAGCAGAAAATATAGGCAATATCTTTTCTTTCTAGGGAAAGCTGATTATAATCATTTATATTATGACATTGCTTAGCCTAATCCTAGTTTTCTTGACCTTCCATATTAGTGAAACAAATACAGGGCACAACGGTCATCTCTAACAGCATAATAGACCTGTAACATCTCTTCTTAGTATTTACCGGTGACAGTGAAATTGATGATTCAGGCTTCACTGCGCAAATGTAACTTTATATCAATCGCCAGAGGAAGACAGTATGAGATAGTAGTTATAGTAATAACTTTGTCGCAACTAATACGCAACTTGTAATTTCATATTTGTCTTTAGTAGGACTAAAAACATGCGGTAACGCTTACGTATTATATGATAGTAAGCGTTACCGCAAATTATAGATACTCGTAATAATACAAGGATATCATTAGCGCGTTGCCTATCTTGTGACATGTAGATATAATATCACATAACCTAATAATATCACTGCTTCTCTCACCTTTAAAACCAGAACACAGCAATGCAAATACTGCTATTTCACGGTAGATATAGGTGAGAGTAAAGTACCAATGCAGAAAACCTATGTGCATTGTGATTATTACTGACAGTAATTATTCTGGGACACATGACAGGTGTACACACCTTTCAAGCTATTGTAATATGTTCCTGTAAATCTAGATTTGGTTGTGATGAAAATAAATATTATCCACTTTTAACAACATAATTAACAAACTTCTCTTCCATTCATTTTAAATCCCGAAGCGCAACAGTTAAGCGCTGGTTCGTGGCAAAGGTGGCGTTACTGGCAACTTTTGACCTCATTTGCACTTCCATTGTCACCCTTAAATGTTGCACCGCGCGCAAAATGAATTTATTATCGCTTTTTCAATTTTCATTTAATTGTTTGGCCTCAACTTCGCTTTGAATCTACACAATTTCTACCGAGGCATCGTTTTCAATTTCATAACGCTTCCTTTGACTGTAACATTAATTTACTTATTTATAAAATCAGCGGTCGGCAACCATTCGAGTTTAAGTCTGGATCGTAAGTTTCCAAAATAAAGTAAGTAGGACCGAAATCTATAGATGTTGCTTCGTAATATAATAATATGGTATTGTAAAAAATATATATTGACTTGTTTGTATCAAAATACATTGTCATTTATTGCCTAATCAAAAATGGGCATGTTAATCTTTTTATAAGCAAATATAAAATGTACAGTAAAATATTGTATGATTTATATGCTTTTATTACTTTTTGAAATTATTTGTTTGATAGATGACCAAAGCCACCTATGAAATAAATAAGACGTACTGAATTACATGTTGATGAACTGATGAATACCATGTTAAACATGAGGGAACTAATATAATTCGGGCCTGCGTCCAGCGCGATCCCGCGGTTTTAGACCAAACTGTCTGTCCATATTGTGGGTGGACGTCCTACGCTGCCCTTGCCGATACGTGTTCTCCTTTCCAGAAGCTAATGGCTCCATCGTTTATCGGTTCTGCGTACTAAGTGCCCTGCTCACTGCCACCTCAACCTGCTAATCCACAGTTTAGTTCTTTTACGGATTTCTTCATTTCTGATTCGATCTTGCAAAGAGACCGAGCATAGCTCGTTGGGCTATTTTCAAATAGCTATTAAAACAAAAAGTTAGAGGCCACGTTTCGCTGCCATAAGTTATCGCTGGTAACACACATTGGTCGAAGACTTTTGACTTGAGACACTGAGGTATGTATTAAAATACATAATACTAAACTAAATAATACAATTTTATTTCAAAAACTTAGCATGCAAAAACTGGTGATCAAATAAAAAAAAAACTAGATTATTCAGGACACGCTAGCCGCTCACGTTTTCGTTATTAAAGAAGCGATAGACATTTTGGCAATAGCGTCATGGTTTTGTCTGCACAGTCTATTTGCATTCACCGTGCCAGCAGGCAATGTAATCAAAAGCGTCGACGTCGCAATGTTGCATTATGATAATTAGGCCCAACGGCTAAATGGGGCTGTGAAATGTTAGATGCGCTCCGCGGAGTTAGAAATTTAGGACGGTCTATCACTGACGAGCTCAATTAGGTGATTGAACCATGAAACCCGTAAAAGCGATCCCGTTTACGAGCATAATGAAGAACATACTATCAGATTTATATTCTTTTAAATAAAGTTTTGCCGGTTGCATTAGCAGACTCCGTCTGCGTGAATCTCGCTTAGTATTGTGTCTTGCGTAAAATATTTCAGGATCATAAGCAGCCACTTTGTGCTAGGTTTTAAGCCAATAATTTTAAGTGTATACACAGCGCACACTTAAAATTGATCCATATATCTATATAAGTTCATTATCATACCAGCCATTGGAAGTCCACTGCTGGACATTAGCCTCTCCTAGAAAGGAGGATTTTTGCCTATAATTGCCGCGCTGGACAAGCGTATTAGTAATAGCAGAGCGCATTTAAACTGCACTATTTCGGATGGATTTACCGCCATCTGTCTATTTTGGTACCTGGCGCAGTGGAAAGTATTATAAAATGTAAAATACCTAATAAAATATTAATTTTCATAATAAACTAATATAATTCCAAAAGACTATTAAACAGTTATACTATTAAATTTATTACATTAGTATCGATTATCTTAAAAAAATTGTGACGACTTTTTACTTTAGTTAAAATAGAAGTGGGAAGAATACTTAGCTCGATATCAGGAATACAGATGGACCCTAAGATTTGTAAAGTGGCCAGGGCCAAGAAGTACTAGATCAAGATGACAACTAAGCGCCAGATGGGCAGTGTACAAGATTAGATATGGCTGGTCGTAGTTGGATGAACACAGCAAAGAACGTAGAAAAGGGGAATATTCCTTAGGGAAAGCCCCATATTCCCTAAGGAATATTCCCTTTTTCTCCGTTCTTATACCCAAATGGAGCCAATACAATCAAATACTAATTAAAATAAAAAGAAACTGTGGTAAAATATTATCCTGTGCATTTGAGCTACACTGTTTTGGATGGATATACTTCTTTCGTATCATCTTTCGTTTTCGGTATATCAGTAACCTCTTACGATCTCGCGAGCTTTGCGGGCATCGGACCTCTCATCTATGAGAGGCCCCGCCCTCTTTTTCGGTGGCGCTGGAATTGACGTCTAAGTAGTCCAGAAATAGGTTCGTCCAAAAAAAAAAAGACACCTGGTACAGGGGGAAGTACCTCACAGCTTGTTGAATTATTCGACTTTCGACGCAGATTTTAGTGATACTATCTTGTGCGCCAAGGATCGTGGTTTTGGTTGACGACATACCACGGAGCCAGGACAGTGTATGAGATATTATGGAAATTAATAAAAAAATATATATCAACATTTGAATTCCTATTATCAATATATACTAAATATAAATAAAGTTTTATATTATTGTAATTAATTGTCTACAAACATATAATAAACTATTTATTTTACAGGTTCAAGTTTACTCGGAACAAATTAATATTCAGCAAGAATTGGTTTACAAGTAGCTTCCGATAAAAAAAATACTTTAATATAACTACGTAATATGTTGAACCTTGGTTGATATCTTTCTATCGAAAATAGGCAACATCTCTATTTCAAACAGCTTTGCAACTGGGCTTGCAACAGGCAACAAATGAGCTGCAGTAACCCTGACACCGTATTGACGTTTATTATTTAATAAAATTAGGAGATCCTTATGGAAACCTCTAATTTCATTTTTCTTTTTTATTTATTTAAAAATTATCAACGTGTATATTTTTATTAACAGAATTAATATAGAAACTTACAGCCAATAAATGGTTTTACACATGTAAATAAATGGACTTTGAAAAGATATGTCTACACACATATATAATAATAATAATATACTTTTATTGTACACCAATAAAAACAACATAAGAACATCACAAAAACATGGAATAGTAGGTACAAGAGGCTGTCTTATCGCTAAATGCAATTTCTTACAGGCAATCTTTGGATAGAAATAATGTTAAAGCTGGTAGAAGTTTAACGTGCATTTAATACATATATAATAATAAACATACATATATACAAATAATACACATAAATTCAAATACATATAAAAGATAAAGTGACAGAATGAAAAAGCAAAATCAAAGTGACGGATAAACCCCCTTCACCAATCTCTTACAAATAGAAAGAGAATAAGCAGATCTTACTTCAAGAGGGAGCGCATTCCACAAACGAACAGCTTGAATTTTAAAGAATTTACTATAGAAGCTTCTGGAATGCAGAGGCATTTTGAGTAATAAATTCTCTGACGATCTTAGGGATTTTTCATGGCTGTCCCCAAGGAACACAAAGCGACTTTTAAGATAAGTAGGTGGGAGAGGACAGAACAATAGCTTGTATAGCAAAGAGACGACATGAGCGTTTCTGCGAAGTCGAACAAGTAGCCATTTGAGCTTAGTCCGAAAGTTGGACACAATATCAACTGAAAATGAAGCTTATACAGAAGTTTTGGAGACGCTCAAGCTTCTCGGGTTGATTCTCTGTAAGGTAGAAGTAGGGATTGAGCAAGCGCTATTTTGGTGAGAAAAGGAAAAAAGTTTTCGACTAACATCCTTTAACTGTGCAGTCCAGGACAAGTTACTGTCCATAAGTATTCCCAAATTTTTAACTGTTCTACTGTATAGAATAGAAATACCATTGAAATTAATCTGCGGTAGAGTAGATCAATTAATTTTTGAACTTATCCTGGAGCTACCCACCACAATTATTTGTGTTTTTCTAGGGTTAAGTTTAAGCCCAAATCTTTTACTCTAATCATTGATGCAAACAAGATCATTATTTATAGTACAAACAGCATCATCTAAGTCTATGAGAGATGCTTGTCGATAAATTTGTAGGTCATCATCATATAATCATAACTATACCAATAACATATATATATACACATATACTGTTACGCAAAATATATATAAACCAATCAATTTAGTGTAAACAAATTTACAGGCAATGTCTATCTTTAAGTAAAATAAATAGTTTCTGAATTTTGATATTATAAAGAACCGATTCTCAACGTATTTTTAGGTCAAGCGACTTAAAATCTTATGCTAGAATAATCATATGCCAAGGCAACCAAACGGTGGTAGGATAATGTAATTCAATGAACGCATTAGCTAATAGAAAGCAATACTTTTCTTTTGTATAATTTTAGGAACATAAATATAGAAACGAAAGCCTTGTATTGTGCAGAATGTGGTCTAATAAATCTTCAGCAGGTGGTTTATATGAGCAATGCTCAATGGTGGAATTAAGTGAAATTTCAGACTCGTAAGAGCAAGCCTTTTAATCGTGTTCTTGATTATTATTACTATTCATATATTAAGCTACTAGAGCTAGTTTTATAACGTTTTTACTAGGACCGGGTTTAAATAATATACATTATCAAATGCATTTGATCTATATTTTTTAGAAAATTAAATCATTAAGGATTTTCAACAAGATTTACATAAAAGCAAATTCATAAACTGCCGTGAGATTCCGGCAGAGTAAAATAGTAACTCCCTCTATATCTTATAATACCTTGGCGCATAAGACATGATCAGTACAGGCTGCGATACCAGGCCCGTCACATATCGGTATATCTAAATAGTGCAAAAGAGCTTCGAGTTGCATTACCGTCACGGCAATTATAGATAAAACCCATTATGATTGACCTAATTGAATCATCGGAAGGTTGAAGCCAGCAGTGGACGTCCTACGGACGGATGATGTGATAATAATGTTTCGTTACAAAACTTGGCTAACGTTTACATCAAATAAACAATCCTATAGCCATATATTCTGAAAATCCGTATCCATATACTAGAAAACAAAAATATATTTGATCTGATTATAGTAATTCCTAAACAAATTTTATCATTCAGAGATTATTGAAAACAAATTTATTGCGATAGTTTACTTATGCAATATACAACTTTAACTATAAATTGTAATTGTTTAATAAAAACTAGTTTTAAAGTATAAAAACTTAAAATTGTATCTTATCTGTACAAGTTGTACAGTCTTGTTTAAACAGATTTGTGAAGAAAACATCCATTGAACGTCGTCCGGTTGACATAACGACAGAAAACGCTGTTCATAATAAAGGAACATTGCACCAATACAGTTAAATCGTGTGAATAACTTGAAAAAAACATATTTTAGCTTGTTCAACAGAAAGTTCGAAAACATTTATATAACCGCTATCCTATCTACCTACGTTTGTTCTAGAATGATTGTTTGACTCTGAGTAATCGCCCAATCTCGTTGATGCTCGGAAACGCGTGGTATTGTGACGTGATATGGTTCGTAAATTGAAAGCAGATTCTTCACTCCATAGCGTACGTAACCTAGCTGACTAATCTTCATTCTAACAATATAATCAAGTGGAACTAAGCACAATAACATCAGTTTCAAAACGAACGACTGCGATAGTA
This sequence comes from Heortia vitessoides, assembly GCA_020976665.1. Classification (NCBI taxonomy): domain Eukaryota; kingdom Metazoa; phylum Arthropoda; class Insecta; order Lepidoptera; family Crambidae; genus Heortia; species Heortia vitessoides. The sequence goes on from JACJUM010003237.1 coordinate 16,975,214, forward strand.
TAGCTACTTTACGATAGCAATACTATCGCAGACGTTCGTTCACTCGGAACAAATCTGATCGTTTTTTTATAAACGTCTTTACACTACGACATTGATAGAAAAGACTTCCAAGATGGTTAAACTTTCGAAATCTTATTGACAATGACGCAGCGTCACCTTGTTAAATTTTATTAAGATTTTTTATTTAGTTCTCATCGCTAGAAGCCCAGACTAAAAAAACCGACTCTAGACCAGACCGAAAAAATGTATTGAAAATTAATTGAAGCGTATAATGACATGCAGCATGCATGTGTATTTTTCATATGAAATTTTAAATATTCTTTTATAACTAAAATCTGTGTCTATATACACCACAAATGTATAAAGCCGAAGTGTCAAGTGTGAATATGTATGCAACTACAACACTGACAAGTTGGCACTATCACACGGATTGAAAAAAATTGAAGGTAAATTTAAAAACAAGTAAATCTTTCATGAAAAAAATTAAACTTTTATAAGTAGCACATCCGTCTATAAAAACCGTTACAAATGATGGAAAGCAATAAAAAAAAAATTACATCGTAAAACAGTCAGTTTTTATCACCAATTATTTCTTGTTGCAGATCTAATTCACAGCAAATATTTTTACCGTCACCTACAATATAACACCTGTCACCTTTTTCCCCACGAAAATAATATACGTGCTCTGGGTTTAAAGGTAAACCGATTCATTTCATTGTATTAAATCAGTTAGATCCATCGCGATTCCACTTAAGCTAACATTTATGAAACGATAAATTTCCCACAGATGCATTAAAATCTAGAAAAGTGATTTACTGATAGCAAATTAAACTCAGTCACGTCTCATCTAATATTTACTGAGCAAAACCGAACTTAAATATTAAGGTGGTACCAATAACTCACCAAATTGCACATATCATTAAACTCATTTGCAAACTCATAGAGTATTTGGTAGAAGCGATGTTGTCATTAAAAGTAATCTTAAATATGGAAATAGTTTAAATTATAAGTTTATTATTACATGAGGTAGACTTCGTACAAAGATCGTCTGCAATAGTACCTCACCCTCATGTATTTCTACCGTCGCTACCACTGAATGTTTGCATTGTTGGGTTCCAGTATGAAAATACCTTTATATTACATTGTTAACGTCTTTAGGCTCCAGTGACGCTTAATATCACGCGGCTCTGTGCTATAAAAAAAATCTATAGGTCAGATGTACCTACCATTAACCATTACCCCCCTCCCAAGAAAAAGAAACGGCTTGCATAGGGTAAATAGAACATCGAAACATCGCAACGAGAACGTTGCTGCCAACCACCGACCTGTTGCATTTGAGCTACAGTTTCGGGTGAATATACTGCCATCTGTCGGTTCGAATACCTCAGTCACCTTTCAGGACACCTAGAACAAGAAAGTTGCATTTTACTCTGTTTCAGATCCTTATAAGTAACATTTACCCCATGTGGTATTTTAGAAAAAAAGAACGACGCCTTTATTTAATAAAAAATAGTCTGTGGCTGAGATGTTGACAATTCTGTAAGTAATACGTATTTTTACGCGTGACAATTTGTTATTTGGGTATATATTGCCTGCCCCATTAAGTGGTTTAACTCTATTTCGGGCATATACAACTTATATATTTAGTTACAAGAGCACCTATCTGCTGATTTTGGTGCAATCAGTTTTATTATCGGGCTATGGAAGTAGACTTAAAATTTTTAATAAAATTTGCTTTTATTTAAACGCTAGGCTAATTGTTACTAAAGTGTGATTGCTCTATAGTTGTGATCTACTCACTAAAATATGTTTTATTTTATTTTTTATTTTAGAAAGAATCTCAGAACTTGCAAAAATCTCTTAATTGTTGGTCCTTGTAATATGTTTTATCTCTTCCTAAAGATGGAAATTCCAATGCTACACTTTTAAGTAAAAGTATTACGGAACTCAACTAATGAAAAATGTTCTCACAAAATTTATAATGGAATATCGGAGTTTCAAAGAAGTTGTTGATTTAAAAACTCAATATAAGATTGATAAGATCTATTAAGATTGTCATACCTGTAATCAACTCTCGGAAAATCTTGATGAAATAATGTATCGTACGTATGTTGATGCTCTGCTAAATTTTTTTTTGATAACTAATATTATTATCACCACTTTGAGGTATAGTAAACATAGCTCTCAAAACAGTAACTCAGCAACAAAAAAAGAACTTAGATTTTAATAAATCCCATTGGTTGTCAGTAAAGATAGAATATTGCTATTTTAACATAATGTTTTATGTACGCGATGTTATTTTTCACTGACAATTAAAAAGCGAGGCTTACTCATACTTAAAAACCTATTCTTTACACCTTCGGTGTTTTATTTATTTAAAATAGTTATGAGTAAAAAGTAATATCGTCTTAAATAAAATATTTGTCATATTGTTCATTTGAAACTTTTAAACTACCGATTAAATTACTCCTAAGAACAGGTTTTAAATTAAATTTTGCTCAATGTGCAGTTTGATCAGAGTTAAGATAATTTATGTCTTAATTTACAATCGCAATATCTTTTTGATGCAAATTATTTGTTAATTATATAAAAAAAGGATTATAATTGTCTGTGAAAACCATACGATTATTAAAAATTCCGGTGTTAGGTAATTAAATAAGTATTCAATACTACTAATATAATGAACTCAGGTTAAAGAGATTACATATTATACAATTAGACGGGCCCGATGGCGCAAATATTAGTCATCCTAACTTGCGCGCCAAGTTTTATGGGTTTGATTCCCACCCAGAGCAAATATTTATGTGTTTGTTCTGTGTCTGGGTGTTAAATATATGTATTTAGGTAGTATATTTGTGATTCCTCTATTGTCTAGCCACCGTAACACTAGTAAGCGACTCACCACGGAGTCAGTCAGTCAATGCATGAGATGTTGTGGGTATATATTATTATTATTATATGAGCAATCAATCAAATGACAAAATTATTTTTATTTCTAAATTTTTTCACGTATTCGGCCAAAGTCGGGGCGGGCCGCTAGTAAAGTACATAAAAATTACATTTATTCAAACAAGTTTACCACCTTCAAATTTATCTGAATCGCGTCTACGCCTTACTCTTTGCTAACGTGATACGTCAGCAAAAACGAAACTCCCGAGTAGCTGCTTCGAAATTAATTAATTAATAATCTCCACTCGGTACAAGATCAGCTCACGAAACTTCAGCTAATTGTCGCTTAATCTACTCCGATTGAGTTCAATCTGTTGCTAATTTATTTTATTCCTAATCTGGAAGAGGTTTGATTAATTACTTGATTGGATCGTTCCGTGGGCATTTAGATTTTTTACGTTCTCACAATTGCCATTTTAACAATTTAATGAATGAAATTTGTATTACTGAGCTATGTCGATAATTTTACTTGATGATTTTTTATATACTTAAATAAGCTATTTACAATCGTGCATTAAGACTCAGCGTAGGACGTCCACCCAAACAAACGATGGACAGTCAATCTAGATGCACAGGTTCACACTGGACGAAGATCACGATTGGTCTTATTTAAACATATTAGAGAAGATATATGTAATGAACATCCTATGATAATATCATGATAATGAAGAAGTAAATTTTCATTTAATTTAAGTTCACGTTAGCAAAGTAAGTTTGCCTTATGTAATTTATAAATATCATTTTATAACATACGCTATATCATCATCATACTAGCCAAGTGTGGAGTTTTTTGCCCATAATTGCCACGCTGAGCAAGCGTGTTGGCAGCCGTAGAGTGCAGCAATTCGCAACGGGGATGTTGCTGCCTATCCCTATCCTGTGCATTTGAGCTGCACTGTTTTGGATAGAAATACCGCCATCTGTAGTTTCTGGTACCTCTGAGAGCTTTTAAGGCACCTGGTACAAAGGGAGGTAATATTCAACTCCGCTTCATGGGGTGGCTTGAACAATGATATTATTAAATCAATAATACATCCAGTTATAGAATACAATTCAAATGATACGAACACAGAAATGGATGTAAAACCAAAATAAAAAATTTGTTTGCAGCTCACACAATCTCTTTCCGACCTCCACGCACTCTGTATAACGTTCTTAAACGCAATTCCATTCATATCGGCCAATGTGTAATAAATACATAGAGAGAGAAAGCGACATATGTAGAAGTTTCTTTTGAAAGGACAGCCCTGGGATAACCTTTAATTAAACTTACAAAGTTGATACGCTGGCAACATTTACTTAATGAGCAGATTTTATCAAAAGGCGTGAGGTATGAGAGAGTTTTCCATTGGAGTTTTACAAGCCCGTACACATATTGAAACGGGTCAGTATACCATGGAAATTAATTAATTTATTCCCATTTATCTACCATCGGCTGACTCAGGTGATCGGGAATATTCCGGACCGGTTCGTTTTAATTTTTTCAGTATATTGATGAGTTAATACAAAAAAAAATTACACATGTAAGTTAAACTTAAGTATGCAGTTTATACTTAATCGATTTCAGATTTTTTTTTGTTAGGTAAGTTATGTTTAGTTAGTCGTGTGATACCGGCAGAGTAGAATAGTACCTCCCTCTGTTCAGGTGTCGTATGAGTTACCGGTATCGACAGACGGCGATATATCCAGTGCAGTGTAGCTCAAATGCTACAGGGCAGGAATGGGTAGCAGTATTCCCGTCGCAAAACTACGCTCTGCGATTGCCCAGGACGGCATTTATCCCCTGTCTTCGAGAGGCCTGTCTAGGGGCGGACGTATGACTATGACGATACTATGATGATGATAATTTGTTAAGATCTTATTTATTGAATATTTGTGAACATTGTTAAACGTATGTAAATGTATTATGGTTGTAACAGTGGCATAAAAAAAATGTAAAAACTGCTAGAACTCAATCAATAAAATGCTTTTGATCAGTGAATAGTTTTCTCGTGAAGTTTTGTTTCTTTTTGTTAAATCTATAAATTATTTTGTTTCAGATAGGAGGTGTCATATCTGTGTAACGTACGAGGTTGTATATATTATATATACGTTGTTTTGATTGCTTAAATTGAGTGCCAGTCAAACTATCAAGGCAAGTCATATATATAGATGACATCTAGGGAGATTGAGAAGTACCGCTGGCGTAGGCTCATTCAATTAAAAGCGGGTCACATTCATGCGGTGATGTAAAATTGATGTCCAACTGAGCTGGTATTATATTTCATATAAGCAGTAGTATTGTGATCCATTATGACTTTTATTTATATTTAAGTTAATTTTTTTTTATCAGAGGAAAATTCAAAGTTATTTTATTGGTGAAATAAAAAAATCACTGTGCATATTCTCTTCAGTAGCACAATTTATTCTTTAATTTGTAACTAGAAATAGTAATACCGAGTATTTAACATACATACATAAAGTTACGCCCTTCCTACCAAAATGAGCAAAGAATATTTGAGTTACGTTTGCAAACTCACTTTTCTTGCTTCCTCCACATACTTTACAATATACATAATACATGAGTACAATAATACATGAGTGAATATGAGCTGGTAACCTCTTTATAATATTTACCGTATTCAGTTTTCTATCATTTGCTCTTCATGTTCAAATGACCTTCGTATAACTCTGTCAGTGTTAGGGATAATATTATATTATCTTTTGCAATACGTAGCTTTAAGTAAACTTTATTTTGAGATCAGTGTGTGTTCTTTCAACGATTGACGTTATCTTGTCATAACTATACTTACTAGCTTATCATGAAAAAAATATGTGACTATAAATTGATATATATACCATCCCATCTCTCGAGTTGGACGAAATAATACACAGTAAGCAAAAAACAAAAACTTCTTAAAATTGCGATTAGTAGTTTAGATTCAGTTTAATTCATTCAGGACACAGTGACTTAAAAGATTTTTATATGTAAATTATTAATAGATAAGATAAAAATTATAAAACACAAATGTTAAGTCATATCAGCCATAAAACTTCCGCGGCTGTACATAGACCTAAGAAAGGAAGAATATGCCCATAATTGCCGCGCTTGGCAAGGATGGTGGCAATCCTAGAGCATTAATCCGCGACGGGAATGCTGCTGCCCTTACCTGCCCTGTTGCATTTGAGCTACCCTATTACGGATGAATATACCGCCATCTGTTGGTGCTAATACATCAGTCACCTCTTAGGATTACAGAAGCAGGTACTATTTAACTCTGCCGGTACTACACGGCTAAATTTCTATTAGCTTCATGGAAATATTTTAAAAGTCATTAAGGCCTGTAAGTATCAAGTGTTCCCTCAATAATTTTAATTACACTAATTTATAGTTTGGTGAACTAACTCTGAACACGCACTGGGGCGTTCACGCAAGACCAAGATAATGGCACTAGATGGTATCACTTCATAATACCCGTACAAATTGGGCTGACATGCAATTACACGCACAGTTAATGGTCGTCAAATGGATTGCCCCTTAATTTCGACCACAGATATCCTATCGCCTGTTTATTGTTTTTGGAGTACATCATGCGCGTTGGGGGTGACAACGCTTGATAAAATACGGCAGAAGTTTCACTGAATATCTTTTGAAATTCCTTTCATTTAACCTTTAGCTGATGACCTGGGTTAATCGAACACTACGACCGAGGTAACGAGGTAACTTCGAGACGTTTGATATTTAAAACATTATAATAAAGTATATAAGCATGCTAAATACTTTTTAAATATAATACTGCAAGGGGTAGTATGTTAGCTAACTATGTTATAGGTTTAAAAATAAAAAAAAAACTTCAGTTTTAAGTACAATCAACCTTTATAAGTGAGATCACAATTTTTTACCATCTTAATATAGGTACTTTCTTCAGTCTTCATAATTTCCATAATATTACAATATTGAATAAAGACACTTAAAATATGTTTACTTCTATAAACAATAAATCACAATAAAACAAAAATTAAACCTTTCACTTGAAAAACATAAAAAAATACAACCCTTCTATTTAGTATATTTAGGAACTGTGTAATTTGCAGTCATTACATACCTGTATGCAACATGACAGCCATATTGGTTTTACAGTTATAACAAAAGTACTTCGCATGTCTTTTCAGGCGACTCGGACAGATTGCACAGGTTTTTTGAATACCTGGATCTATATTCGCATTATTTTGAGATGGTGGAAGTTCAGGCATATCGGTCGGTCCAATAACTCTCTCCATAGTAAGTCGCAATTCACGGGGAATCCTGTCATTATAAGCCCGTAATTTCATTTGAGGCATAATTAATTCTCATGCAAGTGAAAGCAGAAATGGTAACGAGTTATGTTCTCTATATTTATTATAAAGTACGTAACTGTTTTTGCCACTCAAATCTACCAGTCAATAAAATAGTACCATCGGCCAGCGTCTTGTTCGTCTAGAGCAGGAATAGTTTGAACATTTTTTGTCGACTTCATCGACACCTTTTGTTTCATTATAATCAGTTATCATAACGGGTTTATTAGTTATAACATCGGTTTCATCTTAACAGTGCATAGAAAACAAGGATTACGGCCTTTTTAGGTTTTGTCACATAAAACATCATGGTATAGTCTTTAGTGAAGCCATACAATGAAGAACTTACAGCCCTATCTGTATGAGGCTGGAACTCTGCTGGAATTTCCTTCTTGTTTTGTTACAGAAAGTTGCGATTACTGCCTTCTATGCCTTTACAAAGATGTACTACTGATTGTGTAGGAATAGCGCACCATTTTTCTACGTCACTTAGACCTTGACTATCTGATCCTCTGCCACAATTTATGTATGACTAGCAACATAATTTTCAGTCTGTATTTGTTGGGCTTACGTGGCAAATAAATTTTAAACTTACCTCTAATATCCACCAATATTTCATGAATGCAAACATGTGTACTTAAAGCATAGTGATGCTTGCAATTATTTATAAACGCATTAAATAATTCAGAGATAGAAGAAAGTGTATCATCTCTTAATCTTTCTGTTCTTGTTTAAGAATTATCGAAACGTAAGCAGTTTATCAGAGTTATAAATCTGTTTTTTGAAATAACAACAAAAAAGTTCACATCCTGTACCGTCTGTCGCAAAAATGAAGTTCGAATTCTCATGTATTGATTTGAATACTGCTATTTAAAACAATAATCCGATTTAAGCCTACAGTTCTACATCATTTATTGGCCTTGGTTCAGATCTACCTGTGTCTTTTCATTTCACTTTGTAGTTATCTAGTTTTTTATAAGTATGTTTCACAATAATTCTAACCATATCCTCAGAAAACAATAATTTCCATAATTCCTCAAGCAATATATATTCAGGGGGACCTACTTGTTGTAGGGCATTGACAATATTATGAGACCTTGCGTTGTCCGCGATGGTTCCATTGATGCCCATTTGTATCTATTCCTGCCATAAAAGAAGCGTGAACACTCAGTTGTTGATCCTGCAGGCTTATGTATGTACTGATCACTTTTAGAATCTTCATCGATAGTCTGTTTTTTCCTGGCATTTTCAGTTACTTCTTCGCTTTGTCCGGTATTTCTCTCACTGAAACCCTCAAATTTATGTATGTTGTCTTCAGTAGCATTACCAGAGCTGAAAAATCATATAGATATAGAAAGCAGAAAAAAATTCTTCTATAAACAAACTTTTTCACTCTTATATACTTCAAGAAACACTTACCTGATGGCCTGATTCTCTTCTACATCTGGTTGTTCAGATTCTGTATTGTGATCGCTTTCTAATATAAAATCAGGATCACCCACATCATTGTTAAAATCACTATAGTTGTCGTCACTTTCGTCGGCTAAGCTCATATAAATTTCGTTCGCATTTAAGTGCCGAGTACGTTTTCAAGACCCCGAAGGCTGTTTGTCATCTTCTAGGGGTATATTTTGTTTCTAATATTCCGATAACACCCGTCGAGATATTCTGCAATTAAATATGTAATTAGAAGCCCATGTTACGTCAGGAGGACACAATATGTTCACCTACACATACACCGAGGTGTGACAAACGAGAGACGTATAAATGGAGTCAGATGCGTTGGAGACTCCGTGGCGGATGCGATCTTAACTCACCGGCTGCGAGGCGTTGACTGACTGCTAAAACATGTCGAGACAGGAAGGTACTAGACGAGTGCCCGAGTTTAGAAAATATTTTAAAAACAAAAGTTATTACATTGTGAGACGTTAGTTAAAGGTTAAATAAAAGGACTTGAGTATGACGTCCTGATAATTTAAAATGAATTCATAGAGAGAGAATTCGTAGTCAAGAAGAATACAACTGACTTCTTACCAACCATTATAACCATCAAAATTTAAAATTACTAAAAATGAGCCCTAATAACTAAAATACTACTATGATTTTGAATATTATGTTAAAATAAGTTGAATATTTGCTTTGTGTAGCTGATAAAACATCTTTGAATAAGTATTCAAAATTTATTAAAACAGCTAAAAATAAACCAACTTTGTGATAAAGTGAAAGATTTAGATTGATAGAGAGGTATCTTCCATTGTACCAGATGCTGTAAGACGCAACTGAGGTACCAGAATCAATCGAGTGTGGTATTTTCATTTGAAATAACATAGCTAAAAATAGTGCCACAGATTTATGATGGGCAGAAATATTCCTTTCAGCAAGCTACGCATTTGTTTCTTACTACGTTAGATTTTTAGCGTATAAATATTAGAAAAAAACACTTTGAAATAATGAAAAGCTCATGGGAAGGGCTTAGACCACGTGATGGCATGTAAGCTTTTATTAGTCAAATAAACTCGTTTAATATGATATATTGCTTTCATATGGGTAGCGATAATAATAATCTAGTAAATACAAAATAATTAAGAAGTAATCAAAGAGTTATTTCAATCTTAATAACAAATAAAGTTGTCTGAGTATTTAATTCGGTAAAGATCTTATTTTACAATTAACCCACGTGTTTCGTGTTGTCTCATTCTAAATTAATTAATTGAAATAAACCCATTTTAAAATTAATATGTTTTGTTAGATGAAAAATATTAGGTATCTAAAATACTCGGTGAATATAATTTTATAGCCACAAAGGTGGCAGTCCAGACAAAATTCATCAGTGTTAATCATAATAAAACATTACGTGTTGTGTAATTCAGGTTCATTTGTTAGAGGGCAGCTTAATTTAGGATCCTTTTGACCTTTGGGATTTCAACTAATTTGTATTTAGATAACTTTGTTTCGTATATAAAATTATTTTATAGATGGACTCTAACACAATTTTAATCAGGGCTCTATTTATCATCCATACAAATATAACAATCTTTAATGCGAAATTGAAAAGTTACTTGCTGCCTGTTATGATTTTAAAAATTGGCCAGGTACGGGTCTTTAATGTTCCATTACTCATAAATAAGATTTGCGTTTGTAATCTCCAGATTGTACTAATAAATGTTCATTTCACTGCCTTAAGATGAAGATAGCCTTTGCTTGCAGGTTTTATTCTATTGGCTCGCGTCATGAGTTCGCAGTAAACTTTGTTTTAAGACCCGTTTGGTGCCAGCAGGCTTCACAAAGACCATTTCATTTAATCACTTCCATAACCCTGCTGGGATATCAAGGTCATTGACCTTTAAATTGTATTGTGTAATATTGTTATTAGAACGAAAAATAATTATACCATATTTGTGTTTGAATTTGGAAAATAACGCATTCACTGGCTAAGCTGCTTAGACTTATTAAAATATATAATAGATGAGGAAAGTTTGCATGTTCATAACAATGGATGCAGTTCATTGATCAACGAAGAAATAAGGGATGAACAGGCGTGGAAATATGATTTGTGTTGTAGAAAAATGATCGTTATGTATATTGAGAGGTTTACGTTTATTTAGTGAACGTTGTGTTTTTTTTAAAATACGCTGTTTTTTTTAAATAGTTATTAATATTGCAATAAAAACTTCTTTATTATTTTTTATATCAATAATTTTTATTACCTACGCTTATCTACCCTGTCACTCACTAAACAATTTGAAGCGGTATGTTAGTTATGATTTATAGAAAAGTTAGCGACATAACTAGTTGTGTAAATCTACTGAAGAGGATGTATAGCTTTAGGAGTATTAATCAAACCATTACAGCTTAGTGTAGGTCAACTGACAACAACCGGATCATATCGTGGAAGCTGCTGGTAGACTTTAAATGCCGGTGGCATAATAACTGCAATAAAATTCTTAAGTATGTCATGCATAGCAGTAGGTACTGACTTGCTGATAGTGTTGATTATTGCAGCATTTTTATAGCCGTGGGATACCAGCAGAATATAATGGTACCTCCCTCTGTGCCAGGTGTTGTTAGAGGCCTCTGAAGTATCGGGACCGACACATGGCGGTATAACCACCGAAACAGCGAAACTAAAACACAACAGGGTGGGGATCAGCATCCCCGTCGCGAAAGTTGCGCTCTGCGATTGCCAACGCTTTTCCAGCGCGGCAATTATGGGCAATGTTCCCCCTATACTGGGGAAGCCTTTGTCCAACAGTGGAATTTCTATGGCTGATGTGATGATTACAGCAGCCGAAAATGAAGATGGCCTTTCCTTTTTAAGAAGGTGGCCCTTCTTATGAAGGAAAGTGGAATTTCACCCATAATTGCTGATCTGGGCAGGTATTCTATCATCTACCGGCATCGAGACCACGATCACGTTTGAAAACGCCTGGTACAGGATTTATTATTCTCTGATACCTCGAGGCTTAGGCCAAAAAGAGTTTACATCATATAAAAAAAAATTTACTACCAATGTTGACATTTTGTGTGCTGTGAATAAGTTAAATAAACGAGCCCGTATATAAAATCCTTGCAAAATAGTGGAACGACAAATTCTGCTCGACATCACAGGAAGAAAATTGAATTTGTGCAACGCTCGATCCGAACACGAGGTTAAAATCACAAAGGTTTCAGGGGGTAAGTGTGGTTTGCTGATTGACCTTGTCATTTTTCAGTTTACGATACAACACGGAAAAACGCACATAACGAATATTCAAGTGGATATAACACATAAACAATAATTATAATTAGCAACTTATGAAAATTTTTATGAAACTGTATATAAAAAGCTATAAAATCCAAAATCTCAAAGAAGTATATACGATACTTTTCACTTATTTTTAGATATATAAATAAGTTTAATAGGTATTTTAAGGTACCAATATTATCGAGAATTATTCATACCGCTTTATCAGACAAAATCTCTAGACCGTTACCCGTAATGGCGTAAAGTTTTTACCTGAAAATTATTATCAAAGTTGATCTCATACAATATAATAAATATATTTGAGACATCATGGTGTAAAGGCCGTCATGAAAAAGCGCTATAGCTTAATTTTAAGTAGGTTAATTTTAATCATATTTTCTTAGATTTACGCTCTCACTACTCAAAAAAACTACTCTTAAGTGTTATGAAAGGCGGTTAATTAAACTTTTTACCCTGACAAACTCTTTTTACAAACAGAATAGAACAGTACCTCCCCCTATAACAGGTGCCGTAAGAGGTGGCTGAGGTTCCGCAACTGACGGATAGCGGTATATCTATCTAAAACAGTGTAGCTTAAATGCACAGGGCAGAGTTAGGCATCAGCATCCCCGTCGCGCAATCTGCGCTTCGCGATTGCTAAACAATGCCAATTATAGGAAAATTCCTCCTTGGGAAGGCCTATGTCCAGCAATTAACTTCCAATAGCTGTTATTATTAATAATCATTGTTCATCATAAGATAATAACTCAGATATCTTATCTCGAACTTTTATAACTTATATTAAGGATATCAGACTACAGAGGTGTACCAAATTTAAAACTTAAATATATGTTTAAAAAACTCTAATGTGTATCCCAAAAATGTTTGTGCTGCTTAGGCATCAAACGCACAACCCCAGGCGCATAAGATGCACACTGCCGTATGCACTTTAAGGCTTGTCAAATATAATTTAAAAATGAATTCGTAACACACCATATAAAAACTATGTCAACAAGTCACTATAGGATTGATACCCGTCGAATTAATTTAGAAAATAATTTATATTAAAAACTATGTCAACAAGAACTAAATGCAGCACATAATAGTAATGCCCAATCAAAAATAAGGGTACTAACTATAGCATTCGGCATATTTAACTACAATGTAAAACAAAAGGATAAATATTTCATTTGCTCTGCAAAAGCCTAACAAAAGAGCAATGCAAATGAATTTAACTCAAAGTACCAAAAATAACATTATCGCTAATAAATAAATTAAAGATTTGATTGCTAGAACCGAGTGCAGTAGAAGAGTATTTGATTCACTTCGCACGTCACGTTAAAGTCACCCCAAACGGACTGCTGTCACGTCTGTCACAAACAGTGAAACAACAAATCCCACGCTGCGCTGCAGAAAGAAAATAGAATCTATGTGAATAGTCCAATTCGTGGACGCAATAACAATCACGCGACAGATAGAGCGGTCGCTCCGCGGTAGATTGGGAACCTTTTTTCCACTGGTACATACAAAAGTACACTTCAACTTTCCGAGTACGGGGCGTGGGGTCTGATTGAATTGCCCAATGTTTTGTCACGATGTCATTGTATGTTTGTCGTTTGAAATGTAGGTCCGACTTCAGCGGAATGTGGCTTATCCAAATCGGAAAATCGGCATTGACGACAATGATTCAACTAAAGGTTTTGTGTGCTCGCGTACATGAATTATTAATATACTCAGCACAGTTGCGAATTTGTTTTTGTCCAGGATTCATCGTAATACTGCCTGATCAGATAGAAATAGTTCAGGGAAAGTTTTAAGTGGAATGAATTAAATATGGCCGCAATACTCCATGCAAAGCCTCCAACTTTCTAGATCGAACTAACCAGAGGATGAAGCGAAATGCGTGTCACAATTCCACGGAACGGACAAATTGCCATCAATAATTCAAACAACCAGCCGCCGCGCCGCTCGTCCACGCTGATTTATATGTGAGCGAAACAAATGAATTCTGTATTCAAAGCGCATAACGCTACCAATGTGTTGTGCCATTTTTTGTTTCGGCGTGTGATTAATGTTTAATCAGTTTATCAAAATTGGTACGCGCCGATTAGAAATGATTTTGACACTCTATTTGAAATCATTCAATTTGATTGGCTTGTAGCTTTAATCATCCGATTCAAGCTATATATTCAGTTTATATTAGAACACAATATTATTTTGTTGATAATATCATCATCATCGTAATTATCACAATGGATGTAACTTTGCGACGGAAATTTATTTAACTTTTTCCACATAAAAAAATACAATATGCACATAGTGGAATTAATGCCTTGTAGCAGTAAGGTATTGAGTAGGTGTTCTTTTGTGATGAAAACGCGAACAATAGTTGATTAATATATTTGATTTGGTTCGTTCAACAGTTATACAAAGAGTATGTTCTAAAGCTAATCAATATAAAATGAAGACACTTTACATATTATGATAACATATTACATATTAGGGAATATTGCCGAGTGTAAATCGACGTGCAATGCTCATTTGATTAATTTGTCCTCAATATCTGATACATACATGGCTGTATAATGAGTTTATAAAGAATGATGCAATAAAATTATTAAATTAAAACAGTTATGTAGGCACAGCCTAATAGCATCATCAACCAACCAAAGAATTGGCGTATGCCAAAAAAAACGGGCAAAACAGAAAATAAATAAGGCGGTGCAATACACATAATATAAAAATAAGTTATAAATATAGAATCGGAAATATTGGAATTACGAATATATATGTTATATACATAAAATTTAAATATCTAGACATACACAGATAATCATTACAGCTGTTGGAAAGCCACTGCTGGTCATAGGCCTCCCAAGAAAGGGGGAATTTTGGCCATAATTGCCGCGCCGGGCAATCTTATGACTATGGTAGAGCGTAGCTTTCGTGACAGGGATGCTGATGCCCATCCGCACCCTAAGCATTTGAGCTACACTGTCTCGATGAATATACCATCTGTTGGTTTTGGTACCTTAGCCGCCTCTAACGAAATCTGGTACAGAGGGAGGTACCTCACGACACATACGGTAAGTTTCTCTGAAATGCAAACTTACTCGATGATGTCTTGATATTAAGGGGAAGCGCATTTCAGAGTCGTATAGCTGTCACAGGTTTGAAATTTCAGAAGACTGGGGAATAAATTATAAGTTGTGAAGAGTAGCAAGGAGTGAAACGGTATTAGAAGAGCGAAGGTTATGATCATGGGAAGAGGACAATAATTGAAATCTGGACTTAACTCAAACTTAATGTGTAAGGATGTGCATGAGAAAAGAATTATTAAAACGCGAATATTTCAGCTTTCGACCGTCGAAGAAGCAAATGAGAATGGTAAATATTATGAGAATGCTACCCATCACCACCCTGTTGTATTTGAGCTACGCCATTTGGGATACTGCCACCTGTCCTACTCGTCGCGCGTTTAGCTCTGCGATTGCTGATACACCTACCTAGTGCGGCAATGATGGTAGGTAACATTCTTCCTTTCTTGGAGCAGTCTGTGTTTAGCAGACAAGATGTTTTTTCTGAACCTTGAAGTAACACTTGAAAGGAGTCATTGACAATATTACAATCATCTTTTAGCCTGCCTAGCCCTTACTTAATAAAACATGTAAAGGACTGCCGAAGAAAGGATGAAATTTCCCATAATTGCCGCGTTTGGCAAGCGTGTTGGCAATCGCAGAGCGTAGCTTCGTCACGAGAAAGCTGCTGCCAATCCTCACCAGGTAGCATTTAAGCTACACTGTTTCGGGTGGATATACCGCCACCTGTCCTGTACTGTGGGCATTGTACAAGGGCACGTTCTATTCTACTCTGCCGATACCAAGTGCAACATACAATTTAATAAAGCAGATGTATACAAGCTTGGTTGCTACTATAGTCACTACTTCAGACAAGGGTTAAAGGACATATGTGAAATATAAAATATCCGAAAATTATAAGTGTATGTTTTTTATTGATAAGCCTAAATTAATTTGCCAATCCTAAAAACCAGACGAATAATACGTTTAAGATGTAATAAACTACACTTTTAAGCCGTTTTATTACAATAACCTCCAACAAACAGTAGACGATTGATTGGACTTGATCTTACCTTATGTCTATTGACCAATAAATGACCCTAAAATTTCATACGTGCTTTTCTTATTAAAATCATTCTATTAATTACTCTTGTGTAGAGACAATACTTGACTTCTAATCTGTATGTAATATAAGTTACAATAATAAACTTCGTGGGATAGACTTCTTAAATTGCCCTTTGACTTAATTGCCTCTCACCTATTTCTACAGCATTTTTTTTATTTTCAGTTCCACAGGTGAACGAGGCAGTAAAATAGGACTTGACACGCAGTATCCTTAAATCTTAAGATGAGTCTTACTAATGAAATCCTTGAACATGGATAGAAGATTACACTACGGTGACTTTAATCATCACGTGGGTTGAATTATTGTCTGTCATCGAACCAGTATATAAATAAGAGCTTCCAAGTAATATTTTAATACAGAAGTTGTAATGTGGTTTTGATACTTTTTAGAGGTGTGTTTGAAAAATGAAAAGTAACTTTGCACCGTAAAAAGAAGATGCCTCCTAAACGGCGTGTTTGCATAATATCGGGAATATCGTCAGTTTTGTCACGATCCTATTAGAGATTCCGTAGAGGTGCCACTTTAAGTACCTCTGAGAAAGTCGCTTGATCTTAAGCTAAAGTCACCCACACGGGTACAGAACCGAGTTACTAATATTGTTAAGGGAAATTCTAGCTTTTGGCTCAAATAGCAATATTCCACGTGCGTGTTTTGTGTGGTTTAGACTGTAATTTGATAATAGAATGTATTTCTACACAATGTTTCCCTTCTACAATCTTACTTAGTAGCTTTGTGTTCTTTTATTAGTTCTTAAATAACTGTTGCAATTTTTCTGGTAAATGCTTTCCTGTATACTTAAAGTCAGAAGAGGCTACTCAAATACTGGAGTCCTCAGATAGCGGTAAATTTATCCGAAAAGGAGAAGTTAAAGTGCAACAGGGTGGAGTTAGGCAGCAACATCTCCATCGCGAAGCTACGTACATTGATTGCCACCACACATGGTTAAGGTAGAATTAGTGATAAAATACGCCTATATAACTTGAGAGAGACTGCTTATGTCTTACATATTTTATATGAACTAACGAAGTAACTACTGTGGATATATCAAGCTAGTTATATGGGTGATATAATATTCCCTCTTACATTTTTTTTAAGTTATATATTCATTGATAACGTATTAATATCATTAGTAGAAGTAGCCTATCTGTACATTAAGTAAATATATCTACACTATATTTTGATATCTTCTGTATGTGCTGATATGACCTGATACTCAAGGTAGACCAAAAGTTAGAGAAAACTATTATTCAATAAAGTCAGACAAACAAGCCAAATTGGAAATTCATTTGTCAACATACTTACAATTCCAAAACTCCTATCTGAAACTAAAAGCCGAACACTTGTAAACGTTCAAAATTCATCGCCTAAGAGATAAAAACTTCCCGCGAAGTATTAAAATTTATAAATAATCCGAGTAACCGAACTCAACAAAAGTTTATGATTTATTCCCATTATTAATTATTTGGCCGGAGACAGAGCGTAATTATTTTCTACAGTTAAAATGAAATCCGACGACGGTCGTATTTTAAATTTATTCCCCGACAAGAATCTGTTGCAAGTTTTTTCATAAGTAAAAGTGAAACTAACATAAAAACATAGATATTTTTATGTAATAAATGATAAATTTGCGTTAATCAGTATTATTTAATATTTAATATATAATATATATATTTTTTATAATTTTATACTTTGCGTGGTTTATACTAAGATAGAAATTGACCCGCAAATGTCAAACTTATATCTAATACAACCTAGGTTTAAACATTATTTAATGCTATGAAAGTAATATGGATTATATCTTATATTTTTAATATAAGAAAATGCTTAGACTAATGCTCGAATACTACTATTATACTTATGATTGCTTTTAAATGAAATTACTATTTTTTTTGTTTTCCAAAAAAAAAATTATTTCGTTATTAAACAAAACCTTGCTATAAAAATTACTTTAAGTCATTTAAACTTTCATTATTTATTGGTCTTTTTGTGATTCATCATTTATGTCTCGTTTGTGTGTTTAACTGATTTGGTCTTGACTCAAATTTATTCTACAAAATATTGAGCGACGTTAAAAAATAAAATTCGTAACTCAAACAAATTATTATAAATTTTTCGAAAACTTACGTGTGAACTCATAATAAAACTACTCTTTTGACGACTTTAAATTTATGTTAAAAACGTATCAAACCTACAAAAGAAGCAAATAGTTAAAAAAACGACGTTTTAAAACCGATAAAAGAGTAAATTGAAAGAATAAAAGAAATGATTTATCACAAAAATAATTAAAGTTTTTATCAATTAATATTCTTAATTAAACTTAGAACTTAATTTCTTTTTGGTTTGGTGAATCAGCGATGGGTAGGTGTTGTGTTTTTGTGTCTTTTTATATATTAAATAAACATAATATAACAGGCATTAATCTGACTCCGAGACAGGTCGCTTGAAGCAATTGTTTTATTAATATTAGCCAAGGGAGATATCAAATATATAATACATAATTAACACCCAGATTTATGAAATAAGTATTTGTGGCTGTTCTCTCGCAAATATTTGTCCAGGATGCGATCAAACCAAGATACTTTAGCGCACCACTAAATACGTCACCAGTCCGTATTATTTTAAGCGTTCGTGTTTGTTTTTATTGATCTGTTAAATTAAAAAAAAATGTATGCAATCGATTAAAAATATGAGACATAACAAAAAAATTAAATATCAACTCTGAGATAACATATTTTTTTATTATTAAGTTTTTATTATAACTATTGCTCAGAAAACATTTATATTTAATGATAAAATTAACTCACGTATCTTCATCTGGTTTAAATAATGTAAAATATACTGCTGAAAATTATTAGAGGTCCTATGCCTTTCGGCATATGAGTCCTTTTTCCTACTTATGTAACATAATCCTTACTAATATTATAAATCCGAAAGTAACTCCATTTTGTCTATTATGCAATCCAAACTACTGAACCGATTTAAATGAAATTTAGTTTACATATAGTTCAAAGCTTTAAAAAGGACAGCTACTTTTTCATTCGACATAAGAGTTGTAAGAGGTTGTAAGGGGGGAGGGGGGGTTGAAAAGTTGTACGGAAGTATCGCTATTGTTAGAGCTAGAAGCTTAAAACTTATTATTTAGGCTATTGATTTGTATATATAAATAAATATAACATTTAAATTTTATGTAAGTTAAATTAAAAAGGTATGGTGCCCTAAGAAACTACTGCATACGGACAAAGTTGCAGGCACAGCCAGTACCTAAATATATATATTTAACATCCAGGCACAGAATAAATATAAATATCATTATATTATCACAAGATAGGACCACTATTACCTGCTCCATCGGGCCCGTCATAATACATACCTATTTTATCTTAATAATAATAATATTTTATAATAAGCAATAATGGCAACATCTATTGTAACCACGCTATTTAGCTGCCGCTTAATTAAAGTTCAGGCCCCTTAACCTGGATCGCCCGAAAGCTAACAGGTCAAACAAGGTTATTATAAATGCACCGAGTTGCTTAGCTACGTAATTTAATTAGGAAAAGCAATTTCCTCTTAATAAGCGAAATGTGCAATTAACAAGCGAAAAGCATGAATGTTTCAAATTCATTAAGAGATTAACGCGAATACCGGAGCTAATTGATACCTTAATCTGTGAAAGTAATGTCTTTTAAGAAATTGGTCCGTCAAATGTCTTGAACGTGACGCTCATACGGGAGTCTGAGTTCAATCACTTAGAAATTTGGTTGTTAATTACTTTAAACTTTAGTAATAATCTTGAGAATGGCCATAACTTCTCATTCATATTGAAAAGTTTATGAATGTGGTTTTGGATAGTCTATGGTCACTTCGGTTTTCATATATTCTTTAATTAGTTTCATCTATTTCTATCTCGTCACAGACATTGACCAGACTCCGAGATAAGTCGCTTAAAGCATTCATGTTCCAGACATCAGGCAATAGAGTAATTACAAATATTATACTTAAACGTATTTATTACCTAGACGTAGAATAAACTCAAATTATCATCATATATATGTTTGATCTCGGTGGGGACTCGAACCCACGATCCTTGGTTTAAAAGATAGGATCACTACCATCTACGCCATCGGGTCCGTTTAATACGAAATTTCATTGTTATACTCGTATGCCATTAAAATCCATAGGAAAAAAATAGCTTTAAAAGCATAAAGCAAGAAATAAAGTAACACTAACTTAATATATCGTTATACTTATATTGTATGTATAAGAAGTAACTCTTATATATAAAAAGGTAGTGTAATGTATTTATATATTTTATTTATTTCAATTAAATTACAGAATATTCAGTAATATATTTTAACAAAGCAGTTGAACGGGGTTAACGTTTTTCTAAGTAGACATTTCGTTCCTTTTGGTACGGGAATTGAACCACTTGCATTACACAGGTCGACAAAAATACTCTCTTCTTGAACCTTTGAAAACGTAAAAATCCTGGAAAAGCATTTAAGTGCTCTTGCTATCGCCTTAGCTCCAGGACTGACCAGTTAAGCACGTTCAATTTTACAATTGAAACTAAGCCAGATTTCTTAAAACCGAAACCAGTATAATTTTGAATTAGTTTATATATATTTTAATATTTATGCGTTCTTTACTCTTAACGTTTCACTTTTAGAAACGTTGAACTAAAAAAATGAAAACAAAACCTTGTTTTATTGGGGCTATTTATATATTAAAAGAAGAAATGGTAAAAGCATTTACACAGTGATTTTCCTGAGAAAGTTCTATTCTACCAACAGTTAACAAAATATTAAACGTTAAAAACGGAGCATCGACTAGGCCAGACAGACGTTTTAGACATTAAAAACTTTCAATAAACTAAATGCCTACCAAATTCTCAGCGAATGTTATCATTGAACAATTCCGAAGTACCTGCAATTTCGAGATAAATCTTTCAAAGTGACACTAAAGTTATTTCATTTCAGTTAATCTTTGGAGCGAAGATGGCAAAAACATGGATTATACCAAGACCGTCTTGCCTTCATTCGACGTCAGCCCGAAATTTATAGGGAGTTAGCGATTGCGCATTTTCTGACACATCAAGCTTAGCTTCGAGTGAAACCTGGTTATATAGGATTATGAGGTTTATTTCTAGGTAGATTGTGTATTTCATTAGTTTCTATATAGCAACCACCTTGTACGATCCAACATTTTCCAAATTAGTATAACATAATGTAGTTGTCTGTATTACCAGTAGTTTGTAATCCCTAAACAATATGAGATTGTAAATTAAACCTATTGGTTTAATTTACAATCTTATATTGTTGAGCAATACTGATTATACATTTAGTCATAGTCTAGTCACTTAACAATTTCAAGTAGTATTATAGAACTCTTTAATTTCATAGATTTTAGAAAAGTATTATAGAAATACGTCATTTAATTCAAAAGTAAAAGTAAACTCTGTATGTAAACGATAAATATCATCAGAATGTATACAAACCTGTAACTCTTAAAATTATGGGATATTATTTTATATTTAAACAAATATAAAATGTATTAAGGATGGCATGTAATTTAGTCCTTTTAGTATTTTTTTTATTTAGAACTTGCTTCATTATAATAATATATAAACTATCGCTGAAGTATTCCTTTTCAATTATATTAACCGCTCTTTTTATTACAAACTCCACCATACAGACAAAATCAACCAAAAAGTACCGAAGTAAATGAAGTCTGCTGCTGCAAATTTAAAAATGGTATCATTTTAAGTTATTTATATGACAGTTTTAATGTAAAGTGACCCGTTCCCCGTTGGTGGATGTCCTCACTGAACTGTGTGATTTACTTATCTTATTTTTGCGTTTATATCGGGCAAATAGCAAATAATTCTCATTAGTGGGTATCTCTTAAAGCCTTCAGTCGATCTCGTTCAAATGCAAACGTCTCCGTACCTCCACTGAAGAGGTTGTCTTTTAACACCTTTTTAAATATTCAACATCTGTCGCGTACCAACTTAATTTAGGGTCCGTATAATCAAAAGTATTCCGAGGATTTAATGCTCTTTTAACTTACCTCTGTTTATTTCAGACGATTTGTCTCTGGTTTAAATTGGTTAGCAGAGCTTGATTTTTTCTTTTTTTTTTTGTATTTCGTTAGCATAAAGTCACCTTAATGAAATTGATGTTGGTTGCTAGGTTTCGGCAGCTGTACAATTATTTGTAAGGAGAACTTAGTGAATTGAAATCACTCAACTTAATTTGATCAGAGTTATATGGAATGGGTTTTTCGGGTGATCATATTTACCGCGTACTCACATTTACGGAAGCACTGCTTAACTTTCACAAGCGATTAACACCGTGGTTGAGGAGACGCTCGGATGGCTGAAGTGGAATTATAAAATATGACAAGTTGCTAGATTACAAAAAAACATTTAGATTAAACAAAAAGAAGGTGATAACATAAAGAAGGATGAATAATTAAACACAACTAATATTATATAAAACAAAATGTATTTTGAACCGAATGGTTGTATTACTTTTAATGTTGTTTGCAAATAATACCGTCATTCTTAATTCTCTTTTGTTATGTTCATAGAATTACTGTTGAAATAGTTTTGAGACGCTTTTACACAGGTAGGGTCCAAGTTTTAATACTGTAAGGCTACATGACAACGGAACTACCTTAATTTTCAACAAGTTTCGAGCAACTGGGCCATTTTGGGTACGTTGTTTTTGTAGCTAGCTAGTATTTGCCTAAATTTGATAACACTATTTGGAAATAGGATGAGCATATATATAAAATATATTTGTTGTTTAAAATCTCAGAATATGTGGAATTTGTTTGAATAATTTTTTTACTCATTCAATATGAAAATGAGTCAGGTAAGAATCTTATATTTTTTTTCTTAAACATAGAATAAATATGGTTGAGTATTTAAAAAAAAACAATAACTAAATTTGAAAACAAAAATGCATAAACAAAGAAATCTTTTAATTAATTGAAATGAATAGTTACCATTGGATACTAGTACAGTAAAATACTTTGGATTAAATTTAATTGCTTATTGCCCTAATGTTAGGGTTGCGTTTTCGTTACAAATATGATTTAAAGATTGTTGAACTATGTAGTTTTAGAGATGCCCTGAACACTATCGACCACTGACCAATGACCTACCACTACAACTTGCAGTTGCAACATGCTCCTTACACCCATTATTTTTGTAGTCCATATACTCGTGTTGGCGTAAAATATGAAAAGCGAATAGAAATTTTCACTGGGATCAAAGTTTCGAAATGCAGTTTTAAGTTTTAACCCACTTATGAATATAGAATTCCGGTGAGGATTTTAACAAATCCACTGCGTCGTAGGAAACTGTGTTTGAGCTGGGAACTCTCGGTGTTGTTAGAGAATTCAGTTTAGTTCGTTTGTTGGTTGAAAATTTGCGTGTGAGCTGTAGATTGAAGGATAGGTTTTATTATCGCCTAACTATTTGTGGAACTCTGGAGAAAGATTTTGGAAAGTTCCCTTAAGTATTGTTTGTTAGTAGGTTGGACCTACAACAATTAATGATATTAGTACAAAATGTTAAGTTTCTGTTAACTTTATGCAGACAAGTAATATCTTATGTATATTCAACAATATTGAATATTGTCAGTAAACTCCTGTTTTTTTTAAGGATTAACTATTGCATGTTGGGGATTTTTCACATATTTATATTTATTGATTGCCATATTTTTCCTAATCCATTCATAATTCAATGTGTAAAGTCTAATTCCATACATATTGTGGCCTATAATAAACACAAGCAGATTAGTCTATTTTCAGTAAACCCTAAACGTGCGCCGAGTTTCAAAGGACCAGGTAGGTAATCTTGCTGTTTGAATGGTTGCAGAATTCATAAAAAGCCTATTCCGCTGTGATATTTTATTCATGATTCATGAAGATAATTAGACATCGTGTAATATTCAGTATTTTTGTACAACTATTTTGTCTTTCTTTCGTGCTGTTTTAATTTTGCAGATATATAATGTACAACAATTTCACGAATACAATTTTGACATTATAGAATCAGTAGGTAGTGGACACTATTTTTTGATATTTTCTCATTTTATTCCGAAGAAACTTTTTTCGAAATAAAATGAGATATCTTTTGCAGATATTGAATGAAATTTATAAAAATTTAGTTGTCGATAAACATTCTAATATTGCCATGTAAATATTGATTTTAAGTCACATATTGTAATGCTATACGCCCGGGTTGCAGTTATTAACGTCTTCAGTGTAAACGGATAATAAAAAAAATACTTGAGAAAAACCTTCTAACTATACGAGTATATAGCAACGTACCTCACATTTTGTTACTTTAACCACTAAGCAGCAGTGTTTCCTGTTATTTGATTAAAGTTGTCAATGTCTTTCTGACAACTCGTTACACACACTAATTGTTTTGCTTTTATATTTTTATTAGTAAATAACAGTCATTTGTCATTTTCAAACACTCAATGTATAGCGCATGAGCGCATGTCTGAGAAGGCATATATATGCTTATTTGATTTATTTTGTGAATATGTTGAGAGCCTCACTATTTAAGAAATATATTAATTTTAATCTTGTTTGTTAAGATAAAAACCTACTACTTATAGAATGTACTCTTTCTATGCCAATAGAGGTACACAAGAACTTCATAACAACATGGCGGCTGTAATCGAAAGACGGCTTTAACGCTAACATAAATTTTGAGACCACCACTTAAATGCTTTTGGTGCTATTATGTACAAGTGTAAATAAGCAAAAGTATTTTATGTATATCCGGGTTTATAAATAATGTAACTTGGTTAACTCACTTTGGAAATTCGCGCTTAAGACCTCACACAAAGTTCGTCTGCGTTGGTTGGTACCTCACTTTTATATATCTCTACCATTAAACAGTACTGTTGGCATTGCTGATTTCCGGTTTGAATGGTGAGAGAGGCAGTAAAATGAATGTGTAATATTATCAAGACACTCATTAGTAATATCCTATTAATAATAGGAGCGTCTATGAGCCGCGGTGACGCTAACTTTTACGCGGGCCGCATGCGTTTTTGTCGATTTAGATATGTATACAAAAACAAATGCGTTTTTACTACCACACTGCCAGTAAACAGCGCCATCACCAGAGTCTGGATAGCCAATGCAGGCAAGCCAGAGGTGAATGCTCCTCCTGTGGTCCACTTGGACTACTGAAGGTAGGCCGAAGACAGTGTCTGGCCAACGCTAGAGGGGACGCTATTCACTCCCAAACAGTTCGTCACATATTAACTGATTTATATATAAAAAATATGTCTGAATAGTTCAATGGTTATGTGAATATTGAATAACCTCTTCATTTAATTAAGCCTAAATCCTAAATAGTTTTCTGAAATAATCGTACCAGTTATATATTAATCGAAAATAATCCTAACAAAATGAAATAAATAGCCAGCTAAAATGAATACAAAAGGTTAATCCAAAAATAATCTAGTCGGATAGGGCTTATTTAATTAAAACTGGTATTCTTAGAGTCCACAAATCCCAGCCAAAACAAAACACAATATCGTACTAAATATAAATAGTGTACATTTTATATCTAACGTTCTCCTGTATAATGTCTGTATAATTATTCCATATATTTTAGCTTTTTATAGTAATTTTAATAATGAATATATTTAATACACTTATAACCTAAGTTTTTAGTATCCATTTGGAATTTTTCTGATGTCTAATACACATACACAAGTGCTTTAAGCGATTTATCTTAGATGTTTGTATTTATTTATATATAATAATTATTTTTAAATCAGCCGTAGAAAGTTCACTGTTCAATATAGGGCTCTCCAAGAAAGCATGATTTTGTTAAGAATTACTTCTTCTTAACAAAATCTTCTTAAAAAAATAACTTCTTACTTCTTACTCAGTATAAAAAATAGATACATAAAAGCATATGCTTTGATTTTGAAACTACGCAACGAATTTTGGTGTAGTTTTTGTAATAATTAGAATGATTTAAGAAGGAGGTTTATGTGTAGGATAAATGCACGTATAGTTTAATAAAAAAATGTCGAGTAATATTAGAAGTATCTAACAAGATGTCGTAGTTAAACACA
Organism: Heortia vitessoides; assembly: GCA_020976665.1. Lineage (NCBI taxonomy): Eukaryota > Metazoa > Arthropoda > Insecta > Lepidoptera > Crambidae > Heortia > Heortia vitessoides. The sequence continues at coordinate 17,001,524 of JACJUM010003237.1, forward strand.
TTTTTTGCGATAACATTGCCAACGCTGGTGGACGAGATAAATCAAAATAATGTGGCATAGTATTGTACACAATAAAAAGATCTACAAAAAATACTGTAACGTATATGTCTAACTTATTTTATCTTCATTACACCCGTACAAAATCAAGGCGCGTTAGTAATACAAGACAGAAAATAAATAACAATAATACATGAAAATGAAGAAAAAAATATATATATACACTCAGCGGTAAATAAGTTCCTTTTTGTTTTATAAAATTATTTCAAGCAATTATGATCTTGAATGTTCTATTAACTTTTATCAAAATTTATATTAGAAATAGCAAGAAAGTTTTCAATTAATTTGTTAAAGTTTATATAAGCAAGTGCCTCTTCACACTCTCCCGTGTTAAATTCAATATCCTTAATTTAATTACAGCGTTAATAATTACTATAGCAAGATTAAGTATAAAAATCGCTTAGAAACCGGATTTGGCGATTCTACCGAACTATATAAAAATCTTTTTGATGCAATTAGCTTCAGAAAATATGCTAGCTTTTATGCTAGAGAAAATAAAAATACTAAATATAACCAAAAGCAAATATCCTAATAAAATATCTGAGATATTTTTCACTGCATTAAATTTACAAATCAAAGCTCTCCACAGTAAAAAAACTTACCTAGGTATAGGTATTCGTCAAAAACAGCATGCTTCAAATGTAAATATATAAATAAAATACATAAAGATCAACGTAATCTATTAAAATACATACATATTATTATTTATCATCCTGATCATAATACAAAAAAAATATTTGTTGTATTTTACTGGCCCTATGACGCAGATGCTACAGATACTATTTTGCGTGCGAAAGGGCGTGGGTTCGATCCTCATACAGGGCAAATATTATGATGAAAATTTGTGTTGATTCTGTCTTGGTGTTAATTTTATGTATTTAAGTAATATATTTGCGATTCATCTGTTGTCGATGTCCAGAAAAGCGCTTTTAGCGCTTTAGTTCGGAATGCGTGGATATATGCAGAAAAATCAACTAAAAGCTCGCGCTTTGGGAGGATGATAGATGGAGACAGGGGACTCTCTGTTGAGTGAATGAGTTTAACAAATTACAAAATATTGACGCAGAAAAAAATACTTAATCTGATATTAAATAAGTCCATATGAATAAGTAATTGATGACGTAGCAACTTACTAGCTTGTTACAAACGTTTCTAAATAAAACTAAATTTAAAATATCTATTCAAATACATTAGTAGAATAATGAAAACTTTATTATATTTTAGATGTCAATTAAAAAAAATTATAATAGGATGTACTCGACTTTATATTCATAAAACTTATGATCCTACAGGATTATAAGAGGCACCCAACATACTCCAAATGGGCTGAACATAAACTCTTCTGCCTGCACCAAACGAGTCTAAGTTAAAACTAAGTTTATTACAGGTTTATTACACTAACTTTAGAAAGCATCAGTAAGAAAAACTGGTGGTGATAAAGGTTCCATTAACATCAAGTAATTAATGTTAATAGTATCCCTAGATATCTAGGGGGATAGCAGCAAAAGTACTATACTTTACTACTTTACTATATATTTGAGTGATTCTTGAAAATGTTTCATTGTTCAATTTTTTATCCTTATAAGTTTATAAAAACTTTGAATGAATAATTTGCGAATGTGTGTAGTTACAGATTATAAGCTTATTTTTAGATATTGGCTAAGAAAACGCAATCTGAACGCCGTATAAAATAGTATTTTATCATAATCTCCACAAACTGTGCACAGACTTTCAAAGATCTTTACTAATTCCAAATACATCTTAACATTTCAATTAATATATTTTATAGATGTGCAAATCAGTTGCATAATGTCATTAAACTACAAACTGTTGTAGTTTATTGACATTATTACCTGGGTGAATGTAAATGTTTTAGCGCTAAATTACGTACCAAAATATTAACATTCATGCGTGTAAATGAAAATCGTCAAAAGTAAATCAGTAGCACATTCAAATCATTATTACCTTACCTCTGATCATTACCTCTGATAACATCCAAGCCTATACTATATACTGATATATATGCAACAAGTATCAACAAAATTTGCGACTGATTCGCAGGTACGTGAAGAAGCAAACGGGTTTGTAGAAAGGTTTTAAAATGCTATAAATATATATGATTCATGACTCACAATCAGAGTATTTTATAATCATGTGTGGTTATCTATATATTTTACAGTTAGGCCGATATGAGCCAGAATCCATATTATTCTATATTTATAATGTGACTGTACTACAATATATAAGATGTCGTGGGAATTTATTATTATTATATTATTAAAAATTTACATTTCTAATAATATGAAAATAATTTACATAATTTTTTCTGTTTGGATTGCTTGTCAGATTCAGTTGTAAGGTACATTCTTATTTATTATAACAATATATTATCAGGGTATGTTTTTCGTGATAAAATATGTACTCTACTATAATTAATACTGGGACCGGGATTCTCAGGATTTTGTAACGACGCATGGGTCAGTTGGGGATCTTATTTAATATACTTCCGGTTGCTGTATTACCCTCGAAGGTACTTATGTCCTCCTCGGGTACCACAGGTTACTATGGATAGCTGTGCACATGCGGCCGCTATACACCACCTAGCTTTTCCAACCTATTTTTTTACTATGGCTCTCCATTATTTCTTTATCAGATTGCCATTTGAATCTTTGATACTTGACGGGATAAAAAAATTCAAATTTGTTTATTTTGATTAAGTATATATTTAGTTTTCAACATAGAACTTAGTGGCGTTTTTTGCCACCTGTATTTATGAAAAATTAAAGGCTTATTATAGCCATATTATAAATGGTTTTTAAATAATAATTATATAAAAATGTACTTTTTTCGATTTTTATGTTTAATATGACTGATAAAATAATACGCATTCTTAGATACAACCAAATTAACTTAAAATAATATATTTCCCATAATTCTAGAAACAATGCATACCTCCATGTTATGGCGAATTGATTCAGGATAACTCCAACTGAGAATATGATCAGAAAAGTTTTCTTTCCGAATAAGTATTCAAATAATGGAACTTTATGCGAATGTTTACGGTTATTTTTAATGCAATATGTTTTTTTATTTATTTTTTCTACTCTGTACGAAAAAATTAAATCTTAGCAAGCCATTAGACAAAACAAGACAAAAAATATGAGTTATTGAAATATAACATCGGAAGTATAAGAAAAATTATATATATATCTAGGTTTCACTTTTAAGTGTAACAACCATTTATTTAAAAATATGTATATGGTAGATCTAACGGTTAGATCAACGCAATCACAATATTAAGGCTTGATCCGGGTAGTTAGGATTCGTTGCTGAGTCTCAAACGCAAACATCTTTTTATATTATTTATTAGGTAGATATCAAATTATAGAGGTAGAAACCTCTTATATTTGTTATATGAAATATAGTACACAATTTTAAAAACACAAACTTGATTGTTTTCTTGTTGAATTTTGTTTTATTTTAAATTTATAAAAAATGTTATATTTCCCCAGCGCAACCCTATTTTGCTCAACATGAAATTCTACACAAGAATGGCTTAGAAAATGTAAATTGAGTCGCTTTTACGTGGCCCCCAGTGCACTGAGTGGCCAAAATGAATGTCGCCTGTGGGACCATAAATCGTTAAATATTAAAACTGGGCAGAAGTGACCGTATAAAACGGGTGCAAAATAATAAAGACTTGTCCATTGCACGATGATTTTATATTGGTTTGTTTACATTTGCTTACATAACCGCCTGTGTGGTAAATGCTTTGTATTATTTATAAATTAGTTGCTACTTTAACAGTAGCTTCTTCGAATTTCTAACACTATCCTATATATACAAATAGGATTAAATTGCAGAGTGTTTTACTGAAATGAAAAAAAATTAAACCTGTTCATAATTTATTTAAAACGAATTTAATTATAATACGATAAATATTTGTGTCAGTTGTGTATCTGGGTGTTAAATGTGTTTAAATCTTAGATGATTGGTTCCTTTGTTGTTTGTCCATAACATAAGTGGTTTAAGCTACTTATTCGTATCTCAAAGTCAGGTAATATTTCAGATGTTATGTGAAAGAAGTAGTATTTATAAACAGTCTGTATATTTAGCTCTATATTTGTTATAGTGTCACAGCTGTATGTAATGGCGTTTAAAAAAATGTATTAGGTGCAAACAGCCTTCTTTTGACCCAAGAAACCTAGATAAACAGGATGTTTCCTCTTCAGAGAGGCAGAGTAGAAGAGTACTTCCCCCTATACAGGTGTCGTAAGAGGCATTTAAGGTACCAGTAATGACAGATCTAGTGCACAGGACGGAAATGGGTAGCAGTGTCCCCGTTACAAAAACTAGGCTCTCCGATTACCAACGCGCTTGCCCAGCGCGGCAATCATATGCAAGATTCCCCCTTTCTTGGGTAAGTATTTCTCCTTAAGTGGACTTCCAATAGCTGGTATGATGATGATGATAAATTATTTTCCAAATAGTTTTCATGTGAGTTTAAAATCAATAAATTAATGTTATAAATTGTTTATTTATAAAAATTGAATATATCAATGTGAGCACAAATCAATCGTATATTTTGATCGTTAAAGAATAATTTTGGATGAGCAAGAAATTGATATTGAATCAAGTTATGTTCATTTTCTTTTAGAACTTTATGAAAAGTTTATTAGAAACTACGATATTACTTTTCGATGAAGTCATTTGCTAATCGTTTTTTGCTGCTTTGATTGATACGTGGAATAATTAATGAAAAATGAAATAAAAAATGTCAGCTTTAATTTGTTAATAGAAATTGCTATATGTCCTTATTTTTAAAAATATAAGAATAAATTAATATTACATATAAACAAGAGGAATATTACAAGATCGTGATACAAACGAGCTTAGTAAATTACCAAAAATCTCGCTTGAAAGGATTAAAATTAGAAACTCCGAGATGAAAGCGTTAGACTACAAAGAAAATTAACTGCTCCAACACTTCCCTTTCGTTGCCAAAATATGATTTAGCGCGCAAACAATTTCAGAAGCAATATTCTGAGTGTGGATAAATAATTAGGGAGTAATCAACTCTGAAGGTAGAAAAGGGAAGAATATTAAGAGGTGCGCAAATTGCATGCGTTTCCATTTGTTATACCAATGTTCGAATATATTTGTGTTTCTCCACAAAGCGTTATTTGTCTTTTCATAATATTACTTTGCTATTTTTGTTTCAAGTCTTAGAGTACAGGTGGAATAGTATAGTGCCTCCTTCTTGTTCAATGTGTCGTAAGAGGTATGACGGAGGTGTTGACTAAGGTACCGCAACTGACTGATGGCGGTATATCCATCCGAAACAGTGCAGCTTTAATACTACAGGGTGGGGATGAACAGCAGCTTTTTCATCAAAAAACAGCGTCAAATCAGTGATTTTTACTACGCTTGCCTAGTGCGGTAAAACTAGACAAAAATCCCCCTATCCTAGCAGTTGACCTCCTAGTGCTGATATGATGATTCTGAAATACATGAAATACTGATATTTGTACTTTGAAGTTGGCATAATAAATTAATTTTGGTTATTACACAGTCGTAATTAAATCGTGACATTTGGGATCATTGATTCAATAGAAATAACTAAACATCTGACCTAAAGGTAATTTATTTGATCCAAGATAATCTCAAAGATTACCTTTGAAACAAATATTAATATCTCAAGTCCCTTCGCACTCTGGAAGGCATGATAAGCTATTGGTTTTGGCCATATTTGCAGACCTGAAAGAATCAGGTCTATTCTCCATTTGGCTAACGTGGTAATTATTTAATCATTAGGAAGACAGAAAAACTGCTGTGGCATATCAAAATTTCGTTGATGATAATGACGATGAGCCTAAAGCAAAACTGGAATGCCTATCTGAAGAAGGTTAATCCAGACATAGTCAATACATATGAATATAAAATACAATCATGTAATAATGATCGTCGGCAGCTGATCTAGTATTAAACTGTATTACAGCGGCCTGCCTCTTCCATCATGTTCAATTTATAGATATAAAAAGCATAGTACAAAAATTTAAAAGAACCAACCAAAAAGCTATGGTTGTCACAATCAGTGCATGCATTTAAAAGAGATGTCTAAACGTCCAGAATGTCTTCAGTTTGCTCATAATAAAAAGTGACAGCCAGTTCCAGAGGGTCTTCTAGCATTTATGAAATAGTAAAGTGTAAATACTTTGAGCCTTAATAGCAGTGCAGCAGCGGTATTTAAGTAAGAGCTAATAAAGAAGTGATGCCATTTCGCAAAAGACGTTCTATAAAGAACAGTTTGAAAAACAATGCATTATTGTATCAGCGACTGTAAGTTCACATCATATTGTGACATCTGAGTTTACGAAAAATAGGAATCAATTTTTGAACGCAGTTTTGTATATGTAATTCCCAACTAAGAATGGTATGTAATTGAAGTCCGAGATATATTGGTGATGTACCAAAATTTAGAGTAGCTACAGATATCTATCGTTGAGCAAACATGAGTTTTGATCAAAAAATCAAAATACAGAGGATCGGTATGAGTTTAGAACGTAATATGTTGAGTTTTGTCAACATTTAATGTAAAAATGCTAGATGCCAACCATCGTGTGATTTCTCTATAATCATTTTCGGTGTACTGTTTCGATTGGGCCCAATCCCTTCAGTAAGCAACCAATATCGTGTCAATAAGTTATAATATTGTAGTTGGGTAGTGAAATTGAGCATAGACTATTGATGTAGATTAGAAATAGAATTGGACCTAAAACTCCACCTTGAGGTACACTATACGAGAGTACTGAATTGCCGCTAACATATTCACCTTTTTTAAAACTCTGCGACCAATTTGATAGGTAGCTATTAAAAAAGTCAAAATCCGTGCTTGTTATACCTATCAGATATAATTTTGCATTAATAATGGTTTCAGAACGGAGTCAAAAGTTTTCGACAAATCAATAAAAATACTAACAACTTTTGATTTATCATCAAGTTGTTTTACAATGAGTTCAGTTCAATGAGTTTTAGGATTTTTTTTAAGAATCCATATTAGATGCTAGCAATAATATTATCTCGTTCAAAAACTATTGATTACGAACGATTTACGAACTATTTTCCAAACTATTGATAACATAGGTAGGACTGATATAGGATTCCACTTTTATCAATAGGATGGACTATTGCTTTTTTAATATATCTGTCTATGATACCACTTTGGAGACTTAATTAGCCTTTAGCTTACTGTTTAGATATACACTTTATTGAAGTTATTATGCTATCATTTTTCTTCTGAATACTTTTTACATTTTCTTGAAGTAAACTTGTTGGTCAGTTCATGCATCAATAGATTTTTTTAATTCAAACATACATGCAGATATGTCCTCATCGTGTAGACGTTTCAGTGGATTATATCAGCTTGATATATGAACGCTTTCATTTTTAGTATCAGTCGCAAGTGCGTAACTTTTTCGTATCTAATTTAGGTTTTTATTGTGATTTAATAGGTTTTCAGTGACATTATAATGTTATTATATAATTTATTTTACATGGACTAGCTCCTTCAATTTTGAAAACTATAATAATGTCACGTATATTTTGAGCCAAGTTAGTAGAATGTGACGTTGATGCGGTGCAATTGTTTTGTATTCTAAATCGTGCTCGTACCTGTCTTTTTCTAGTTCTTGTAGATTCTTCCTATTACAATAAGAACATCCGGTACTTTTGATTGTCCCGTGAGCGTACTTAAAATGTTTTTTTTACACTGAATCTCTTTTCGTCGACTTCTGTTACCTTCTTCGGCATTATAATCTCCTAATATTTTGGGAGTTATTATCAAGCTATTTTAAAGTTAATTTACGTTTTTATCAAATTTAGCATAGAAAAAATAATAAGTATGAGCGCAGCCTTAAGACGCTCGTGTTGTCACTGGCACGTTGACAACCTTGTGACTTCAAAACATTATCTAGTTATTTCCTTTGTCTAAGAAAATATTTTTTTTATATTAAATAAAAAAACTAACTATTAATTAAAATCAGTTCTCTCTTCTAAATCAGGAGATGTAAAAATAGTAATCCCTATATTCATTTCACCCTTCAAGAAATCCTCAATATAATAATAAAAAAATATTTTAAATTCCCACAACATCTCATACACTAACCCGAGTCCCTGATAAGTTGCTTAATAAAGCACTTGAGTTATGGACATCAGACAACAGAAGAATCACAAATATGTGTTCTACTTAAATGCAAATATTTAACATTCAGACACCAAACAAACATAAATATTTGTCCTGGATGGGGATTGAACCTCTGGCGCTCATAATAGGACCAATATAAATAATTTTTATGAATTCTGTAAAAGTGTATGCGTTATTTAATGCTTTAACTGTGGTTAATACATGCTATTGTAATCATACTAAAGTGTACATCCAGCCTTATATCAAATAGCGTATGCATTCACGCGGGCGTAATGGAGCATCATTCATTTTGTCGTTCCGAACAACCGGGAAATTCAATCTGGAGGCTTCCTGGCAATACTTTTGAGTCATACCCAACACGTCTGCCATTATCTATTATTAAGGACTTGGCTCGCGTTTTAGCGAACATGTGAACAGAAAACAAGGATGTTGGCCTTTTTATATTTGCATGTTGTGGCGTAATAAAAAAGTAATGTCGTAGACGTTCCTTTCTTTAGACGTTTTATGCAGCTGCTTCTCTTATATTTCCACCCGGAAGCCTCGAAACCACAGCTATGCGAACAAAGCTATTTAGTGGTAGAAAATAGGTGAGAGTCAGGTTCCAATGCAATCAGGTACCAATGTTACCTTTTTATATTTATAACCAGATTTTTACACGCGACTTTGTACTCAAGGTCATTTGCATATACCGGAAATCTCTTGTTATTCCGACCGAAATTGTATGTTACTCGGTGGCAGCTAAATAATACAAAAAGTAATGCTGATTTTATAAAGAAAAATAAAAAGCAGATCTATCGATAGATATAGTTTTGGGATAAATGTATCCAATGTTTAAATATAGAGTGTAAATAAATCTCTGCGATTTATTCATCCGTTCCCCCGTAAAAAATAGTAATTGAGATAATATAAATAAAATAGTAATCTAGACATTTACACATCCAAAACGAACTTTTACATTTATTATATTGGTAAGGATGACATAAAACCTTTTCAAAAGTAAACTTCTCTTGCTTTAACAATGTTTAGAAAATTATATAAAATTTTATGTGGTCTATTAACTTAATATTGTACTTAAAGTTTGTTTATCTAAGTTATACAATACTGCAATTGTAGTACCAGTTAGCTGTTCGAATTCGTAGTTTCATAGTTTGCGTGATTGTGGCCATTTCAATGTATGTTAATCGAATATCTATATACTTATTTTGATCACATTTCTTTTGGGTTTATATAAAGCATCGCAACAAACTGAATTATAATTGTTCTAGTTTTTCGATCTATCCATCAATCCACGGATTGTGCTTATTTTGTGTTATTGTACCTGATAAATAAAATTAATTTCACTATGACAAATTATATCGCTTATTATTTAGTGCTATCACATGAAAAGTTTACGATTTCAGAATTAATTACTCTTTTAAGATAGCTTGATATTTGAATATTATTTAGTTTTTTAGCTCAGTTGCCTATTTGTATGTTATTAAAGTTTAATATTATGCAAAATTTTACCTGTTTTTATGTATAATCGTATTTTACCAAGTATTTTCAATAAATATTGTATGAGTTCAGTTAATTTTTACAAGTTAAAACGTTTCATCGAAACACTGTATCGTTTTGTGATTCTATTGTTTTTTATGAGATTAAAACTATTGTTTTAACGATTTCTATATATTTATATCATATCTTTATATCTATATATTTTATATCAGTCCACTTAATTATGTTTTTTAGAATAAAATAGTCTTAACATTATTTCGGAAAAGGAAAAATGATACTATAATTATACACAAAGGAAAACTATTCAATATCATTCTCAATATCGTTCTTATTTTTATCAAAGAAAAAAAAACTTGATAATATTTTATAATTATAACACTGCTCCAGCGCTTCACTTAAGAAGTTCTCCCTTCTATAACAATATAAAGATACAATATGTCACCCAATATCATTTTCTATTCATGAAATATTTTGTAAAATGAGTTTAGTAATTTCTAAGTTTATTTGTTACAATTGTATAAGTTCAAAAAAACAAACGTTTTGATTAAATAGTTCTATTTTTAATTGCGGTACTCTCATATGTTCAAAAAAATAGCTTAAATTTTTAATGGCTTTAGACCGCATTTTTTTTTTAATTTTGTACCTTTTTAATTCCACGTTTTGGCTACCTTGCGGCAATCTCTACCCTTTTTTATGGTAGTTTATTATACATAGAACTTATATTAAGAACTATAGATAATACTTTTCTTATTATTTTATGTCAATATAAATTTAAGTATCATGAAAATCTAAAACTTGGTCTACTGACCTCAAGTCTACAAACCTAAGAAGAATAAATATTTCCGTAGTGTACCGCCAGGGTAGAATAGTACCTCCCCCTGTACCAGGTGTCGTAAGAGGCGAATAAGATACCGGAACCGACATATGGCGGTAATTGCATCCAGAAAAGCGCAGCTCAAATGCACAGGGCATAGGTGGACAGCAGCATCCCCGTCGCAAAAGCTGCACTCTATGATTGCCAATACGCAAGCGCAACAATTATGCGCAAAATTCCCTTTTTCTTGGGGAGGCCTTTGTCCAGCATTGGACTTCCAATGGTTGGTATGATGATGATGATCGTAGCATATAATAGAACCATCGCATTTACTGAACCGAAATAAAGCAGTTCAGATGCAGAAGGATAGGAATGGGCAGCAGCATTTCTGTTGCGAGATTAAGACCTGGGACTGATAGTGCCCCAGCCCTGCGCGGCTATTATGTGCAATACTCTTACTTTATTGGAGTATATGTCTATATCCAGTAGTTAATGACGTATAATTGTTACTATGATAATTTTGATAGTTGAGATGAATGGAGACATAAATATTATTAGGTTTCTGACACGCGTTTTCCAGAGGTGGATCATAAAACAGATTACTGGTTTAAATTCAAGATGAACACACACAAAATAAACCAAAACCTGTAGTATCAACTATTCCTGTCACGTTAAAGTAATGATGTGAAGTAATTGCCCGTGAAACTTTCCAAGTGTCACGATTTGTTTATTTTGTTCAAGGCACTTGGGTATTTGACAAAGTTTTTATACTGCAATAATCTTGTACCTTAACTTTGGTATGACATTTGAAAATATGTAATTCGTTTTTTGTAACGCTAAAACAAGTCGTTTTAGTTAGTCATAGTTGTCATGTTAAATTTGTTAAAAGATTACGGGTGCAGCTAATGAATCGCATGCTTTGATTCCAAAAAAAACATAGATATTTTATTTGGTTTGTTAGAATTATGAAAAATAATATTATTTTTATAGCTATATAAGGATATCTTTAAGTGATCGTCTGCGGTATTCGAATTCGGGTAACTTAAAGGTTTAAAAAAAAATACTTAGTCCCTTGGGGCTAGTGAGTAGATGAGTGCATCTATAAAATTACCAATTACCATACTTATGAGATGGACATTAGTAAAAATATAAAATAGTCTATTGGTTTCAAGACAGTGTAATAATTTTCTTTTAGAACTTTTTCATATAAGTCTTTCCGGTACAAACAACAAATACCTATTTTATTTATTCAGTATATATTTCAAAAATCATCTTTCTTTATTATGATCTTTACGTACATTACTTTGCATGAAAATCTTTGACTATTGTTTAGAATCATTTAACAAGATATTAAGATCATCTTAAATAAGATCATTTAACAATCATATTATCAATCATTATAGATATGGATAGATATTAATTATTAATGAAATCAGCATTATTGTACACAAATATAGAAAATATTTTATACTTTAAATTATTTATATAGTAAGATAATCTAAAAAATAAAAACATATTTTATTAAAACAACCGTCATTCCCATTAGACCTATAGCATCCGTCGAAACAATCAGCTAAAAGCAAGTCAGCGGCGGTAAGTGAACGCGGTCTCCTTTTGTCTTCCATTTGAAGCCGCGATACGGTTTGTGTCGGCGCTCATCCGACGGCCAGCCATACTTGGGTCTCTCATAATGCATCTATAGCGGTCTACAGTTCTGTCAATACACTGAAAGAACTTTTAACTGCGCAACATTTAGAATGCAATATAAGTTAAGTAATTAGTCATACTTACCGAGAAATATTTTTTATTATATACGGCACTCGCTGTGCATTAATATTATTGAGTCTCTGATAATAATGTGCCTATGATCAACCAAGCGATTAGCAAAAATGGCGACTTATATGCATTCTAAATATTGATCTATGATGAAAAAAAATTTTATGCAAACGTAAATTAAATTTAAGTAAAGTATATTTTAAATTTCGTTTACAAATAAAATACTAATTTCACATTGACATTGGTAACAACAAATCCTAAACATTTTATTATAAATCATTCTCTGTTGCGGTATGCCACAACTTTCCCATTAAAAGTTTCTAGTGTTAACTTAAATAGACACGACTTGCACGTTTCTATTCGCGGAAGTGTCGGCCCAGAAGCGGTGTGGTCCGAATGAGCATATTTTTTGTATTGTTTAAGTTTTGATTAAAAACCACCGATGTTTTTCCGGTTTGTTTTTCAACTTTGACATCAACGTTTGCTCTGAAATATTGATGAGGATGTTTTTAATTCTGAACTGCAGCGGTTTATTCTGTTTTGAATTTTGTATGATATTGCTTTTATAACTCATGTTTTTGATGTTGCAGAAGGAAATTTGTGATGATATTTACTGGTTAGTTATTGCTTTTTTCTAGTTGTAAATGCTAAGTAGATGAGATAGTTGACTATTAAGGGGAAAACTTTTGTCTCTGTGCCTGTATATTCAAATACGCTGGTTCTAATTGATTTGTTTATCCTAAACGTTTGCTGCTAGAAATATCCCTAGGAAAGGTATTTTTTATATCATTACTGCATTATTGCATTTGAGCTACGCTGTAGTTATTTCGGATGGAAAACCGCCATCTATCAGTCCCGATACCGCAGTTCCCTCTTAATACACATGGAATAGGGGAGTTTCTAGATATACTAAAAGGTAGGAGGGTTTTAAAACTAAATTAAATGTTGGTTCATGATGCGAGCCACTATGAAACTGATTGTGATTAGGATTACATCATTACCAAGGGGTCACTCTTACCAGCGTTGGTTCGAATAAACAATTTGTTATTTATACTATGGATGCGATTAAAACATTTAAGTCATGAGTTTATTAAAATACTTTTATGCAATATCTGATGTAAAGTATTACGTTAGATAATTTTAAATTGTTTTATTCTTGCAAAAAGTAATGACTGAATGAATAAAACTATTATTTGTTGGCTGTTAAAGCAATTTACATATATATACAGAAAATTATTGTTGCTTACTTCAAAGAGTACATATAACATAGTATGGCTTATGGTACGTTCAATCAAGGTAACAGTCATTGACCTTGACATTTAAACAATAAACGGTATTAAAGTGACAAAATAATATATTTTTACTTATGTATATGAAAATACGTATTAATAAATTAAAACTTTTTTTTATTTTATTTTACCAACTAATCTCTGCATAGGTTGTGGTTTCAAAGAACTAGTAGCAAGAGCGTTATTAAACAAAATATTTTAAAGTTTAAAAAATTACCTGTCTAAAAAAATTAAATTAAAAAATTAAACAAAATATTTTAAATATTAATAAATACAACCGACTTTCGACCGGTTGAAGACGAAGGTATTATGGTACTGTGGCAAAAATTAAGTACTCAGATACATACTTAAGGTTTTCTTGCTCTATGTGTTGTACTAAATATTTCTACCCTTTGCGCCAAAGATAAATCTACCCAACCCTCCTAATATGTACTTGACGTTAAACAATTCGACGAAGGTACCTACATTCTGAATTATATCTCACAATTCACGCTGAGAATTAACATTTCCTGGACTCTAAAATTTGAATTGCTAATGTTATATATTAACTTGTAACCAACCTTGAGTGATGAACCGATTTTATATTAGGGAAAATTGCTTTTTACATTCCATGGTCAATTTATTTCAATATTGTGGCTAACTTTTTTTTGTCAAGTAAATCAAAATTAATGCAATGAAATGTACTCAAAGTGATTGTTGCATTAGCTATGTGGTACTGGCAGAGTAGAATAAAAAATTCCTTCATATGCAGTGTTGTGAGAAACAGCTGCTGCACCGAAACTAATAGAGGGCGGTATACCCATTAAAAACTCGAATAACATAGTATTGGATAGGTCATCGCAACCTCGCCTGGTACTCACGGATGAGAGCTGAAAGTTCACTGGCTATCTCAATATGGGTGTTAAGTTGGTGAGAGCCTAATGACCAGTATCCCAAGTATTTTATACCTAGTTCAGGAATCAGTCTCACACAAAATTAAAGTGTATTAATTCTGTATTGATTTAAATACCATGTTTAACATATTATTAATAACATATTATTCATGATTATCATCATTATACCAGCCATTGGAAGCCCACTGCTGGATAGAAACCTTTCCAAGAAACGAGATTTTTAGCCCACAATTGACGCACTGGGCAAGCGTGTTGATAAACGCAGAGCGCAGCTATCGTGACGGAAATGCTGCTGCCAATCCCCGCCCTGAACTGCACTGTTTCAGATGGATATACCGCCATCTGTCGGTTCTGGTACCTTAGTCGCCTTTTACGACACCTAGTGCAGAGGGAGGTATTATTCTATTCTGGTACCCCATGGCACATAAAAACATATTATTACTATGAACTAACTAGCTAACTCAAGGTAACCAACCAAGCTATCGAAATCGAATCAGGAATGAGAATGGCTAAACAAAAAAGCCATCGTAGCCCAGCGGGTTAGATGGATGAAACAATGGGTAGAACGTGGGTGGTAATAACGTTCAGTACTTATTCTAGTTGGTTTGGTTCTGTTGTATGTGAACTGAACCAGACCAACTAGAATAAGGACTGACCTTCCTAAGGCTCATATCTTTAGACATCAACTGGTGGTAACAGCTAAAAATAACAGTCATTTATCAGAATAAACCAGTAACTATCTTTATAATAGACTTTTAAGGAATAGCTCTGCATATTTCCTACAAGCTTTAGGCCATGTATTTTTACCTTTCACACTCGTTACCTTTGATTTCATCTGAACAAAAGTTTAAGAAAGGTACCAAGATAAAAAAAAGTTTAACAGACGTACTTGCAAGCAGAAAGCCAGTAATATTACAATGGCAGGATTTCCGTCCTTGCTATATGTCTGGATGCCATAAATTCAAAATGTATCTAATGAATTTTCGTACTGTTTTCATCAATGGACAGAGTGTTTTATGGGAAACGTTTGAGCGTTTTATTAATGTTTTTTTTTGTAAATTGGTTTAGTCATAATATTCGTGCACTCTGCAGCCAAAGTTTAGGTGCGGCGAGCTGTTGTCGCAACATAGGTTTATAAATAAACAACAGACAACTGTCTGTCGAATTTAAAAGCTAGTAAATGATGAATTTAATTATTATTGCATAAAGCAAGAATAGGTTACTCATCAAATGTCTTCTTTACGCTGATGATCAAATGTGTGTTAGCATCATCAGTTGAAGGGTTGCAAAAGATGGAACGGTTGCAAGATTTCTTTAAAAGGAAAGGTATAAACGTAAATGTAAGTAAGTAAGACGAAATTGATGGTGATTGAAAAGGAGAAAAGTATGACAAGTTGTGAAATTGTAATCGATGACATGAAAGTTGAACAAGTGAAAGAGTTACTGTATCTTGGAAGTATTTTTACGACAAATGGGAAGTATGGGACGGAAGCAGATGGCTGGCAGGAAGGTAAAATGTTTTTTGTGGAGTAAATAAATAACTATATAGGGCCTTTTTTTACTTGTGACCCACCTTCCAATGGAATGTTCTATTCCAATAAGGCTTATATCTTTGGACTTAAAAGCATAGTTTTTTATAGCTTTTAGGGATCCCAGTAGGTAGTCCGACAAGCAATACGTTAAATATGATTCCATTTGTTGTTACAAAGCATATATTGTGAGTCCATAAACAAATGTGGTATATAAATGTATATAGTAAATTATACCTTTGTAATGATATGCTCATGCCATCACAAAGATATCACATTTTACAGCATAGAGATCCCAGCAGGTAGTCACCTTGTTACCGGACTCGTTACTAAAAAAAGTGTTTTCACAGACTGATAGATGGATAGACGAAAAGCAAAGTGTTCTTTTAAGAGGTCTGTTTTGTTTTTGAGGAACTCTTTCGAAGCAGAGATCTGAAGATCCATAAAAAATTATAAGCGAGTTGAGGTGGGCATGGGTGGAAATGGGCAGACCATATACAGAATTGAGGGTCAATAGAGTTGTAAGTTTCTTGTATAGAATACGCATTGGCAAGCGTACCACAAGTTGGACAGGATGATCTGATTAGAACCGCGGGTCTCTAGATGCAGGACACTTACAATGTACGCTACTGGTACTGAGCAGTTACATTAGTTTTTGTAGTAGTTTATTTTCTAGTGCTTTGTGTAATGTACCTGCATTAAACTTAGTTTTAAGATCCGTCTGGTGCCGGTAAACGAGTTCGAACAATCAATGTAATGATTACAGCTACTCGAAATCCACTCTAGATATAACCTTACCAATAAAGGAGGAATTGTACCTATAATTTCCACGTTGGGCAAGCATGTTTGCACTCGCAGAGCGCGGCTTACGTGACGGAGATGCCGCTTCCTATTCCCACCCCATGCATTTAAGTTATACTGTCTCGGATGAATATACCGTAATTTATCGGTTTTGGTACCTTAGTCACCTCTTACGATACCTACCTGGTACAGAGGAAGGTATTATTCCAGCTGGTAGGTACCTGACGGCAAACAAGTTTAGGTAGGCCTCATTTACATATCCCACCGCTAGGTGAAGACGATATCAACCCAATAGAAAATATTTCCCACAATTATAGAAAAATTGTCATCGCGAAAATTTTAACGAAATTTCGTATTCTTTTTGTAAAATAACAGACAAAATGTTCGGAAACGCTTCTAGCCACATAAGTATGCAACCTACTTATTTGGATCCCAATGCGAACATTCACGTCAATTTCAAAAGTTCTGCAAATATTTTCAGTTTTAATTATTGCAGCTTTCATCTAGGAGTGCGATACGTTGGATCACTCTTACTTTATATTCATTGAAATTATTAACAAGACTATATTAATCGGTTTGCTGGTTCATTAGAGTTCAGGTTCATGTAGTAAATTAAATTTAGTTAAAATAATTAAATTGATGAAATGGCGCTTGCAATAGACCTAAGTTGGGGGTCGTGGACTCGATGTCCACCCAGGACACACATTTATGTGATAAATATTTATATTTTTTCTGTGTCCGGGTGTTATATTACGTTATATTATATTTATATATTATATTTTTGGGTCTTCATATCTCTTATATCCATAACACAAGTGCTTTGTGACTTATCTAAAAGTCAGATCGAGTAATGTAAACGTATGAGAAGTTGACGGACCTGATGGTGGATGGATTGATCCCCACCCAAAACGAATACTTAGACGATGATAAATGTATTTTTCTATGTCTGGGTATTTATCATGTATATTGTTTTATGTTATGTTGGGTCCATTGCAATGTATTGTTTTATCGGTCAGTATTGTTGTATCCCAGTGCAGTCTTAATAGGTTATTTTCTAAAATTGAGTATGGTTTATATTTGTAATAGAGGGTTATTACTAAAATTAAACAGTATTGTATTACTAAATCTTGGTAGACGATCGCTTGTTATTATTATTGCGAAAACTGTTTTTATTTGAGAGATGAGTAATGATTTTCGAGTCGAACTCGTACCATTTGGATTTACTGCACTGAAAGCAACAGTTTCCATTGCCACTGACTACACAGATGACGTTTTGATCGGGCTGACATTTATTTACATTAAAATTTCCATTAAAAATGCCGTGAGGTACCAGCAGAGTAAAATAGTATCTAGAGAAAGATATCAGATATCAGGTGTCGTAAGAGGCAACTAAGTTACCAAATCTATTGCTGGACTACTCAAACGTCAATTCCAGCGTCACTGAAAAAATAGGAAAAGGTCTCTCATGTATGAGAGGTCTTTTCCTATTTTCCTTTCCTAGAGGAGGAGGAAGACCGGGCGTTTAGCTAAGCCACGCTGCACGCTTTTGCCGGCAAACGCGGTGTACTGCTTTATTATACGAATGCATATGTCAATGATCGTGTTTTGGCAGTGAGAGGGCGGGGAAGGGCTGCAATTTTCGCAATATTTTTGTCGGGCGGTTCAGTGTATTTCAAATGCCCAGGGTGGATATGGGCAGCAGCATTCCCACCGTAAAGGCTAGCTTTCCCAGGGCGGCAATTATGCACAAAATTCCCTCTTACTTGGGGAGGCTAAGTCTAGCAGTGGACTTTTAATGGCTGATATGATGATGGTGATGAAAATTTCCACGCGAAGGAAGATGCGGGAAAATTCCTGTTAATTAATATCTTTATTCACTATTGCCAGTAAAAAGTAGACCTTACCTGACCTATTATAAAGATGTTTTGTCTTATCTCTTTATGAATAGAAACTTGTCCAAACTTGTGCTTAGCCCAGGTTTGGGGCTTTATTATTCGTGCTGATTATTTACATTAAAATGGTTATCTGGTAAAACAGACTTCGACTAAACTATTCAGAAATTTAAATCAGCACTCCAGTGGCAATGACAGTCTAAAATAATACAGTCTCTAAGTCTAGAATAACACACAACATAATGTACGAATTACAAGCTAAGCTACGATCTGAATATTCATGAGGTAATGTTGTGACAAAGCATAAATTTCGTCAAGTGTGAAGCGGGTGTGCGGGCGGAGTGGGATTTTTTGACATACGACTTCAACTGTGTTTTCACATGTTATTATGAAACGACATTATTATTAAGTAGTCAACCGAAGTCATGTCAGTCAATTCGGAAATTTAGAGTTCGGTCCGCGTGAAGGCAAATTTTACTGTAGTCTACAAGTACTCGTGTAGTCGTGTCATCTCATGATATCACTAGCGCGTCGCCAACCTTGTGACCTGAAGATATCATTAAACAATAATATCACTGCTCTTCCACTCTTAAAACTAGCACATAGCAATGCGTACATGCTGTTTGGTATAAGTTTGACATTTATGTAGCCATACAGAAAACTATTGATAAGGTATATACATAATATCTCTTGTCAGCTACCAAAAGCTTTTAGGCTTCAAATGATATCTTATAGCTGATTGTTATATGGATAATTTTAATAAGCATGCATTGAATTATATTTGAAAATAAAAGCTATCTAATCATATATAACTTATGTGCTTTTTCAGACTATAATCACTTTGCCTAGATTCATAACTTCCAGCATAATTGTAAAACTTTCAGTTTTTGTTATATTATTAAAATTACGAATTAACATGGTTTTTGTTTATACCATTCTGCTGTGCGGTATCGGTAGAATTTAATAATACCTGCCTCTGTGCCAGGTGTTGAAAGAGGTAATGGCTCCGACAAATGGGGGTAATTACACAATAATGTAGCTGAAACGCAACATAACAAAGATGGGCAATATGTTCGTAAAACTACAGTATGAGATTGCTATCACATTATCCAACTCGGCAATCAAATGGAAATTTACCCTTTTTTGAGTATGCCTATAACTAGCAAGAAACTTTTTTATTATGTAAGATCACAAAAATATACATAAATTTAAAATTAAATCGGTGAAATGATCACTGCTTTGAGTTATTTCTTAAAAGGAAAAAAGAGAAATTAAGTTAAAGATATAGTCAAGATATCTAAACAAAACAAAACTAAACCTTTTACTAAGCACAAAATAATTTAAATAATTAAACACATATCTTATACACCGAGGTGGATTTTTTTTAAATAAAATATTTAAAGGTAAAATTTTACTTTTTCATGGTATGGTATGGCCTTGGTCAAAGTAAATATTACTATTGACTGAATACATAATCATAACTATATCAGTTACAAGACGGTCACTGTTAGACACAGATTTTAATAATCCAATAGGAACAGTTCCTGCAGTCATGTCAGCTGTTCATGCAACGGTATCCGGTGCGTAGTCTAATTCCAAATTATAGACATTTGCAGCTTCATCAGGTTATAGTATATTTATTATTCCTTTAACTTGCTAATTATCATAATAATTAAATAATAATAAAAAATAATACTTATTTCATTTTTATATTTATTTGTTGTCAACAACAAGAACGATTAGTTATGTTTTACCCAAGCGCACAGTTTCAGGCGTTAGTCCTGTATTGGGCAGTGAAAGATAAATCGTTGAAACTGTCAATTTTATATAAAAAGTGGTGTTACAACACAGTGACAATTTTATTTATAGTTTTGCAGGATACATAGTCAAATAAAGTCAGGTTGTTCCCTTTGCCATGAGTTACCGGCAGGTAGAATAGTATCTCCCCTTACCCTTACTTGGTAAGAGGCGACTGAGGTATCTTAACCAATAAATAGCGATATATCTACCCAGAATAGTGTAGTTTAAATGCGACATGGTGAAGATGGGCAGGAGCTACTCGTTGGCCAAGATACGCCCTGCGGTTTCCAACACCCTTGCTGCATATTCACCCTTTCATGGGGAGGTTTATGTTCATCAGTGGATGTTTTTAAGGTTTGCTGATGTTGATGATGTTTCCTAGTTATTGATATACAATACTCACTAACTATTGCCAATAACAGATAATTTTATTTTAAAAAAACAAATTATATTTTTCCATTTCTACTATTATAACTGATAGTAAACACTTAAATAGTCTGCAAGTATATAGATTATTGTAGTAGACTCTAGATACTAGCCAGAGTAGAGTAGTAACAATTATCTTCAATTCGTAAGAATACTTGCAAGCGTATGTGCAAACTATATCTATCTCTCTATTTATAAAAAAGGAAATATTGACTGACTGGCTGACTGACATAAGAACACAGAGCCTAAGCTATAAAGGTTAAAAAAAATATATTTTGCACAGGAGTCTTTTTTATAACACAGGATTGAAACTGCTAAAATTATTAAAATAAAATTTAGTATAAAGTGTCTTTGATAAAAAGTCTGAAACACGTGTTAAATGCTAAAAAGTTAGTAAAAAAGTTCTATAAATTAACGCGGGTGAAACCGGGGCGTTGCAAGTTTTTGAATATGTTTTATTTACTTTTATTCAGTACCGACTATATAGAACATTTACCTTTTTATTTAATCGAACTTAAAATAATGTACAAAAAAAGGTTCTTAATTGTTATACCAAATATTCTTTAAAATGTAAATAATTAAAGCCCCAATATGAGCATAGAATAAAGATTTAAATAGGAAGTAGTAACTAGTTAAAACATTAAACAACTGTATTTTTAAGCATTAACACGTTTACTACCCTCAATAAAAATATTTATAAACGGCTTAGTTAAACGTCGCACACCATACTCTTTCCCTTGCTCTGTGCAATACAGATGTTCCGCGATGTTAAAATACGTAGGCCGTAACAATTTTGCGCCAATTATTCGGGCTTGCCGCGGAATTACGTGTGATACGTGCCAGTGATTGGCTGGGATGTGTGCGTGATAAAACGGCTAACAAACATGTTTGTTTTAGAAACAAAAACAATAATAAATATTTTTTATAACGAACCAGTATACTTCTTGGATAAAAAAATTCTATTGATTACTAGCAGAATAGAACCTATACCTCTATCGAGATATATAGAGGTGTGTCCATTACTAATTAGTAGCAGCAGCATTCTTGACGCCAAGCTAAAGTCTTCGGTTGTCACTACACCTGCCTAGCGCAGCAGAACCCTAAAATGATTATGAATTACTTCAAGAGGTTTATGTTAAGAAGGAAACATAGGAGGTCTATTACTTTCAAAGCTTCAAATAACATTTGAATCAATGTTTGACATATTGGAAATATATCTAATATTATATATCCGAATTTATATAAATAAAACAGGACCATTATTGCATCGATTTGCTATTCTATTCGGGTTTGTAAAATTTATCTCCTGCTGTCTATAGTTAGAGGTTTATACAATTATGAGTAAAATAAATAAATCAAAGCCTTTTATAATGTAGGAATGAAAGTTCAAATAAGTTCACACAACATCTCATACATTGGCCTGATTAAAGATAAATCGCTCATAACTTATGTTACTGATATCAGAAAACAAATAAATCACAAATATAAATAAATATCCAAACACAGAATGAAGACAAATAATCATTTCTCAAACATTTGTCGTGGGAGGGAGACAGACTTACGACATATGGCAAATGATATCAAATGACGGTTTAAAATTAACATACTGTTTTTGATAAATATCTTAAGAACGTCTAATACAGTCTACTCGAAACTATAGATCCTCTATGAAGAAATATAGAGAATGGGAAAACTATGTCGCAATAAAAACAAATGAAAAAAGAATTTCGAGAATTTATGTGTATGCATAATCGTACTTACAGTTCTGTAGTTTCGATGTTGGCAATTGCAGAGCGCAGCTTTTGTAATTAGGATGCTGCTACTCATCCCCACCCTGTGCATTTGAGCTACACTGTATCAGATGGATATAACTGCATATGTACCGACATATGGAGTTATATCCATCTGATACATACCATCTGGTACCATAGTCGATTCTTACGACACCTAGTAAAGAGGGAGGTATTTATTTACTCTGTACCGATACCATACAATTTTTAATCGGTACCATTAAATCTTTATTGAGGTCATATTTGAAAATAATAAAATAATTTAAAAATCTTTGCTAGGTGCGATTCGAATAACGATTTTTTTTATTGTTCTATACTGTCTTTACGCCTAAACCTGCATAGATTACAAACGTCGATATGAAACCGTACTCACCTCGGGGCATAAAATGTAAACTGATCAAGTTGATTAATTGCCTCGCTATCGGCGGCAAGTTCGCAGACGCAATTCATCATAATTATAAGATACCATCATATTTCGAGTTACGTGTTAAGCATTGTGATAGTGTTACTTGTAAATTAAAAACGTTTAAAGGAAAAGATCTGTGTTAGAATTTCTTTGTTTAAGCGTGGAGACTGAAAGTAATATACGCTGGCTTTTGTTTACATTTTTTAAAAACCTATAAATGGTTAGTCTATCAATGAGTAAACCCTTCTTCTTAATGTAGAGAAATGGCATGTAGCAATAATTAACATTTTGATAAAACCAAAGGTAAAAGAAAAGTCTAATCATTTATTTACTTTTGGAACTTTTTGTATATAATTAAAACAATCTAATTTGGCGGCACAAAAGACAATTTAGGCTACAAGACTATATCTATCATTCAACTGTCGGGTAAAACAGGAAAAGGGACCAAAGAGGTGTTAATAAAAAATAATAACCTAATAAAGTTTAATACGCGTACCAAATTGTACACATACCCATAAAAGTCCAAGCTTTCAGTGGGAAATGGTTTTTATTATAAAAAAGTACCTAAATCAAGATACTAGGAACTTAGTTCCCCTTCCAGCACGAGGCCGCTTGGCATCGTGCTGTAACAGCATTGTTACGAGTTTTTGTTGTTAGTTTAAATGTAAGTATTGATACGTAAGCACAAAAGTATTGCGTCTCATCCATACTGAAATTAGAAATGCAGAGTAGAACAGTACCTCTCCCAGTACCAGGTGTCGTAGGAGGTGACTGAGGTACCAGAACCTACAGATGTTTGTGTATCCATCCGAAACACATGGCGGGGATTGGTAGCAGCATCCACGTCGCGAAGCTACGCTCTGCGATTGCCAACACGCTTGTCCAGCGCGGTAATCATGAGCAATTTTCTCTCTTTCTTGGGGAAGCCTGTACATATGCAGCAATGGACCACCGATGGATTATTGGATGATAATATATAATGTGTTGGATCCACACAAAATCCATTTTTAATCTAAGGAATGACCCTAAACATATAAAGTAAATTCCTTATACCTAACAATTTCACTAAAATTGACAAAAATAACTCATATATTTTGATAATTACTTATTTTAACATAATAACATAACAATAACTTATTTTGATAATTTGAGTTAAATATTGGCTCAAAACTGATCATAATCTTGAAAATATTTTACCCATAATCTAACTCAGAATCGAAAATATTACAGAAAGAAATGTCTTCTGTATAAGCGTAGACGATTGTATTAACGTAACAAATGAAAAGAAATAAAAGCTACCCTGGGATTGGATTACATAATCGTGATTGTAGTATAGGGAACATTTTTTTTGTACAAAATATAGACTCAAGAATAATGTAGCAGCATACTAATGGTGAAAGAATTATCGAAATCCGTCCAGTAGTTTTTGAGTTTGTTTATGCCAAACATTCAAAAATTCAATGCGACCTTTTATTCTTTATAATTAGTTAAGATTGAGACAAAAAAAGAGAAACATCAAAAATAAAAACAAAACATTTGATTAATAATAACGTTTCTTGTTATTGTTCTATTCAGAAAATGTCAAAACCGAGTGTCCTTCAATAACAGGCTAAGATGTTCTTTTTTTACAAGAGATAACACATTTGTGCTTTAATTCTTATTAACAGTCCCGATATCTTGTATATATCATCGTGTCTAAATTTTATTCTAAGAATGTATGAGCAATAATTATTTGTTTATATAAAATATGTTAAGATTAGACTTGTTTTCGTGTAACACTTGGTTTTCATATTAACAGTAAATAAATGATTATTATTATTTATGAATTATTATTTATTATAACATGAATATTAACAGTAGTAGAAGAGTAAGATCACGTCAAGTGGACCCCCCGTTTACAACTTGATCATAAAAGATTTATGTATGTAGCTTTTTTAGTACTTATGATGAAAAATTTAACCCACAAATGATCTTTCAAAATTTAGATTTTAATAATTATTTTTATAATGAAAATTTTAAGCACTTTGAATTAAAAAATGAATTAATACTCAACTGCAGGAGATAAATTTGTGAAATTTTCAGGATCTATGGTCAAATGTATAGTTTTTTAGAACATATTTTAGACTTGAAATTATTTATTTATTTTTGTTTTGTTAATTTACTTGTAAAGTAAAAAATAATAGAAATGAAAGTTTAATTGACTTCTCGGGCAGAAAATGCAGTTTTTTATTGCTTACATGCTTTATCCATTTAAGTTTAAAATTCCGGAAGAAAATTTTACTGCTCGCCATTAGTTTAAACAAAATTAATTTATTTATGACAGCGCGCCAGACACCAAGAGCTGTGGAAATGCCGCGCTGCCGAGTGTCTTGAACTACATTAACCTGATATCCTATGATCTAAGCCTCTCCGAGAAAGGGGATTGCCCCTTCCCCTTCTTTTCCGATAATTGCCGAGCTGAGCAGGCATCGTGGTATTTGCCGAGCGAAGCTTCGCGCCAGGAATGCTTCTGCCTATTTCCACCCTATAACATTTTACTTATGCTTGGATAAGAGAGAGAGATATTGGAGATATACAGCCATTTGCCGCTTTCAGTACCTCTTGCGGCAGCCGGTACAATGAGTGGTACTATTTTTCTCTCCCACAGCAATGCCGGTACACCACACATATTCATATGATGAAAATTTTGTTTTGTTCTGTGTCTGGGTGTTAACCATATGAATCCAAGTATTTATTTATAATTCCTCTGTTGTCTGATTTTTGTGACAGTACCTTTAAGCTACTTATCTTGGAGTCAAGTAAACGTAAATATATTGTATGAATTAAAAATTAAATATTAGTATGTTATTGACATATCTGGATACTAGACAGGCCAGGAGGTAGGCTTTACCGTTTCATTAATTATTTAAAAACGTATTATATTGAAAATTTATGATACAAAAAGACAATTCACTTAACTTTTGAACTTATATAAAGTAAATTTAAGGCTGGTTGTATAATGGCTTTAATTAAAATGGCTTAAACATCAGTTTTACACTTACCGAGGTTAGAGCTAAGCCACTCGATTGATGAACAACTCTGCTTGTACACGTGATCTGTGTGAATCGTGAAGGATGAATTGTGGCACCGAGTACGGTTAATATGCGCTTTGTGGGACGGGACTTTACGCACTTACTAGTGAGTGGGCGTGTTCTACTAGTAAATATTTGGCAAGGTGCTTGGAAGACAGAGGCCTTGATGGAATCGGATGCAAACGTCTTCGATACATTGAGTTGTTGTTTGATATGTAACTGTTGTCTTTTATGTATTCTAAAGTCAAATGTACTAAACTCTTCTGAATTAGTTTCGGGAGATAATAAATGGCATATAGACATTGATTTTTTTAAATTTCCATGCATCTTTTTGAATTTATCGGTTCAACTATTGCATGTATGTTTTGCCTATAATTAATTATTTATTATTCATTATTGTGTTAACACTATGCTTGTTAATCTTGAATTTTCTGTAAGCTACAAGAATTTTGATAAATATATAAATTTTTTGGTTTTCTTGCATCTTACTAACAACAAGTCTAAACCTATTTGAAATTTTTTAGTCCTTTGTATCTTGTTGTTAATCAGCTAATCACATGAACTGTCGGTCTGATTTGAAATTTTTTTCAGTGTTGGACAGTCAAGTTATCAAGAAAAGCTTGAGGTTATATTACATTTTTGATAAAATAAGGTATAAATCCTGAAAGTCATTGTACCAACCAAAGTCACTATTCCATGAGGACGGGGTCGTGAACACTGCAAGTAAAATAATACTGATATTGTTTTAAGTTTAATTCTGTTGCTCGTTAAATTGTGCAAGTTCTTTCTTGCTCAAAGTAAATTTTTTACATTTGAATTTATATAATAACACATTTGTCTCACAAGATACGCTAATGAGTTATCATGTAGCACGATATTTCAAATAAGCTTAAGAGCGACTCTAAATATGATTTATGTTGAATTTAAAATATAATATTATATTTTATATACTTTTTATACGTCAATCTGCAATATAAGGTGAATGAATAATGCAATTATGAGGTAAAAAATCTCAGGCATGACATACTGTAAATTTAAGCATATAAATAAATTCGGAGTGTCTGTTTGTAATATTAAAGAACTTTTATACGTTTTATACTACATGCATATAAATATATATAAGGTACACATAGCAAAATATTTTTTTAATCTGTTTATTCCAGATAATCTCTAAAACGGTTGGACAGATTCGGACGAAATTTTCACTGGCAGATAGCTGATATAACAAAGAGAAATTTAAATAATAACATTCTAAGGCTAATAGGAGCGGAGTTTATAAAAATATGTTACAAAAACGGGAAAAAATATACCATTTGAAGAGAATATGTTATAATTCCAAGCAGGCGAAGTCGCGGGCATAGCTAGATCTTGGATCTTGGTTTGTAAGCCAAAGATCGTGGGTTCGATCTTTGGCGCACCTAGGACAAATATTTATATGATGATATTTATGTTTGTTCTGAGTCTGGGTATTAAATATATATTGATTAAAAGTTGTATCTTTGTGATACCTATATTGTCTGATGCCCGTAACATAAGTTCTTCTAGCGACTAAGTTGCTTCACGGAATCAGGTCAATTTAATAAATATTGTGGGAATTTATTTATTTTGTTATTATTCATAGCACCTGTAAGAAGCTGCTCGGTCGTTAGTTATTAATAAATATTTAATGTAAATTGAATAGCATAATTATGCCGATGGTTTTTAAAGATTCGCGTGGATTTATTAAATATCCATAAATAAATAAATTTGATTTCATATAAGCTGTGCTACTCATGCTAGAAAATATGATGTTCGACACGCAAACTGTTTACGTGTACGAAACTTTAAAACAATAAATTATTTAGGCAAAATAGATAGTCAGTACAGGCACTCGCCTAAATTTATGAATACCTTTCCAAATTCAGAAAATACAAGAAATGTATTGTACATTATTCGGACGATTTTCCGGTTGCATGCCCGAGACTACTAAAATAAAAATTTGGAATAAAAATTGAAGATGTATAAAAGAGGCTGGCCACGAAACGAGCTCCCAAAATGGACGCTATTATACCCACACCTTCATATGTCGCATAAATCATACGGGACAGATCCGTTTCATATCAATCATCCGATAGCCTTTACAGTTAATACTTCGAGTTAGAATGGGCAGGCGAAACTGGTTTACACGCCATTGATTCCGTATAAATATTATATCTGACATGCGTACTCATGTTAGCACCCTTGCGAAATTAGACGTAATGATAGCGTCGTCATGGCATACCGTGAAAATTGCTGAACACAGGAAACACATGTTTTCTACTTTTGATTATTTTTTGCAATATTTATAGTGTATTTTCACAACGCTTTGAGAAAAAAATTAAAATTAAAAGGAAGCTTTTTTAATTGTAATATAACTTTAAAATAGAATTTTAAAAAATATACTATACTAATGATATTTTATTAAAAAAAATATTGCTTTTGTTCAATTCAATTTAAATAAATATTTTATAATGAAAGAAATTATAGTAAAGTATTTTCAAAATGTTGTATAGTTTAAAAGTTTCGTAATAGAAAACACAAATATGTCTCTCAATACTTATACTATAAATAATTCCTTTATATACTACAATATTTTGGAATGTATCATAAAATAAAATAGCTATTTAATATATTGTATAATTATTTGGTTTACTCGATTCCTTAATATTATAAATAGAAAATTAAAACTGTCTCTCTGTTACACAGTTAGAGCTAAACTAGAGAGCTGATTTCAAGATATTAAGTTTTTGTATAGCTTTAACTAGAAGAGTTTTCTCTAGTAGACAAAACTAGTAATAAACAAGAAACTAAACTTATTGAATAGTTGCAATTTTGTAGCGCTGTATGGACGGTTATTCTGTTCATTTTAGTCAATAAATCCGAAAAAATTGATGATCCAAATGTCATGATATTAGTTTTGGCCAGTCTTGTTATTAATGTACGTCCAGAAATAGCTAAAGTTAATAGACTATAGGCAAAATATCATCTTAAAATTAAATAAATGATTCTATATTCATTTGATTTTTCGTAATATAAGAAATGTTCTTATAAAATGTCATCATAATGTTAATTTCCATTATGCGGACTTAGCTTTTGTCGCTTCTTAAAAAAATTTTTTTTTTCGGAGATCTAATTAACATGTCTCTAGACCTAAATAATTCGAATCGCTAAGACGTGGAAGAAAATCAAACAACTCAATGTTTGTTTAGTAAGTTTCTCATTTGATTCTTGTACGGAGTTATCTAAGATGATAGTCCCTGTAAACAAATCAAGTGTCAGGTAGTTTCGCTTGTTGGTTTTTTTTGATAATCTAAAAAACTATCATTTTAAATATAATTCAGGGTTTTCTATGCATAAAACTTATTATTTAATTACAAAAAAAATGAAATCATCTGTTAAAAGATTCAATTACGTCAAACATTTCGTACTCTTTCGTTGGATTATAGCTGACCCGTGACTGTCATTCCCACGCAATATCAATTTATGATATTCACAAGCAAAAAGCCATTTGATTAATTAACGACACCTACCAGCTCTAATTTAATTAAATAGCAACTCAACCAGTGTAAATTAATTTTGTGTGACGAGGGTGATTAAAAATTTAAATTAAATGCTGATTATCACACTTTTCTACTGAGCCTGCCAATTCAACCGTGATTTATCGATAAAATAAATACGTTACTTTATTCCCTTAGTATAACGAGTGACAATGAACGATCAATATTTTTTAATTAATGAGTTGGCATACAAGACGACCTACCACCGAAGTATAATAAATAAATATACAACGTAGCTTAAATACCGTAGGGCAGGGATGGGCTGCAGCATTTCCGTCGCGAAGATATACTTTGCAACTGCCATTTCTTTCTCATTCACTCGTAAAGTCCAATGATTAACATGTGGGTCATCAGCCTATGTCCAGTAGTGAACATTTTACCGCTACTAGGATGTATCGAGTGATGGTAAACAGCCATCGTAGTCTTCAGACTTTAGCTTGTCATCGATCTTGCTATCTAGATAATATATCACACTAGCTGTGCCCGCGACTTCGTACGCGTAGAATAGTTTTTTTTGGGCACCATACCTCTTTACCTTAACTTATATAAACTTTGAATATCATGTTTGTTTATATCAAATCAATGGCCTGGAAAGTAAGTTTTAAGTTTTTAGCACCAAAAGTAGCGATACTTCCATACATCTTTTCTTCCCTCTTTTCGACCCCTTAAAACCCTTATTTCGATTAAAAAAATAGCCGATGTTCTTTCTCAGGGTTTAAAAATAGTTTGTGCCAAATTTCAACAAAATCAGTTGAGTGGTTTAAGCGGGAAAGCGTAACAGACAGACAGACAGAGTTACTTTCCCATTTATAATATTAGTAGGGATAGTAGGGATTATCGAGTAATTAAATTACTGCTTTTTCCCCCTTGCACAACAGTGTGGGCACTGCTATTTTTACATAATATAAATTGACCAGTAAATCAGAAGTAAGTATATCATAGGTCGCCTGAGCACACGATAAACTGATATCCCGACTAGAAATGAGAATTGCCCTAAATGGAATCCCCATATAACTTTAAAATCTGCTGTAGAGGCTAATATAAATGAACTGATAAGGCGATTGTAGAACCATTTTTTTTGTAGTTATGTCATTTAGCACCTTACTAAAAATTTATATATCTGCAGTATGCGCCAGTAAATTTCAAAACTAGACTATCACTGCCACTGCAAGACTAAAAAAAATATTTCAGCGAGCGAATTGTATGTATACGAACGTGTTTATACAAAATTCAACAGATTCTTCACGGGCCCCCAAAACTTTACATTTACATGAAGAAACCCAGATACCCCTATTATGTAAATCGGCTCACGTAGGAACCTCCAAGATATGGTATCCCGCGTAGAGATTCCAACTGGTTGATCCAACATTACTCGGGTATGTTGTTGCGAACAGCGCTTATGGTAATCTGCCGATAGGGATACAAGAGTCCCCGTCCCTATCGCTAGCATCATCCAAACGCAAATACTTATACGGCTAACCGTTTCAGTTTTGTTTTCGGGACATTTCTTTTGATACATCGGAATTTGGTTCTTATGACCAGATATGGACTTGAAGTGGTCAGTCAAATTTGTATAAAGCCTTCTACTTCTAGTGTGGGCGTGTAATATGTATTCATGCTTTCAATAAGAGTGAAAAATATAAATATTATATAGTACTGTACATTACCTTTTGTTTGCGGTACGACAAACCACTTTGCTGTAGTCTGCTGTTTTAACACAGAACTGTTTCATTCCACCCACTACAGTTCCGTTTAACAAGCATTAAAATTTGTGATTTCCTAAACTACGACAGAACTTGGCAAACCAACGAACATCAATGGCTGAATTGTGATCTATAAATGGTATCAAAGTAAGATTTCAATTGATTCATAAAACTTAATAAATGTGTATAGCTATTTTAGATTTAGAAAATAAATAAAACTCTGTAATAACAAGAAATACAAACTCAGTTATTCAGGATAAGTTTTAATTATCTTATTTAAAATTTAAGTTGCCCCGAGGAATACAGAGAAAAATAGTACCTCTGGTCTAACTGCCGTGGGAGGCAACTGAGGTACCAAAGGTTTAAATGCGTCAGGGTGGGTATAGACAGCAGCGACTCTATTGTGAAGCTACGTACAACGATTGCCATAACTGCCCAGCTGACTTACATGCAAAATACTACTAAATGTCTTGAAAAGAATATGGGCATGATTTAGGCATAGTCTATATAATCTTTAAGTTGATTTTTATGCGACTGATATAATGATGAATCTTAAATTAAAACATTAAACGTCTTTATCAATAAACTTAATAAAATAAATAGTACAATAAAAATCCTTAGTCACATTGCTACTTAAACCTGAGTGAACAAAAAACTAAACTCATTACGAAAAAAAAGTTTAATCGTGAAAAGTAAATTACCAAAAATTATTCTTAAATAAAAATCTTGAAGAGTTTATCTCACAAAACAGATATAGAAAACGGTTTAATATTTGAAAATTGAAAAGAGATTTCTTCATTAAAAAGTCAAGAAGTAAACTCGACTAATTTGTTTAAGACTTGAGATTTTCGCCGACATTAAACACGGCTTTTAGATTAAAGACTGACTGTTTTAATTTCACGTCAATTAATCTTTCTTATTTTGTTTTTATTACGTTTTAAATGAGCCATCTTGGCCTCTTAGAAATTATAATGTTGTTTATTAGAAAAAACATTTTCGTTCTTTCTGTGATATTGCTCTTTTAAATTAGAGGATTAACTTGGAGAGTTATTGTTGTGTTTACAATTACAATCTTGAAATTCAATCACAAAATATTCAGTGACATAATCTGTTATTAAAATTTTCAATTATTACAAGTTCTTTACAGATTTTGATCTGACCTGAGATTACTTTGAAATGGTTTTAGAAGACTATTTTTTTACCGAAGATATAAATGTATAAATTATTTTTTTCTTTACTAAACCTATGGAATTTTCATAAAATTTTGTTAGCATATACAATGGACTATGAAAATATTATTGCATTGCGCTTTCTCAGTAAGCTTGAACATTTTTGTGGCAATTTTAAATATAATTCTAGGTTGGTTAAGAAAAGAAAATCTAATAGAACGCTGTTTAAATTACTTAAAAAATATATAAGGTCATATAAAAAATGTTTTAATCGATCTTATCACTTTAAATTATAGAGTCTTTATAAAAAAACTGGTTCAAGGTTACCGCATACACGAAAGCCAGGTTAGCCAAACATGTTGTTTTCAGTGTGATTATCTGCACAAGCATTTAGCGCAGGTGGCCACAGATTACGAGCGTGACTTGTTAATACCGTTGTGACACGTGTGTCTGTTACGTGATACTTTCCTGATGTAGGTTAAAAGCTGAAATCTCATTAAGCTGTGGTGTTAAGCTTTGACACAGATTTAGGCATTTGGTATCACATCTGAAACTGCGATTTACAAAATACTTGTTAATTTATTTAAATCAATACAAACTTCTGCGCAATTTTATTTTAATTGATCAAAGTGTTAAACATGGAGCACCAAATTGAGTGCATTGGGTTTTTATCTATCAGAATTTCAGTTAATTGTTCATGCGTTACCAAATAAGAATGAACATTGTTGGATTATGGAATGATGTATATAGTTATTCTAATGTAGTTGTAGTGTTTATTTTAATGTATTTGTTCTTACTAATTACCAATTATTACGTGTGAATTTGTTTTTGGGCTTTGATTTCTTTTAATTTTCGATATGTTTGACTTTAGGTATGTTTTTAAATTTTGACTGGTATAGTTAGATATTGTATTGGTAGTTCAGATTATTTTAGAGCCGCTAGTTGATATTAGTGTCAAAACCGTTTATTATGAACAGATGATGTAATTTGGTAGATATTGATTTTAGCGAAAACTCAGCATATAAACCGTAAAAACCTTGCAAACCTTCAAATAAACGCTTTTAAATTAGACTATCGCAAAGCAGTAAATGATTCAAGCGGGTTTTTTTTAAGGAACCAGATTATATCATGGATTAAAAATTAAGCGTGAATTACAACCAAACGAAATAAACCGAGGTAGTAACCGTTTGTCACTGCTTCTTAAAGTCAGTCAGAATTCTTAATTTTCTTTAGATTTGTAGCTGTATAAGTCTCTACCCCAATCTTGATAATCTTAACCAGATCTGGCATTAAGCAGCAGTATTCGCAAATCTGTTAGTATTTTGTTACTGACAGTTAAGTTATTATTCTCAAGGCAAAAGGTTGGTGTCGCTTTGACAGAAAGTTTGTATTTGTGCTGCTTTTGGCCCTTTTCGCTAGGATTGTAGCGTGGGATACCAGCAGAACCTCTCACTCCTCCATGTGTCGTAAGAGGTGACTAAAAATGATAAGTGGCGGTATGCCCACCCAAAACAGCGTGGGCTTATGTCCAGCAGTGGACTTTTCGCGGCTGCTATGACAATAATAATGTTCTAATGCACACATCTTTTTAATAGTTATATGTATTTTAAATTAAACCAGTAATATCACGGATCGCAGCTACATATAATGGAAAAAGGGACGGAAAAAGAGCATGGCACCGTATAGACTACATCTGAAGTTATTGGAGAGACTTTAAAAGCACACAAACGTGACGTATATGAAAGGAAATGGTAACGCAGCTATCTCTTTGTACCACTCGACGACGCAATTCTAATTATTTTTGCTAAAAGTGCTTTGTTTATTTGAAGTATAATGTATTTTTAAACTATGTTTATGATTAACTTATTGTAAGACCGAGAAATTGTGTTGTCCGTAATTTTCGGAACTAACAGTTGATATTTTTTTAAACGCTAACATTTCAAATTTATCGAAGTGAACAAAACACAAAAAAAATAACCTGCTGAAATATAAGTCAAAATACGCAGTATCTCATGCTTTAGAAGCATGTAACGAATATCAAAGGAAATGGAAAGCCAGTCAACTCTTCACGCTATATTTGACGGCGCAATACTTTGTTTTTGTGATACCTAACTTCATTTTCAACGTAAAAGAAACGCTTTTTGTCGCCAACACCAAATGTGACAACCAATTAAGACGTCCGATTCCACGGAACTCAGTGGTAAAAACAACTATTAAATTGTCTTTATCCTCATACTGAGATTGAATAACTGTATGCCGGTAATCACATCTTTTTTGTCTTCATAAAAAGACTGAATCGAAAATTGAGTATCAGCCTCCTTAGATGCCCTGGTTTCTGGTACTAAATAAACCGGTTATAATATTTTTGTTTCAGGTTTACTTTAAATATGAAATATGCGTCTCTAATAAAAAGTTGTATATCCAAACTGTGACACAGTATGACGATATGACGTATAGACGATGTTCAACTCATATATGGAACTTGTGCATCAGAAAACAAGGAAGTGAATAATGAGATTCTTAAAAATAAATAGGTAAGTATATTTCATAAATATACTCGTATAATCCATGTCGTGGGATAACTGGCAGAAACCGGTTTATGTATTATATTCAGCGCAGTTCAAATGCAAAACATTGTAGAGATTGACAGCAGCTACCCTGACAGATAATTTTATTGGCGAAAAATAAAGTGATACATGATTTTATTCCACTAAAAATAATAACTGAACTGATTAAACGATCCAGTCGGGAGAAATACCTGGGACTATACATTGATGATAAATTAACATCAACGCCGCACATTAACCATGTGAGGCAAAATTAACATCTTTGGTAGGAGTTTTTCGTAAAATAGCACGTTGTATACCCCGAAAAATTAAAATCACTTTGTATAATGCCTTGGTGTAATCATGCTTATAGTCGAGATTTGGGGCTCAGCTGCACCCATAAACCTTAATCCATTGCAGAAATCTCAAAACAAAGTCATTAAAGCCTTATTTCAATATTCCTTCCACACACCAACTTTTCGTATATATGAAAAAACTAAAATATTCTATCTATCCTTATTATACAAGTTCAATACAAGCATGTTAGTAAAAAATTAGTTAAAAATTCTGTCAAAAGTAATATAAGACTGTTTATAAAAGACAACCTCCACAATCTCCGAATTAATAATAAAGTGCAACTATCAGCACCTAAAACTCTCTATGGAAAGAAGACTGTACTGTTTGGAGGAGCAGAGTTGTTCAATGAGCTGCCTAACAACATAAAGAAGTGTGAGAGTATAAATTTGTTTCGGAATAGGCTGAAATTGTATTTGGAGTCGAGTACCGGCTAATTTGTATATTATTTGTAATAACTGTAATATCTCATTATAAATGAATGTAAATTCGTATGAGAATAAAGATCTTTAAACACAACCCCATTGTAAAGCTATACTCTAAATGCCCACACTCCCTAAGCATGGCTTATTGCCAGCGGCTACTTTCTACAGCTGAAATTATACATAGGTATAAATATATCTGTCTGCCGCATGTATTTACAATAATGTATTTTTTATTGTACACAGACAACATACAAAAGATATTATATTAAGTGAAAGTACAATTTGCGACTTAATCGCAGAACGCAGAATCTGAGCGTTCTCTTCCAGACAGCATTTGGATAAGTACCTATGTACAAATTTTATTTCTGACAAAAAAGATTGAAAGAGAACTAGCACTCATTTTGCATGTCCTCACTTTATATAAGAGGTTTATATAAGTAGATTTTGTGACTTCAAGCCCTCAAGCTGACCAAAGACTAAGCGACCATTCCAAAATATGGAGGAGCATAAGATAATACATTTTAAATCACTCAATGGACAGTTGACGGGCCCGATGATGCACATGGTAGTGCTCCTACCTTGTGGTCGTGGGTTCGATCCCAATCAGGACAAATACTTATATGATGGTATATGTTTGTTCTGTTATCTGAAATCTGTAACACAAGTGCCTTAGGCGATCTATCTCAAAGACAGGTCAATGCATGAGATGTGTGGATTTATTATTTATTAATGGACAGATGCGAATGAAGACTGCATACAACCAGTCATATTGGAAACCACTTAGGAGAGCCTATGTCTAGCAAAATCTGTCTTGCGGCTAGTATGATAATTATAATCCTAATATTAACCTGTGTGTAAGTTGATTTATATTGCGCGGTAGGTGTTTGAAACTTTACAGTTATTTGAAATGCACTGCCTGTATTTGTGAACGAAACTTAGTTAGAAAAAATCATCTGAGACTATAAATAGTAGTAGTACATTTACGTTTATCGTGATCTCGTTTTTTCAAGCTGCATTGGAAAGTGTTAGAAAGGCTTGAGAGAAGCGTGACTGATATCAAAGGCAATGGAAACGACAGCTGGCTCTTTGCGGTGTATTTGTCGGCACAATTTTAAAACAGGTTTTTTTTCATAACTTACTTTTCTCGATCATTATTGCATACGAATACGGATGAAGTTTATAACGATTTTGTAACTTCGAATGTAAAATATTTCAAATCAGATTACTAAATGAAAAATTTATTATATTGGCACTTTTATATTTAAGACATTTTTTTTTAACCTTATCCATTCCAAAAATGTGGTTTAATCTATATTTTGTGGCATTGTTTTGAATATAAGTCTTCATGATTATTGAAGCCGTTAGAAGTCTACTGTTAAATAAAAGCCTCCCCAAAAAGAGAGAATTTGCCGCGCGGTAGCTATGCATGGTGGCAATCGCAGAGCGTAGCTTTGCAACAGGAATTCTGCCACCTATTGCAGCCTCGTTGCATTTGAGCTACTCTATTATGGGTGAATATACCGCCATCTGGTGGTTCCGGTACCTCAGTCACCTAATACAACACGTGTTACAGACGGAGGTACTATTTTACTCTGCCGGTAACCCACGGTGAGTATATATAGAAGGACAATTTTTGTAGTGACCAAGTTGGTAGTATAACCGTTTGTATAAGGAATCTTATAATCTTAAAAAAATTATCCTTAAATGTTCCTCATCATCTTCATATCCGCCATTGCAAATCTACTGCTGGACATAGGCCTACCTAGGAAAGGGGTAATTTTGCCCATAATTGTTGCGCTGAGCAAGCGTGTTGGCAATCGGATAGCGCAGCTTTTGCGACGGGCATGCTGCTGACCATCCCCACCCTGTGCATTTAACCGGTAACTACAACGTTTTGGATGGTTATTTCACCATCAGTCAGTTCTGTTACCTCAGTCACCTCTTACGACACCAGTGAAGGTACTTTTCTGCTCTGCCGATATCTTACGGCACTTAAATGTTACTTGTTTTTAATAATATTAATAAAAAAATCACACAACATCTTACTCCTATGTTTGTTCTACGTCTGGGTGTTAAATATATATTCCAGATTTTTATTCATGGGTTCTATGGTGACGTCCATAGCAAAAGTATTTTAATTGACTTACCTTGGAGTCACAGCAATGTATGTGTGATTTTTTAAAAGAAAAAAAACAAATATTTATCATATAAAAATGGTAGAGATCAAACCGATAACTTAGCGCTTAAAATAATATCACTAACCGGTTTTTATATTGATAGTAAACAATGTAGACCTCATACAAAGGTTGCCTGAACACAAATATACAAATTTATAA
This sequence comes from Heortia vitessoides, assembly GCA_020976665.1. NCBI lineage: Eukaryota > Metazoa > Arthropoda > Insecta > Lepidoptera > Crambidae > Heortia > Heortia vitessoides. The sequence continues at coordinate 17,039,873 of JACJUM010003237.1, forward strand.
AAATTTTCTGATAAAAATGCTCTGGAAAACTATAATTTCATAACAAATAATTCAAAATAGATCAACAAACCACAGTCTGAACTATTCGAAGTATTCTTAGCTACGTCAAAGCCAGAATGCATATTTCAGCTGCTCGAATAGGGTATCGAGAATTTTATACTCGCGTTACGGATCACGTTAGTAATGGAAAAGACATCGCCTCGAGCATTTACATAATAATATTAACAAGACATACGAGTAGCAGATAGTTTTTTCGAGAAGACTAACTGTTAAAAATAATCAATCTTTTAACAGTAAAGTCTTATAAATATACTTATCTGGATTGGATTTTTTTTTCTTTTTATTTCGTCCTATTTTAAGTTTTTATTATATATTTACTAGAAATGTTCGCTTTCAGTCATAGGGAGGGAACCTTTCAAATACGCCCTGCGTCTGAAAATTCACCTCTTATTCACGGTTTTCTAATATATAACGTGTCGCAGTATTTGTCTGGGGTGAACTTTTAAACTAGAGAACCAATTTTAATATATTAAGTTACTGTGCTCTTGCTTTAGTTTGACACATGTGATATAATATGCGATACAACTTACATATTTTTATGACAAGCATCTAAGTAAATGTAGTTAAGACAAAACGTATGTCGGGTCAGACAGTATACACTATATTTAATAACTTACTTTATATACACACTATATATATACCCAGTAAGTAAATAGATATAAGATTCTGGAATGGATACTACACACTGGCAAGCGCAGCGTAGGATGATGACACAGATCACGCAAGATGAGACAGTCTGACTAGAAACGCAGGATTGCGCTGTCTATAGGTCGCATTTAATCAGCCCTATTGGAATTTTTTTGGGGATGCCTAAGTCCAGCAGTGGACGTCCTACGATTGATAAAATATAGTTAAATACAGACGTATTTAGGTCAAATTTTGCTACTGCTTCTTATATTCCGTGTACATTTTTTTAAGAAACATATTGGGCACGATAAAGTTTTTAACGATATTTCCCTAGAGCCATGTTGTATATTCCAGTTGCGGCAGGGAAATGCAAAATGAGCTGCAAGTGACAGCAGCCGCAACGAGTGCCTCCAAAGATGGGTTACTGTAGAATTTATACTTGACATGTTCTACTTTTCAAATGTACGAGTTTGGAAATGTTGCTTTCATTAATTTCTATTTGAGGGCTGTATAAAGGGTGTATCTAATTTTACTGTTTGATGTCAGTATGACCTAGAGATCGATTTTAATCTGAAATTTATCAACCACCTACTTAGTAATTACAACTTTCATTAAAAATTTGATTAGAACGAATACAAGTTTAATTTGAAGTTAATCAGAAAATGATTAGTTAAATATAGACGTTAAGTCAATAGTTACTAAAGACATACAAATAACTAAAATGTGGTATTAAAAAAGGAACTTCAAGTTTTAATTTATCACAATGATTGCAGAATCGTCATAGAGTCACTATTTAAGTTAGGTCTTGCATTTGGTGATACCTTGTGTTAGCTTTCTTGGTAAATACACATGCAAACGTAAATTGATTATAAAACATATATAGTCTCTATAGAGGGGACCATATTCGCAAGATTTTCTGTAATAATTTATTAAACTTACTTCAAGATAGTTGTAACTTAATTTGGTATATGTTAAGATTAGTTAGAACACATACTTTTATTGAAAAAAGAGCAATATTGAGTAGAAAAGTACGCGCTGGAGTGAATTGTAGGGCAAGAAAGAGAGAAGATCTAATTAAAATTGTGACATCGAGTGTGATCAAATCATAGCCTTAATTTACATCTGATAGTAGTAAACCTCTCTTGTACGTCAAGATTCGTGGATTCAAACCTCGCCCAAAATAAGTTATATTATGAATACTTCATTTTTTTTTATGTATGTATATGTTGAATTGGTATTTTTTAATTATATTTGGGATTCTTCTAATATCACACATAAAGGCGAATAATCATTAATAACATTAATATTCGAAGCCACTTATCTCAATGAAAATGTATGAATTTATTATTATATCCAACCGACATAGTGCAAATCTCTAAGAGAGTTTTTTTATTCTGTGGACGTTGTATTACCATTGTTAAATATTTATTTTTAAAATGCATATTTATTAATTTGCAATTAATTTAATTTGACCTTAACACATGGAAGGGTGAACAATTTTAAGTAGAATAAAAAAATAATTTTAAGTAGAATAAGAAAATACCTAGAGAATTAACGAAACTATTTACTATTACAATGGATAAGTAATAAATAATTGCGTCCACAATTCCCTCGAAAATGTATGTCTCCCGTTTCTTGAGAAAAGAGGTAACAAAAACCTTGCGGCTCTTAGTGAGTCAATTTTTTATTAAACTGTTTAACGCGAAAAATAATGTGTTGTGTAACATTGTTAGCGCAGTTACATAAATTTTAAGTCTTCTGTTACTCAAGATTTTGAAGTGCGACTGTTATGTAAAAAGTTTGAAGTGCTTTAACTGAATTATGTCTTAATTATATAACTTTACTGTTAAGCATAGTACAAATATTATTGATTACTATATAGATATGAGGCCATATTTTATCTAAAGTATATTATATAATGGGTAACCTAATTATCGAGGAAGGTTTTAGTTGAGAAAAAATGATAAATAATTCTGTTTAAATAAAAAAATCACTTCTCGTAATCTATATATGCAAAAGAAGGAGCCGACTCACTTACTAACACAATAGTGTTAGTGAGTGAGTTGGCTTCTTCTATCAATGCAGGGCCAAAAAGAAAATTTAGGAATCCCTTCCTTTTAAAATGTAAGGTAAGATACGGGAGTTGTAATACGTGAGAATTTCTTAAAAATCGAACATTTCAAATATTATGTCTTAAAGGGGTAACGAAGGGGTGCAAAATCAGTATGAAAGATCTAAAATTTTACGCAGTTGAAACAGGGAGCGCTGTTTATTTAAAGATTTTTCAATTTTTTATTCCACGACCCAGTTAAGTTCGTAACAGCAATCGTAATCAATATTAACCTAAACGACTAGCAAAAAATGTAAAAGTGAATAAATAGCACAGTAAACATTTGTTGTTCTATATCAACGATCATTAAAGATCAGCTATTGTCAAATGAACTAGCTTTTACATATTTGTACCATGCCACAGAAAAAAAAATACGACCAATTTGCCTGGACTATTATGCTATTAGGGTATAAATGAAAGAGTCGAAGGATTAATAGGTGTTTTAATTTTTATAACAATATTTATGTGTATATATTGTTATATACCTATTTGTATTACATACATACTCGTATAAATTTGTATATAAATTTATCTGTGCATAATCATAATAATATAAATACATATGTCTTAATATTTATTGGTTTATTGGTTTCATAGTATGCCCCAGGGATAAAGAAAACATTGTGAAAAATATCAGTGATACTAGAAAAATGAGCTGTTTTTAAAGTCACTTCTACTTATTACGTAATAAAATTAGTAGATTTAAGATTGAGAACAATTCTCGCAATATTACCCAAATATGGAACAAAAAATTTATTTTCTCTTAAAATTCTCTCTTCAAATGTCTGACATTCAGAACTGCATCTAGCATATATGAGAAATATTCAATCCAAAACCGCATACACACAGATTGCCTCCAATAAGCTAGCTCTTAAGAGCCCACACAACATAACGCCACAATATGTCACTGTGATTTTTCCACATTTCACAGTCGCGACGAGAATTCCTCTCGGAAAATAAAACAAGAGATCTTTATTTCACAAGAGATTTTTATTTCACAAAGCAATTCGCACAGGAGCCCTTCGTCACGCAGGGTGTCTCAAGATACGTGCCTCCACACACTTAGTTCGCCATAAATGTGCCCACTCGTCCGAAACGTCATGTTGCGAAGATTTAAATGATAGGGTGTGAGCTAATCTGTTTAGCTGTGAAGGTAACTCCGAGAGTTTCTTTTTGCCTGAAAAATAATCTTGAGGCTTTTTAATTTAATTTTAAGATTATTTTATATGACAAAATCGACAGTAATGAATACAGCCGTGATAGTGTTATCACAAGAATACCAGCAGGTTTCCAAGAGTGTGGTACCAATATAGATGGTATTTTTATGAAATCTACTTATAGAAAAGACCGATTGTGTATCACAATATTATAAGATTTAAATTTCATTAGCAAAACCGGCTACGAATATATAATGTTTGATTAACAAATAAATAGATTTATTTGTTAATCAATGTGGTAAGTCACTGATTAGTTCCATTAGATCCATCTAACAGTTTACGTGTGAAAGTGTAAGTAATGAGATATATATTAAAACAAATTTACATGTTTTCAATATTAACATATATATTAAAAGCACACTTTAGTTCCTCCTCGAGGAAAATAATTTTGAATGAATTACGTCCGAGAACTGGTAACACACCAAAACACATACACAAGGAGTTATTACAGAATGAATTTTTGATTTGTAAAGGGGTATTCGGCTGACCCCACCCATGTTGATCGAGCGAGGCGACAAAATGGTTCTCACTATATCTCCTAAGGGACCGCAATGGTCACGAAACAGGGCTGCGACTACCACGCATCGTTTACGACCAGTGAGCGTAATAACTACGTAAATTTTGATACTGTATTCTTTATGTACATTATTAAATTAACCTAAAAACGAAGTTATACAATTATAATTTAAATCTGGCAGCGTTACGTCACTACTGGAATGTGTCAAGTCAACCCGAGATTAGCTTTTGAGCATAAAATTTCTGAATCAATGGAAGTCGAGCATTTAAAAGAAATGTATGAAATATAATAATATTCACAAAACATCATATATTAACCTGACTCCAATGTAAGTCGCTTAAAGCACTTGTGTCATGGACATCCGACTACAGAAAAATCATAAATTTAATACATAAATACATGTTTTTAACATTCAAACAATTAACATGCACAAATATCAATATTTAAATATTTGTCCTGAGTAACGATCGAACTCAAGACATTTGGCGCAAACGTTAGGATCAGTACAAACTGTTTCATCGGGGTCCCTCAATATATTTTACTGTGTGTGTGTGTACCGGCATAGTAGAAAAGTACCTCCATCAGGAGGAAATTTTGTAAGAAGCAACTAAGGTATGAACCGAAAGATGGCAGGATATTCATCCATCAAATGCAGAGGGCGGGGATGGGCATCATCCCCGCTCTGCGATTACCAACACGCTTGCCCAGCGCGGCAATTATTTCCAACAGTGGACTTCCAATGGCTGATAATAATATGATGATGATACCGTGTCATCAAATCAAAAGAACGTACGAATCGCAATATTCGTTTCTACTCACTCACTGATGAAATGCTTTGAATTGTAAAAGTAATATTTGATTAATGCTGTAATTCTTTATTCCTTATGTTATAAAGCTGTTCCTATCATCACATTCACTTATTTTACACTGGTTGTAAAACAATAAGCTTTTGAGTTCATTTTATTTACCATTTATATCGTTTTTCTGATTTTGAATAGAGATCACATCAAAACATTTTACTTTACATTTTGTTTTCACCCCGGTCAAACACTTTACTATAGAATAAATTACAATACGATAGGAAGCGGGCATATTTTAATACGAGAACGTTTTTAATTAATGCAAGCTTAGTCAATGGATAGCGTACATTTTTAGCATATTATTACAGTGTAATGTCTATAAATATAAACAAAATTCCTGTCAAGTTGCATGTTTTTAACTACTCTGAAATTCAACGACTGATTTTATGTGCATTTTGTAAGGTCGTTTTGTATATTTCTTACTGTTAAATAATTTGACTGTACCTCTGTAATATCTAATTATTATATTATCTGTATGTAATTATTTGTATGTCTGAACTATAATTGTTAGGTTTATATTTTTTAGGAGTAATCAAGACACGCGGTAGCGTGTCAGCCAATTTAAAAAAAAGAACGAGCAACGCAGCAGCCTTGTGTAATTTTACACGAACCGTTTTAAGTCTCTTTTTACTGCTTAATAACTCAAAATCTGTTTAAGATATACTCATGAAATTTGGTACAGTTATTGAAACTTTTTAGGTTAACAAGCTTATAAAATTTCTTAAATGCAGCTTATATAGTTATTAAGATATTAACGTCCAAAAATCATCGTTTCTATAACTGATTGCCTGACTGACTGACCTATTGATCAAAATTCTAACCTACTTCCGAATGACCTGCTATTACCATCTTGGTAATTGTATTTGTAGAAAGGTAATCAATCAGAAAACATTAAATAATTACGATTTGATTTTTTTTCGAATAATCGATTTTTATTAAATTCTAGCGCCATTGAAATTATAATGACAACAAAAACTTTTCTTTCGATTAATTTGGATTGTTTCATCACTTACCAGATTATGATTCTTATTCATTTTGTTATTAATAATTTATGTACAATATTCCATCAAAAACGCCAAATTCAAAAGCATGGTTGTCAATTTTCCGACGAAAGAATTGAAATCTAAATGGGTGCAAATTTCTGTAGATAATCTGAAAATTTATTCATTAGAACATAAAATATTGTAAAATAAAATTAGTACACAAAGCTTATCAATTAGGATAAATTTAAGCTCTATATATGTAAATTAATATCATATTATTTACAATCATAGGCAACTATCTAATAATGTATATTTGAAATAAATAACATTATAGTGAATGTACTTGTCGTATATTGTTAAAGTAACAAGGCAAAGACATATCTCATAGGACATAGTAGAAGTCAGTAGTCGGATCTATGTACAAGAAAAGGGGAACCATGCCCATAATTGCCGCACTGGGTAGTCGTAGTGTCATTTGTAGAGCGTAGCTTTGAGACGGGGATGTTGATGTTTGAGCTATGATGTTTTGGATAGTCATACTGCCATCTGTTGGTTCTAGTACCACATTCGTACAAATGGAAGTACCATTCTACTTCGTCGATACCCCACGATTAAACGACTTAACAAAGTTTTGTAATAAGAAATAGAAACAACTTCGTAAAAAGGACGTAAATACAAAGATTTCAGGTTCTCGTACATTGTAGTTACAGTTCCCGTGAGAATAAGAAATATATTAAAAATATAATAAAATTTGTTAAGTTCCTCCTTGTAATATTAGTTACCTGCCAAAAAAGTCTAATTATTTGATTTTACTAAAGACATCGACAATATTCGTTACTCTGAAATAAATCAGTAAACTATCACAATTAATTTACCGCCCTTTAAACATTTTTAACATACCCTAAGTTATAAAAGCAACCCCTGGGCAAACTTTCAAGTTACTAAGCCCTCAGAGTTTAGTCCCTGTATTGATATGTCAGCCAGTCAATCAGTTAGCTTCTTTTTATATATATACACTTTATATCACACGGCTAAATTAAGTGATTGAGAAATTGAGAATAGTGATATAGAATCCGTAAAACTTAAATATCCACACGTTACAGTCTGCTTAAAGATTGTCTAACTATTCCATCTATCAATATGTCTAGTGTGTTCTAAAAAGAGGCCCAACGTCTCTAACTATTGGCAAAATATCTAAGCCAAGGCGATCAAAATAAACACTAGAATTCCCTGCAAGTGTTTCAAAAGTGTTGAAAACAATAACATTCCAAGCCAGCAACTGGGCTGTTTTATTTTACATGAGAACTGTTTCTTTGACCTATTTCTCAGGACAGGGGACGTGAGGGAAATTCGATTCAAACTTCTGTGGATCTTTGATGAAGCAAAGCGGAACGTTCGCCGTGCCATTGTCTGGTGTGAAGTAGCGTTCGCATCGCTGCGTTTCTATTGACCAACTCAGGTGTTACTATAGCCAGCTGTTGAATTTTAAATGGGCTCGGATTCTAATATGGTTGTCTGACCTTTACGGAGAAATTGTCTTCTATTACAATATTATATCTTTTTCATAATCATTTAACCCATATGATGTCCACTGATGGACAAAAGCCTTCCGAAGTATTAACCAATAGGAACGCTTGTATTGATAGGACCCAATGCAATTCTGCGGTTCCAGACAGATGGTCTGTCCATTTGGAGAGCGTAATCTTCGCTCTAGAACAATGACTCAATTGGGTTGTATTTTTTGCGTGCAATGTATCCTATATGTATGTTGCAATGTTGCAATATAATTCTTTTTATGACGTTTGTTTTGAAAATACAATATTTACTCACATTTTTTTATTTATATTTGTTATATAAAGACTTTTTTTAGAAACTTTTATATACGTCTTTATACGTCCTTATTTATTAATAGTTTAGCGTTTATTTATATTACC